>JAHWFO010004193.1:3053252-3114427 GCA_023313115.1 Rhysida immarginata
CTCTCTCTCTCTCTCTCTCTCTCTCTCTCTCTCTCTCTCTCTCTCTCGTTCGTCGCTACTCTTACTCCGGATATTGATGAATATTAACGGATATGAAAATCCAAGTAAAATGCCAGCATCGTAAAGCAGTTAGACCTTCAGCGAAGAATTTTGCATTCGCTTCAATAGAAGCAATTTACGCTTCTTTAAAAAATATTTCACCAAAATTGGGTTGAGAATTGAAAAGATGGTTTTAATGAAAGCCTTCCAAGCGAAGACGATGTTATTAATAAAACCAACATTTTCATTAATTATTTCCGGTATAAATAAAAGTTATAAGAAAAATATTACACATTACAAATTATGAACTCTTATATACATGCATTATACTCTATATGCATTGTTTACTCCAAGGAGATGAGTACAAACTTAACTACAGAAATGTCAATAACGCTTTTCGAGACTAGGGTGCCACGCTTAAATCGTGAATGTCACGAAAAGTGTTGATCACAAAAACTTTAAGCGAAAACTTTAAAACGTGAAAAGTATTAATAATAGAAGAATAATCCATATCGCATTAGATAGAGTATGGAACAAAGCATGTTTTAGACCATCATTGATTTCGTGCTGACCTCATTGGCTGACGCAATCGCAGTTCAAAGTTGAGTCAGAAAATCTGCTCTATGGCGGATATTAAATTAGTCTAGCTCCGGCTTCCTTTGTGCTACCACGACGTTTGAGGTGTCATTTGTTTTATCTTTCTGCGCTTTATAAAATGGTTTACAATGTAAACCTCAATATTTATAGTGTCTAAGATATCGGCCTTCGAAGTGTGGAAATTTCGCAAAAATTACAGAATTTCCAAATTTAAGCCTAATAAACACGAGAAAAATTATAGAAACCGTCACAGGAATATAAATCGAGAGATGGGGAACCCAAAAACACCCGGATGTTCGATGTTGAGCGTCACTGAGCTCAGCAGGAACGTCTCAAAGTTGAGGCGGCGCGCCGCCAAGGTGAACTATTGCTCGATACGAATGCGCCAATAACTGAGATTTCGACGCAAATAACATATCTGATGACATAAACGTTTCTACATGGAGTGATAGAATTCAACCAGTGGAAGTCCATAACGAGCCATAACCGTCAACATTAACAGCGTCTTCATCAAATATGATTTAAGTAAGGAGCGTCATATATGCGAAAATTTGGGAGACTGAATTCATATTTCATTTTATATTCATTAACAATTTATTTGGATATTCATGCCATGTTTATAATAGATTTTAGTTTGAGTAGGACTTGAAGCACCCACATACCAGTTGTGAGAAATGTTTGCTCCATCACTTCATCAGTCCAATGTGAATGATTTCATGCTGTGCATTCATTGATGAACAAATTTTAAACAATTAGATACGCTGCAGATGTGTCCTAAGACGCGGGATATAGTATCTTCTGCGTCAGACATTTGATGAGCCACATTTGTAGACTAGTCGCCAACATTTTGATCGTTTTGCCAGAACAGATACACAAAGCTAAGAAGAGACGTGCAGTGATGGACAAAGAAGATTTAGATGAAAATTCAACAGGCTAAATCTATGAATCAAAAAGATGATGAGAGTCCGGCAGAATTAGATAGCATAAGTTTAGCTGATTTTTATTGCATGGTATACACCGGTAATGAATATAAGACACATCAAGAGAAAAGATGTTGATGATACAGATGGCCATGAAGCCACTGAACAACAAAATACTGATAATGAAAACGATGGAGCCTATGACATTTTTAGTTCAAACATCAATATATATAGACGCAAAAATGTGGGCACAGAGTGATTAGATACCGTCATTATAGCATCGATGACACAATCAATTACAAGCCTGAAATGGTTACATTGTTCTATCCATTTAGCAATGAAGTTGTAGATGTATTTGATGTACACAAATTCATCCAATTGTACGATGCGAACGAGGTAAACATTTTAGTCAGAAGGAAAGAATACGAAAGTAACAGATATAGATGCATTGATGGAAGAACGTAGAGAACTGTGCAAGAAAGACGACGACATTGCAAACAACTTGAAAAGAGAACAAAATGAAGGATGAGTACTTGCGAAGTGTTCTTGGCGAGGCGGGTTAAGAGAACAACGTTGAATTCGAATACGAGACCGGCAAGGCTATCGCACTTGTAGTAGAAAGTGTAGCAAAGTGATATCCAAACATCTGCAGGTTAATGTGAACAGAGAGAGTTGCTCTTAGAATTTATACCCAGAATATGCACACGTGATAGCGAATGCATACATGTGTACTTGGCCCGTACTGCTGGTGATGGCAAAATATTTACGATAGAAATTAATCATGGAAACATTAAAACTTAAATTGATTCGGACAACGGCAGAATACAATTCGTAATGCTTATGTAGTCTGTGCGTCTACTGGTAAGGCTGCAGTGAACTTGAACGGGAACACTCTGCACTGTTTAAAATCTGTACACTCTGTATTTAGAATCACACCGCAGAGCAAAAGGGTCAGTGGACTGACTCCTAATGTCCTACAACAATATCATCGCCAATTCCTTTCTGTGAAATGTGTAATAATTGATGAGATACGTATGGTCAGTTCAGACGAGTGATGCCCAATATCATCGACAATTCATTTCACTTGTCACGAGTGATGTGCCAGAGTAATGAAATATTCTCAACTATACTGACAAAGATCGGCAATGGTGAAAGATTGCTTTCTCAGGAGAAAGCCGTTGATTTAGAGAAGATTTAAAAGTAAACAATGGTGCATGGAAAATTTGCCCGATGTAGTTAGGCTGTTTCATCACAACAACAGCGTTGATGCTCCCAACAAGAATGCTATCATGTGTAATAAGTTGTTTTGCCAATAATAAAATTAATGGTTATGGCCGCAGAAGTGTATTGTCGAATTTGGAGGCTTGCAACATCCTACATGCTTGGCTATTGACTCACTTTACATGTTGAGAGTGAACATAAATGTGGACGATGGATTTGTAAATGGTGCGATCGGTGTACTCACAAGGGACCGTAAAAAAAGGAAGCTAATTTTGTATGAAACAATGACGAAGTCCTTGGATAAGTGCGTGAAAAATATCAGCGGCAGACATCAAGGAGTTTCCGAGTTATAGTCATTTATTGTTCCCATTATAAGTCTATTAAGCAAATCCGCAAATGTTCGAAATCATTTTTCTAATATTGTTCATTGACCCTGTGCTCACTTCTGTACAACATGTGAAAGAGATGAGTGTAGTAGGTTATGGTTGTGAGTACGAAAAGAAAGAAACGAGTGAACAACATCTACAACATCAGCAAAAACAATGCACCTGTCGTTTAAGGTTATAATTGCCAAATGAAGAAATGGGCACGAATCAAATGTAAGCCACCTTTGATTTCCAAGTTCAAAGACAACATAAATAATTTTTTATGAAATGGACACCAATCACTAAACGTACAGCGAACATCAATTTAGGTAGCACGATCAAATGTAAACGTGAACAGTTCCCATTGGTGCCAACCGCTGAGATCACGGCACTTAAATCCCAAGGTGCTACGTTTGATCGTATCTTCGTTGATTATGATATATCACAACATAATCAACAGGCTAATGTTTGGATTGAATAGAGTAACCAGTATAGATGGATTATATTTAACTAACTCCAAAGACTACTGTAATTGCTACTCCAGATAGTCAAGCACCTTCGGTGAAAAAGTTCAGAGACGAATACGAGAGATGAAATCGCACATTCTGCTAACATTCACCAAACGCGTAAAAATTTCATATTAAAAATACAAACAACGACACTGTACGACAATGTCTCTGACGTCAGATCATTTCGTTTTATTTCAATGTCAACTGAAGAAACGAGCATCTGCTAAACCATTGCACGCACAAACGTGACCTGTCTGAACTTGCTTAAACAATGACTGGGCTTGTATTCACATGCATTGTTACTCGCGTAAAGCTCGCACAGATTAGGATGTGACGTCATTCACCGTTAGCTACAACAATGATGATGATTCCATTGAACAACAGAATGTTTTAAACGTCTTAGTTACCAATCTCAATGCACAGAATTTAGTAGCGCATGCACAGTACTTATTACATCTGATTACTTGGCAATAAGTGAGACTTGGATGAATGCAGGAGAATCTGTACAATGAGATGGATTCAAATTGAAGACACAAATGAATCAGTCTGGTTGTATTAGATCCGTTGCACTCACCAAACATGTTGTAATAAGTTATAGGAAAGCAGGCGGTGTTGCGATCTTCAGAAATATTAACTCTTTAACCGAATGCGAACATACACTGATAGACTGGTCAAACTATAGATGACTGATTGACGCTGGTATCGGTAATATTTGGATGGTTAAAGTGTGGTGAGATTTATGCTAGGCATTGTTTAAAATCACCTTAATGTTCGATATCTGATATGGCAATGTTGTTGTTCAGTGCGATGATGAAATATTCACCAGCAACTACACCTATCAAAGACAACATGGAGGTGGATACTAATGTGCAAATTATGATGTTTGGAGACTTCAATGTAGATGCTATATTAAACTTACAGCTCTTGGCTTTGTGAAGAAACGTTTCAATTTAGATTACATGCCCATCGAATCACCTACTACATTGGGTGGCAGTACTACAGATTTGATATTGATTCATTTGTATCATACTTCTCTTATCACAGACCACTGATTTGTAAGTTGTGAATGCCTTATAATTAAGGTTCGGTTAAAAATAACGAGTCCGGTTAAAAAAATTATGAAATATTGCAAGGGTATTGAACATGTCAGAAATTAAAAATTTTAAATTATGTTGTACAAAATGATTTCTTATTCGCCATGAAGCCACAAGACGTATTCTACGACTTAACTAGTGGCCGTGTCCCAACAAAGCCCCGTACAATTTTTTTTTCATAAAATTAATGAATAATACTTATAAAGATGTGTTTAAGAAATTACATACATTACATACATTGCCGGCAAAAAGAATGCAACACATGGAAGGAGTGGATCAGTGTTAATGAATTGCGCAACATAATAAGTGGCATACAACATATGATTTAAATTTCAAAACGATATGTGCACAGGATCCTTGTACAGCGTGTCCCAAAAGTCCCAATCGAACAATTTAATGTGTCAGATACCCTCCACGAGCATGAATGCAGGCCTCGACTCTTGCCTGCATACGGTCGTATAGATGCTGGACATCATCCTGGGATACATCCTTCCAAGCGTCCTGAATCTGGTGACGCAATTGTGCAAATGTTACGGCTAGCATATAAAATTAAAAAGTAAATAAAAATAAAATAAAAATAAGTATTACCTTAACTGTGGATATATAACATCAAGTTATATATATTGAAAACTGAAGTTACGGCTTGTGTGATGCGACCATGAATGTACTGTCCCATCGTGTTCCAAGTTCCAAACGTACTCAATTGGGCACAAGTCTGGATCATGCTGGCCAGGGAATTCGAGCTACCTATTGGACAGCTTGTAAGGTAGCACAGGCTGTGTGTAAGCGTACGCTATCCTGCTAGAACAGCAAGAAATGCAGGAGAACAGGTTCAAAAATCTACTGGACATAATTTGCGCTGTCCAGTGTTCCAATCACAAACATAGTGATGGAAGCTCACACAATTACATCAGGTGTTGTACCTGTATGCCGTAGACAAATGTAATGTGGAATATGTCGCGCTCCTGGTCTTCGTCGTTGGCAGAATCTGCTCTCATCACTGAATACAACAGTTCTCCATTCAGCTCGTTGTTTTTGCAGAAAGTGGCAGTCTGGTTAGAGGGACAAGTGAAAGTAAAGGTTGCAAATGGTCCGTCTTGAAACGGTTGGTGCTGCTCTAGCCCTTATCTCTGCTGTGGATGATGTGCGAGTGTTCAGTGCTTTCTTTAAAATGTGATTGTATAGGCGAGGATCAATATGGCGTGGGCATCCAGAGCCAGATCTACATGTGCAGATCACTGTTGCCAACATCAAGCCACCACAAAAACATTACTTCCAATATGGGCCGCGATTTGCCGATAAGACTATCGAGCCTCTAGAAGTCCGAGAGTGGGCGGCACGAAAGCCGAACTGCTATTTCCGAAGTAGACTATTGGTGAGACAGTGATCTTTGAACCTGGTGAGGATCGTTTTCTCCAAAGCTTTTAGACATCGACGGAAAAGGCTGATAAGTCGGTAGTTCGCGGAAATTGCTGGATTTTGCCTCTGTTTGGGAATATCTAACACAATAGATTGTTTCCATCCAAAAACTAGTTATAGTTATTGTTAAAGGTACCCAAAATCCGTTCAAAAAAGGTCGGGGGGTGGGGGGTTCCGTTAACGGCTCTTGCAAAAATATGCAAGATTTGAAGCTCGGTTATTTAATTTGGCCAATCTTTTGTTAAAGAATTATTAACAAATAATGAAATACGGGCTGGGATAGAAAGGAAGAACCAATTAATTTCCTTGAAATTTGCTAAGTTTAAATGAATAGAGTCGCTTTTCTGTTTATGAACAAGTAAATCAACTGTTAAGTGAACAAGTTTTTAAAATTATTATTTTCATTAAAATTGGATTTTTATTTTAGGCATAATTAATTTCAAAACTTTTATTAAAATACAAGATGCTTATTTAAAATTCCTGGACTTTTTTTATTAAAACTTTTTCTAAATTGGATATAAAGCTAATATTTCAGAATTTCTACTTCATAAAATTTAATTTCAACAACCATGAAGAAATCTTCTGAAATTAATAATGACCCTCTTATTTTTGCACGAACTTAACATCAAATGAGTTTCTCTCTGCACTTTTATCATCTCTTGAGTCAGACTATATTCCAGTGTTGTTAAAGTTTCTGATCTTGAGAGTTTAATTAACACGTTTATTAATTTCCTCACTGTCTGGTAAATAGGGTCCAAGGAGTGTATGGTCCTCAGTTCCTGAGCCTAGGAGAAGAGTCCGTCAGATCGTAGTCTATAGATGCGTGTTTTTAACTTATTCAACTTTTTCACACGCAGTATGTGAATAAAAGTTTCTGAACACCAGTGCAACCATAATTTCACGAAAATTTATAGAGCGTTAAACCTCTCTTTGCTTATGTTATGACCACCACTCTCCAAGAAAGACTTTTCAATTGATTTCCAGTAGAAAACTTCTATTCATTTCTAAGAGCGATGATGAGTTCAATGATAGATGTTCGGCGCTGTGGAATGGTTCAATCCCTAACTGTTGCCACAATACCGGCTGTGAAAAATTCAAGGTAAGTTGCAGTCGCCATAGTTCCTGTTACTGCAACAAGTTTGCTCTATTCAAACAATGAAGATTATCCAATCCTCACAAGGGGGAATCTGGGAGTTCAAAATTGTTCGGCGAACTAATGCTGTTACATGGGAACATTTAATGCATTCGGGCAAATATTTTGTGGACACCAGAGACAAATGAAGAAAGAGACTGGCAGTGACCTCCCCTCTAGTGGTGCCTTCGCGCCGCCATTACGGGATTGGCAAGAAACGCTGATCGCCGGAGGCAATGCATGTGAATCAATCGCAAATAATTATTTTTTATAATATCTTCTTAGAATATCTGGATGAATTTATTATGGGACCACCAGAAAAACTTGCTCTATTAAACAAAAAATAATCATCCCAATCGGCCCATCCGATATAAAGTTATTGGGTGATAAATAAAGTTATTCTTAAACATAAATTTAAAAAAAAGTTTAAATGGAAAAGGAGGACGAGTTATATTAAACAACCAACAAGGAAAATTCTCCTTTATAAATTATAATTTGAAAGTTAATAAAATAAAATATACAGTTCACTAATTATAATCCAAATTATTGTTGATTAGTACGAGATGTACAAATTATAATCCCCCCTTCTAATAACTAACTGGACGAAATTCTCATACATATTGGTCAAATCGGTTTTTTGAAAAAGATCCAATACTTTAGTTCACAAGTAATTATATTATTAGTTAATTGCTTATTACAATATTTGGATTAATAAACTGATTATTTTATTGAACTGAGAATTACTTCTTCCTTTTCGTTTTTTGTTAAAAAAAAACAAAAAAAAAAAAACAATTTAAACACCTTTTCAAAAATATTTTAGGTTACCAGGTTTTCTTTTAATTTAAAATTTTACAATCAATTAGTTAATATTTGATAAATAATGTTAGGTTTAGAGAATAATGAAAAAGACATCACAAAATAATTAATACGAGGCCTTTCGGTCATTTTATTTCAAGGACCTTCTTCAGGTATAAAAACTTTTTTGAAAGTATAACTGAAATGTTCTTTCAGTAAAAGATAAGAATATAAATATAAAGTTTAAATAGATATTGTTGAGAGGCATTATTACATCATTTGATTGTTTACATCTTTTGTTTGAACATTTTAAATTGTTATAATCAAAGAATTTTTGTATATTGTTATTTATAATTGAATAAAGGTATATTTACAAATTTTTATAATATATTGATTATGTTTATATTTATAAAATATATAAAATATAAAAAAAAAAATAATAATAATAATATAAAAAATATAAGAATATACTTAACAAATTTTTTAAATTAATAAGAGAAAAAGATAGTAATTAAAAAGATTTATTATAAAGTTTAAAATTTTATTACAATATTTCCCATTTTTTATCTAATTTATATGATTGATGGGCTAGACAATTTTTTGATTTGGTTATATAGTAGCTTTCTTTTATTAATCTTTTTTGCCAATGTTCGTCAGTTCCTAAAATTTTTGTATTTTCCCAATCAATTTCATGATTTTTGTTTTTCTTATGTAGATATAATTGGTTATTTTCATTACATTTTTTTATCTCATTTTTGTGTTCATCAATTCTTTTTTTTTCATAATTCTTTTTGTTTGTCCGATATAATGATCATTGCATTCTTTACAAGGAATTTTATAGATAACATTATTTTTTATATGTTTATTATTATTTTGTTCTAATTTTCTGTTTAGTAAAAAGTTTCCTAAAGCATCAAGAAACTCAATTTAAGAAGGTAGGACTATTGGCACCACATCAACGACCTAAGAAAGAATTCCCTGACATTATCAATCTAAGTAAAAAATCCATAAATGAAGAATTTTTAAATATTTTAAACTTAGGACTAAAATTCTGTATAAAAAATGATATAAACCCAGCAGATTACATTGCAGATTCAGAAATTTTTTTACAAAATATGGACCCCTCAAAAAAAGAACAATTGAGATGTGAACTAATTACCTCTTTTCTAAAATATAAAAAAATTAAAAAACCCAAAATCATGGAATCCTTATATGAAATTAAAAAATATATAGAAAATGAAGAACTTTATATCACTAATATTGATAAAGGCAACAAAATCTGTATAATGGATAAATCTATATATACTGAAAAAGTAGAAAAATTTATTAAAGACTCTAATATTTTTCAACAACAAAACAAAGATAACTCAGAAATTATTTCAAAAAAAGTTATAAAAATTTTACAAGATCTAAGAAAGAACAAATTACTTAATGACGATGATTATAAAAAATATTACCCAACCATCTCTCAACCAAATATATTCTATGGACTTCCAAAAATACACAAACCTGATTTTCCAATAAGGCCAATAACATCTTCCCGAAACTCAGCTACTTATGGTCTTTCTAAATTTCTACTAAATAAATTATCTCCTATCTTTGATTTCCCACACACAATAAAAAATTCATTAGAAATTAAAAATGAATTAGAAAAATTAACAATTGATAAAAATTGGAAAATCTATACTCTAGACATAAAATCAATGTATGACTTTGTTCCAATTAAAGAAATTAAAAAAATTATTAAAGAAAAATTATATAGCATGAATTATAAAGTCAAAGATATAAATTTATTATTATCAGCTCTTCAACTAGTCTTATCTGAAAACCAAATGAAATTTAACAATAACTTATATTCACAAATAAAAGGTTTACCAATGGGAAGTTGTCTATCTGGATTTTTAGCTAACATTTATATGGATGTCATTGAAAAATTACTATTACACTCTAATTTAAACAAAAAAATAATTTTATGGAAACGCTACATGGATGATATCTTCATAATAATAAAAAACAACGAAATTGACCCAATTATAGAATATCTAGAAAAAGTTTCTAATTTCAAATTTACTAAAAACACCATGGAAGATAATAAAATACAATATCTAGATTTAGAAATTGAAATTGATAATAACTCAAATTTTTCTTTTGATATTTATATTAAACCCACAAGAGGAAATATCATGATTAACTTTAAATCATTTCAACCTATACATTATAAAATCAATGTAATTAATAATTTTTTACAAAGAATTCATAGAGTCTGTTCCACGAAAAATATCACACATCAATTACTAAAATTAAGAAAAATGCTAATTAAGAATAACTACCCTATTAAATTTATTGAAAAAATTTTTTGGAATTTTTACTGGAAAAACTGCCTACAAAAAAATAACCAAATCATTAATTTAAATCAAAATTATAACTATATAACATTTAATTATCACCCAAAATTAAATAAATCTCTTAGAAAAATAATAAAAAGAGAACAAAAAAATAATATAAAAATTGCTTTCAAAAATAAAAAAACAATAGGAAACTTTTTACTAAACAGAAAATTAGAACAAAATAATAATAAACATATAAAAAATAATGTTATCTATAAAATTCCTTGTAAAGAATGCAATGATCATTATATCGGACAAACAAAAAGAATTATGAAAAAAAAAGAATTGATGAACACAAAAATGAGATAAAAAAATGTAATGAAAATAACCAATTATATCTACATAAGAAAAACAAAAATCATGAAATTGATTGGGAAAATACAAAAATTTTAGGAACTGACGAACATTGGCAAAAAAGATTAATAAAAGAAAGCTACTATATAACCAAATCAAAAAATTGTCTAGCCCATCAATCATATAAATTAGATAAAAAATGGGAAATATTGTAATAAAATTTTAAACTTTATAATAAATCTTTTTAATTACTATCTTTTTCTCTTATTAATTTAAAAAATTTGTTAAGTATATTCTTATATTTTTTATATTATTATTATTTTTTTTTTTATATTTTATATATTTTATAAATATAAACATAATCAATATATTATAAAAATTTGTAAATATACCTTTATTCAATTATAAATAACAATATACAAAAATTCTTTGATTATAACAATTTAAAATGTTCAAACAAAAGATGTAAACAATCAAATGATGTAATAATGCCTCTCAACAATATCTATTTAAACTTTATATTTATATTCTTATCTTTTACTGAAAGAACATTTCAGTTATACTTTCAAAAAAGTTTTTATACCTGAAGAAGGTCCTTGAAATAAAATGACCGAAAGGCCTCGTATTAATTATTTTGTGATGTCTTTTTCATTATTCTCTTAACTATTATACATCACTTATTTTCTTTCTCTATGTTAGGTTTGTTTATTGATAGCAATTAAACTTTTAAATATCCTTCCAGTTTAAATGTCCTGCCTTTACAAATATTCCATTATTATCAGATTAACAAAAATTAAAATTGCATTTGTTTTTATTATCTTAAAACAATTTTGTGACGCAGCTTTTAAATTTTTTTAAACATGTTGTATAAACATCTGATATTTCAGTAAACATAGGTATAAACGTGAATACATTAAAAAAAAACTGTCACGCAAGAAATAAGCACCAAGCTCTTAAACCCGTGTATAATAGCTATTTCAAAGCTAAACAAAAAAATTAGAAAACGAAACATTTGCGCTGTAGATTTCCATTCTTCGTAAAAAGTGGATACTTCTTTTATTTCGGCAACAAAATTATACAGCATCTTTTACTAAACATTAAATTAATGACAAATTGATTGGCATTAAATTTACCAGGTTAAAATTGAGTGCAGGGCACAAAACATTAATTCATGTATAACTCTGATGAATATAATCATGAATCCATATCAGATGATGCGTCTCACTATTATCCAATCCCTGATATTAAAATCTTGTCAAAATATTGTGATTCGGTTGTAGAATATATTGCAGGATTTGTTTTTAGGTCTGTAATTAAATCTATAATCTGCATTCAATGTAAAGAAGCGTTGAAAGGGCAATATCAGAGCTACCACAGCCTTAATTTCATTGAGAAAAAAAAATAAGGAGGCCTGTAGATGTTGTATACCTGTGCAAAATTTCAGAAAAAATCATTAGGAGTGAATTTTATAATCTAGGAGAGAAGAGCAATTAAATTAAATATGCCTATCAAAATTCTAGCAAAAACATTACATTTTATAACCGAAAACAAAATTAATATTTTCACTAATTTAACTCACCATTCATTTGAAATGTGTCCTTCTGACGATCATGTGCTTCGACTTATTACACTTATTGTCATCACATACTGTAATATTCGATATCACCATGAAACCAAGCGACTGACAGAAAAAATAAATGGAGAAAATATACGCAGTGTCTTATCACGACTTATTATATTTAAAAATCAATAAAGAATAAATCAATTTAAATTTTTTGTGTAACTGAAGCTATTTTCGAAACTCCATTGGTAATGCTGTCATTGGGCATTTCTAGCCTGTTGCTTGTAATAAATAAATAAATAAATAAATAAATAAATAAATAAATGCTGTATGAAGAGGCTTCAAATTTACTTTTTATTTAGCAATACAAATGAAAATATTTATTAGGTATTAAGACTGATTAAATTATAAGAACCAACTTTTTTAATAATAAAAGTCGGTTAAGACTGAAAAAATAAATTCATCCTTCCTGTAGATTCATTTACTTTCACCATGGATGAAGAAATAACTTTGCTTCTTCAGTTTTCTTCATCTATGCTGTCACTTGTCTCTGGCTAAGCCTCCATAATTACAATAGCGATAGGAGTTGCGAGTTGTACGCGCTCTTTTAAAAATTCGTAAGGCATTGAATCAGCTATTGAAAGTCATTAAAAGTATACGTTATCATTAGTTAATGCAATAAAGTTTTTTTTAAAAAATCAGAAAACCGGTTACGCTTACTAATACCTCTTGAAGTCATCTACAAAAACAGCTGAAATAACATTGAGAACATACGCCACATTAGGTTTCTGCCATTCTCTTAATGGCGATCGCTGCACTTCCGGTGGCACCAGTAGCGCTCAGCAAAATGAATAGGGCACTGCCAGTCTCTTACTTTCATTTGTCTCTGGTGGACACATTTGCATCGTTCCTTTTGTGAAATTTACACAGCATGCAATGGCGAACATGACTTTTCTGGAGTTTTTATATCAAATTTTGTTCTGCAAATCTGGAAAACAGTATCTACAAAAATCAAAAGAGAAATGTAAGTAATTTATTTAATTTACGTTGATAATGCATAAACACTTCAAAATTCTCGCAATAGAACAACATTATTTTCTGATCCTCTTACATTTTGAACTTTCTTTTTGCGCTCAGAAATCCTGGTATTTCTTGAATTGGTATAATAAATTTTTTAAATACACCTCTTAAGAACATAATGTCTTCATAAACACAAGCGAGGGTAAGTTGAATGAATTTCTTATTCGCTAAAAGCAACATTTTGACAATAGATTTCTACTTGAAGTTCTGCATGTTCATCAAATGACTGTCAGAGTCCGGTGCCGTTGTTTATGCACGTACCGTTTAGTGCTTTCTATTCCTAATGGGAAAACTCAATTATCATCCAGGAAAGAGTACAATTTAATTTCAGTTGTTTGCTCTAAATTAATTAGCTCCCTGTTGTTTTTTGCTCATGAAGACTAAAAAAATGTAATTACCTGCAAACTTTTGAAAGTAGTAAAATAAACGGGCGCGGTTTGAATCCAACAAAAAGCTTGCTATTTTGAGAATATAACTTGCTTGCTTTTATCCAAGTATGCGTTTAGTTTTTATAGGATGAAAAATAAAAATATGACCATATCTATTTTAATACTTCTATTTACCAAGTAAGGAAATTATTTATCTCTGTATTTATTTTATTATTTTAAGAAGTTAAAAATAATAAAATATAAAAAAAAAACTGAAGAAAATTGTATATAAAAAAACACAAGACGCTGTATTTAGCACATATTGCCTCGGAAATATTCTGGTGAAAGTCAACTCCACACAACACCACATGTCCATCCAATATTGGTGAAGCCCTTTTTTAAAGGACTGAGACAACCTTCCGATTCTTCAGGCCTCTGCAGCAACACGAACTGTGTCATGATCCATGAACAATTCTATAACTTTGTGGGCCTTGGATCATTGAGATTATTATTAAATTTCCAATAATAAATTCCAACTCTTTCATTTCATCCATTTTGCTGATGTAATTCTACTGTTTGTGATACTCGCTCCAGCGCTTCGACCAGTCCAACGAAAGAAAAACTAGATGTGTCCATGTGAAATTTCTATTTTTAGCAATGTCTAAAATTTAAAATTGGAAATTTAAATGAACACGCCCAATTTATCATTTTGTGGACGAACCATAGATATTCTATAAGTAAGAACATAATGAAGACGGTAATCTAAAAGGGGTATAATTAACACATTATCTTCGTAAACAGGTGAAGTTTAAAACCGGTTATGAATGGCGAAGTTCTGTAGCATATAGTGTAGGAAAGTGCATCAGGCTTTGTATCTCGCTTTGCTTAACCTTGAAGACCGACTCCAAAGTTTTTGCCTAGTATAAAGAGCCGATGTATTGCGTACAGTTCATTCCAAAAGCGTTTTCACTTGCTTAGCAGGAGTTGAGCTAATTCGCTTGGTTATAAGTTGATCGGTTATAAAGTCTAGTAGTTTGAACGAACATCGTAGAAGATTAAAATGGACTTGGCCGTCCAGAGTGGAAATAGGGATGAGGTTTATGACTGGTGTGGGCGAATTACAGCACTTTTAACTGAAAAGATTAATCGCTGCTTTTTATTTCAGTAAGATCAACTTTGCAGATGAAATATTTAACGCACTTATTAAAAAAAAAAGCAAAAAATATTTAAAAATATCTCAAGAATGTTCGATGAGGGTTTGTCCTACGTAATACATCAGATGTTTAAATTATTGATGAAAATAGGAATGAAAACTCCACAGGCTGAATTCGAACCGGGAACCTTCGAAGAGCTGAAGTTTCCCGGTTCGAATCCAGACAATGGAATTTCCTTTCCTATTTTCATCAATAAACATTTAGTTTTTTTATTTATTTTTTCTGTATTTCGAACATTGATATTTTAACTTATTACTTTTTAAATTCTGTAATATTTTGATGCCGAAATTGTTCATGCCGCCATATATTATGCTTATGTTTTATAAGAAAGTCATTACTAGTAAAAATTATACCATTAAAAATACAATAGTAAACAGCATATTATATACTGCAAAAATATATGCTTTCTTCATACAGGGTGAGTTTTTTTTAAAGTGGCCCGGCGCGAAATACTGCGCAGTAAGTTGTCAAATGATTTGTCGTTCATGTGATATTGGGCAGTTGATATTGCGCAGTTGAGAGCGATATTGGTGTCCATGGTAGTCGTTTGTGCTAAGTGGCGAAAATGGTGTTATCTTTGCAACAGCGCATTTTTGTGATAGAGCACTATGCACGGCACGGGTCATGGAAACAGTGTGCAGATGAGTTTAAAATTAAGTTTTAAGTTAAACTTAACCTGCCTGCAAAACCTTCTGCTAAGAGTGCAGTGCAAAACTTAATTGCGAAATGGCGTGCAACGGGATCAGTACTGAATGCAAAGAAAGTGCGCAAAAGGACGGTCCGTACGACAGCAACCATTGCTGCTGCTGAAGGACGCATGCTACGCAGTCCCAAAACGTCATCACGGCGGCTGTCTCAGCAACTGGATTTGTCTCAGTCAAGTGTAATGAAGATCATGAAACAGGATTTACACTTCCACCCCTTCAAAATGACCACTGTACATTAGTTGTATGATGTGGACAGGCCAGCCAAGTTTCAGTTATGCGAATGATTCCTGAGCACCATTGCTCCGGAGGTGCTGGAGGATGGTTATGTGTTCATCTCAGATGAAGAGTGGCCCCATCTGTCCGGATACGTTTGCTCACAGAACATGCGCCACTGGTCTTCCGTCAATTCGCATGTGTTCATGGAGTCTCCACTGCATCCACAAAAAATTGGAGTGTGGTGTGCTGTCTTCGCCTGCCGCATCATCCCTGTGTTCTTCAATGAAACTGTGAATAGTGACCGTTATGTGCACAACATCTTCAACTTGTTTGCCGCACAACTTGCTCATGACGAGCGTGCCAATGCTTACTTTCAGCAAGATGGTGCAACAGCCCATTCTGCACACGCAACATTTGCCCGTGTCCAGGAAGTGTTCCCACCCGAACATGTGATCAGTCGAGGAACAGAACAGCCCTGGCGATTTCTTCCTTTGGGGTGCACTGAACGGTGTGGTCAACCAGAACAATCCGCGCACAGTCGCCGACCTTCAACAAAACGTCCAGGCAGCCATTCAGACCATTCCAGCGGAAACCCTTGCTCGTGCCTTCAGGAAAATGCGGACACACCTTCACACATGCCTCGAGGTCAATGGAGGACACTTCCAGCACCTACTCTAGGTTATTTGCACTGATCTTTGATCATTATTATCTCTTTTTATGCCCATTTTTACACGCTGTTCATCGGGCCACTTTTAAAAAACTGATCCTGTATATAAGATACTGTGTTGTTATACATTATTTTTTCCCGTCATGGATGAGAATACAATTTGTTTGCCAATACGTTAATTTTTTTTGAAAGATTGGTAGCTATTCCCTATGAAATACCATAATAGATATATACATTATATTTTTTTATTTTGTTAAATGTGCAGAAAACTTAAAGTTAATTTTCGACTACTGATTATTTCATGATACACATCTAAGTGATTTAATTCGTGTATTCGCCATTATATTGTTGAGAGTGCTTTGCCAACTTATCGCTTACTTCCTCATGTAGTTTTCACGTTATTATACAGCATTTGTGCTAAAATAAAAATAATATACATTGATATATTAATAATTAAGAAAAACTTTCCTAATAAAGGCTCAAAATCAGATTTCAATTAAAACAGTTTGACGTCACTCATTATACCTACATATCCCTGTTGCTAAGAAACAATAAATGGCATCGTCCAACGTTCGATCGAACTCGACTTCTTGCCTGGAGCGATTAATCTCACTGATTTAATGTAATGCGAGGAAGCCGAACATCGTTCACCTAAGTGAAAACGCTTTTGGAATGAATTGTACCTAGTAATTTATCCTAATAGAACATCGTTAATGTTTGTGAATTTGGAAGAAATAATGCAGAGATCTATGGAACAATCGACATATTTAAATGTGGTGCGCGCGTTCATTTCACGTGAGCTTTCACTTGGGGTATTATTAGGGCAGGTATTAAATACTTAGTATACGAGCAGTGAGCTAAAAACATTGAGTTATGCCACGAAAAATCGACACCTATTAGGACGGCTACATAACAGCCCTTTCCGATGTCATATTTAGCTTTTCCAAATTATGAAAGCATGCAAGAAGCGACGCCATTCTTATAAAATGTACTAAATAACATTGGCAAAACCAGAACCGGCGCCATTCCTGAGGGTAAAAGCAGGCTATTCTGAGATCAACCACTAGCCGTACTCCTAACGTCGTCCGGAAAGTTCGGGCTCTCGCAATCAGATATAACACGCCAACACAACGGGTCATTGCATAGAAGGTAGGGACATAAGTGTACGCGATAAACACAACTATCAACCGTGATTTACAACGGGAGAAGCGACACAAGAGCCACATTCATAAGTTGTTGCCGCGCCATGTTCAACAGCGACGGACCAACTGCTGCAAACTGTATGAACGATGTCTGGCTGATGAAAATTGGAAATACGTGGTCATACTAGATGAGGTGTATGTTTATTTAAGCGACTGAAACAAGAACCATTTTTTTACCAACCAAGGGGTTCTACGGATTCAGAAAATGGTACCGTGAATGCAAGGATACATTTTCAAAAGGTTTCATGATTATGGCGGGATCATAATGGCAAGTTAACTTTACACAGAGTTGAGTATCAGGAGTAACAAAAATCTGAAATAAAAGGAAATACAGAGACTTCAGTAATTTAAAAAAATCGCCAGTGAATACGATTACGCAATTATTAACTCACCTCAAAGTTTGATTCGTCTAACCACACAATATTTCTCTAATCTTCTTCGCTGAAATTTTGGTATTTTAGAGCCCATGCATGGAGGGCATTCCTATTGTTGTCAAAGAGCCATAGCTTCCTTCTGGCTTTGCAATCTTTCCTGAAGCCTCCTGTGAGTTGTTCTGGCTGAGATTGTTTTTTTAGTTTCTAAGGATAACTCAGCAGCAAGGTCTGAAGAAGTACTTTTCTCTAATTTTTACAGACTCTCTTATTAATTTTCGGTCTTCACGGTCAGTGCGATCCGGTAGTAGCGAATCGCTCAATAGCAGGTTGCACAGCTCCCTAAGTCGTGACAGCTTTAATTTATTATGATGGGAACAAACAAGAATATCATAAGAGAAGAAAAAACCCAACAAAGTTGCCACAGCAGAATGGTTTTGCATTATCTGCAAGGACCAAATGCACCATCAACTTACGATTTGCCTTGTTCATGCAAAAGTTGGATTTGCAAACATTGTTCTAAACCGAGTTCATATTTTTAGGCATATTCTATAAAAATCAACAATAATAACACGTAAAAACACCAAAAGCGCACCAAATCGTTGTATGTGTTCTAGAACACAACGAGCGAAAATAGCGAACTGATAAATGGAAAAAAATGTTAAAAGATTATTGCAACAGATGTTTTATTGCTAGCCACTTGGTGGATAATTGTTCTTAAACCTGGTTATACAGGGTGATTACAAAAGAACTTCACACTTTTAAAAATTTATTACATCAAACCTATTCAGAATATAGACACACCGCATACGGATTCTTAAAGAAAAACTCTTTAAGTTTATTGTGACACAGTTAAAAGATGTTCAATATGCCCCCCTGTCGTGACACGACATGCATCAATGCGGTAGTCGAATTCGTCCCAAACCCGCATTAGCATGTCTCCATCAATCCCACGTTTCGCTACCGTAATGCGTTCTTTCAGCTCGTCTAGGTCACGGGGAAGGGGTAGGGTGAAGGCCTTGTCCTTTACACACCCCCATAAAAAGAAATCACAAGGTGTGAGGTCAGGGCTCCGCGGTGGCCACTTTGCAAGTTCCAGGTTATTGTTTGCTCGACCAATCCACCGCTGTGATTTCTTTTTGTGGGGGTGTGTAAAGGACAAGGTCTTCACCCTACCCCTTCAGGTGTTAATGCGGGTTTGGGACGAATTCGACTACAGGGGGGCATATTGAACATCTTTATCTGTGTCACAATAAACTTCAGGAGTTTTTTTTTAAGAAACCGTATGTGGTGTGTCTGTATTATGAATAGCTTTGATGTAATAAATTTTTAAAAGTGTAAAGTTCTTTTGTAATCACCCTGTATACCGAAAGTTTAATATAGGGTTTATTTTCTACAAGATTTTTTGCGCACGTGCAAAATATGTAGGGTGCTCAATACTTTTGGCCAAGGCTGTAAATGTATTTAGTGAATACATGCTCAGTTATTATTAGAAATCTGACTGTAAGATACTGGTCAGATATAATGTAATAAATATCGATTGTGTTGTTGCACACTAATTGTATTTAAGATTGCGGTGCAATGACGTAAGAGCGATGTAAATTGAGCTTCTTTCTTTCCCTAGAAACTATGTGAAGAGCAAAGTGTGGCAATCTGTGTAGTAGGAAACAGTATGACAACTGTTCATACAAAATTTTTGTCAAACGATTGCGTTGCGCTTCGAGTGATTTTACCAAAGGTTTAGAGTAGATTTTACTGTCAGCACTATTATTATAGCTGCTGTCAAAACTATGATCTAAAAACAAACGTCTGTGATTTAAATCTAAAAACTCTTTGTGGTCAACGAAAATATCCTGCCCGTTAAAAACAGGACTGAAATCAACTTTGGCAATAACAGCTTTGGTAGCAAGTGAAGAAAGCTAATAGATCAAGGGTTAGGCTTTTATGGAAAGGTTAAAAGGCAGATGGGAAACAAGGTTCACACCGTGTCGCTCTGGAACGATGCTCTAAAAAAATGGGAATCGGTAACGAACGAAAACAATGAAATATCTGTCTTCGCATAACGATATTGTATGCGGAGTATTTAACATTACGGAGTACTAAATCTCTGTATTTAATATATATATCACTAAATACAGCTAGAAAAATTGCTAATGACTAGTAGATCACTTAAGAAAATTAGGATTCAATTACAAGTGATTACATCAATCATACCATCATGCAAATTTTTCCTTGCTGTAAAAATAAAAAACAACAAAAAGAGAAATCAGTTTATAAAAATTTCCAAAACATTACAAATACTTTGAAACGATCCATTATAAGACATAAATAGAGGCAGGTAGGACAAGATAATTAAGTCAATAAAGAATGTCAAAGTGATAATTAGATAAAATCTCTACATGATTAATTAGCGGAATAATAAAGCTACTTATTGTTTCCCACTGATGAATGAGACAGAGAGCTCCTAAATGTAAATATTAGTTTTAATTTTAAAAATTCACTTGGAAAATACACTGAACGACCAATTTATTAGAGACACCCCGATGATAGCGTGCTGTGCCTCCTTTAGCGGCGAGAACTGCCTGAATACTTGCTGGCATGGATTCAACAAGGTGTTGAAACCGTTGCGGAGGACTAGTAGCCCAGGCTGACATCACAGCATCCCGTAATTGGTGCAGGTTGGACGGTAGTGCGGGAAGGTGTCGGATGGTTCTCTCCACTTTATCCCATTAATGCTCGATCGGGTTGAGATCGGGCGACCGAAGTGGCCACTAAAGCAGGTGGAAATCCGCGTCATGTTCCTCGAACCAGTTCAAGACCATTCGAGCACGGTGACACGGAGCATTGTCCTGCTGAAACTGTCCGTCACCACCAGGGAACACAGTCATCATGAACGGGTTCACCTGATTGGCAACAATGTTCAGATAGTGTGTCGCAGTCAGGGATATGTCTACGGATATCAGAGGACGCAGTGTGTCCCAAGAGAAGACACCCCAGACCGGCACTCCTCCTCCACCCGCCTATACGATTGTCTGCTGTCAGGATGGGTCCATGGCCTTGTGCTGTCTGCTTCAAATGCGCAGTCTGCCGTCCGCATGATGAAGTAGGAACCGCGATTCGTCGGACCAGTCGACCTTCTTCCACTCATCCAGTGTCCAGTGGCGATACCTGTGTGACCATAGCAGGTGCGCTTTCCTATTTTGCGATGACAGTGACGGTACCCGTACTGGCCGCCTGTTGTTAAACCCAGCTCGTTGAAGGTGCGCCGCACCGTGTGCTCCGAAATGGGTTGGGTTGCTGCAATTTGTTGGGCTGTTCTCGTCCTGTTGCTGTGGATGATTCGTGCCAGTTGCCGTTGGCCTCGTTCACCCACGGGCCTGTTTCGTCCGGAGTTGTGTTTGTTGGAGGTTGTTTTTTGGCATAACTGCCATTCACGGAATACCCTTAACACTGTCGCACGGGAATAGCGGAGGAGGTTCGCGGTTTGCGAAATGCTCAATTGCGCCCGTCGAGCTCCAACGATCCTGCCTCGTTCATAGTCAAATCCTTGTATTGACCGATATTCAGTCTACTTCTGCTACTGACTCCAACTTGTGATCCAATGCATCCCTTTTATACACCGCTTCGGCCTGTTCCATTGTTTGGGTGTCACTGGGAGGCCGATCCATTTCCGTAAGAGGTATCTCTAATAAATTGGTCGTTCAGTGTATGTCAATTTATCTGGTGAATACTTAGAGAAGGATTAAATTTTCCACCAAAACTCGTGTGCCTGGTTATCTTTCTTGCGTATGATTCCTGGAATTTTATGAAGGCCCCTCGTAAATTTCACATAAAATTACTGTTTTCATTTGCTTGCCCTAGCAATACGCGGTATTCACAATTTGGCATCCTGGTGCTAACTTCATACACGCATGTTACAATAACTGTTCACGTAATGTAACATATTGTCTTACAGAATGAGGAAGAAATTCTGGGGCAGAGTTCTGCAGGAACAATCCAACTTGCATGGTATCCATGATGGGGATGACAATAGGACTAACCATCTCATCTGCATATCGTTAGATTGTCCGCTATGATCACTAGACTATGATCTACTCTGAGAGTTGGGTGAAGGGGCTGTGTTGCATTGGATCAACTGGGTGTCTAGAAGTCCTTCACCCGCACTTCGCAACACATGTACTCGACTATCATCTGTATCAAGACAGAAGTGGGATTCATCACTGAAGACTACACGTGCCCATCCAAATTCCCAATGGGCCTGACTTGGCACCAGTCGAGTCTACTCCGGCGTAATTCTGCGAAGAAAGGTACACTCCCTCGGAAGTCGAGCACAAAGCTCAGCTGCATGAATAGACGAAGAATAGTGCTATTGGAGATAGGTCTATACTAAAAACTTTGCACATCCGTCAGGATGTCCGAGGAGGTGGCACGAGGTCTTGCATTTGTGCGCGGCAATTCATCCGACCAGCTCACCTTGAAGCTGTACAGATGAGATATACGATTATGTAACCAGCCCTGAAAAGACATTTAATGAATCCTCTCTGACACGGGCTCAGTTGATGAAATACCATGCACTGACATTGTCGATGCGACGAATTGGTCACGGTGGAGTGTCAGAATACAGATATTTGAATCCTATATCGGAAGAAAATTTGATAGGAGAGTCCAAGCACTAAATGTATACAGTACTTGACAACGCCGGATTATCGCAAAATCAGTAGAAATGTTTGCATTTTTGATCATTTGCAACTTCATACATTTGTTTCCATGACAGCAATTTCGCTTGGCTCACTCGCTTTACCAGGAAGGGGGGAGGTGCATTACCTTTGACGACGTGTGCATTTAATCTCCTAGAGCTTTTCTGGCTAAAACCTCTGATTCGATTAAAGTATCAAATAAATTTTTAATAACTTACCTTGAGACTTTAACTAATCCTTTTTATACGTTGAAATTTCTAATCAAAATTATCATAACGAAATTCATGAGCAGGATATTCAGTTGAATATTCTCATCTCCCTTCACTGTTTATTCCGAAATTCAATCTATACGTTGATATCCTCTGATTCATTTACGAGGGGAAGTCAGTAAGTAGTTACAACTGGATATAGAAATGAAACAAATACGAGTACTGATTTGAAAATTATTATTATTTCTCTACATAATTTTCCCTACATGAGGCACTTGTCCCATCGATAAAACTCTTTGGGCTGCTGTCTGAACCAGGCGGTGACTGACCTTTGTACAGCTTCATTGTCGACCGAAAGATGATGTTTAAGAAGACCGAACAAATGGAAGTCGTGAGGAATAAAGTCAGCGCTATATGATAACCGTATCCCCCTCGTATCCCAGAAGACTGTGAGCATCCCCTTACTACCAACAAGACAACTGAGATGCTGAGAAAAATCAAGCGGAAAATCCTTGAGCATCCTCCGTATAGCCCTGACCAAGCGACTTCCATTTGTTCGGGCCTCTGAACATCATCTTTCGGGTGAACACTTTCTCTAAGATGAAGCGCTTCTAATATAAAAACTGAATTCCCGTCGTAGACGGGATATAAAAAGAAATGAGAAGGTAAAGAGTTGAAGAAGCCCATGGAATCGGTCAGCCGCCGAGAATAAAAGTTCCCTGCACCCGGCCGAGAATGAAATTGATCCGAGAAATTCAACGGACAATTCATCGAAGAGTAGGAGGGTTAAGCAGCCAAGGAATTGCATTGATTCCAATGAATTAAAAACTTATCCGACCAATATTTTAGATTCCCGGACCAGTAAGAACAATGACTTCAATCGGAGTATGGTTGGTTATTGGTGAAAGATCGATGACAAAGAAAGTCGTTTCAGGAGTTTTAACTCAGCAGTATGTTAAGAGAGCTGGTGCCCCTTTTACGTTGTTTTACGTGCCTTCGCAGCTCTTCTGTTTAACGCTGGTGGACGTGGATTTCTGGGCGGAATATTGGTCCCGGGAACAATGAGAGAAAACCATCGAATGCGCCACCAACGGATGAAAAGAGTTTTTGCCGGCGGCCTCGAGCGATTCATTCAGCAGTGGATAAGTAAAACAATTTTGCTTCTCATATTTGGCATATCATAATTTTACAGGATAGAACATTATTCATTGCGCATTTTCCTCCAACGCTGTCTTAGTAAAAATCTTTCCCTTGTGCCTAATGCGGCTAGGATTAATTTGTTCAAGTGTAGTGACTAATTTTTTTGTGGAGAAGGACGTTATTACATTAATTATTTCTCTTTAAGTGACAGTTGGAGACTCAAGGGTTATCCGTGGATATTGTCGAGGAGAACTTCATTTGCTCTATGAAGTAAATAGGCTCTTTTCTCAGGAGACGAGAATTCGCTATCGGTTACAAAACTTATTGTTCAGAGGGGGAAGCAAAATAAATGGAATTTAATGGTTGGTACTTTAAAAAAAAGAACCCCAAAACTTAAGAGTAAACGTGGCTCGTTAAAAGACTTATTTTGGTTTAAAAATTGCGATATTTATTTATAAAATACAAAAATTCTGTACAAAAGAATGGTCTATACAATATGATTTAATTGAGGAATAGGCATTGCGATCTCAATTACAAAAGAAAATATTTCTCGGAATAAAATAAAGAAATACTTAAATGTACGTTAAATACAGCAAAACACTGTAACGAGAAATATTAATCGCTACATTGAGCGAATTGAGATTAAATATAAAAAAAATTGAGACAGACCAATTCCTTATAAAGAATAAGGAAAAGAAATTTCAAAAAAAAAATTCCCATTTAATGTCTAAAGAAAGACTGGGAAATAATAATTAATTATTAATAGGAAATAAGAATTGAAATGTGCAGCATGGAGTCCCTTATGCGCGTTATTGTTGAAATAGCATTAAAAGAAATTTCATTATTACCTTATCGGTAAACCCGCAAAACAATGCTGCTCGGTAAAGAATCATGGCTGCCGCGAGAAAGTGAGAAATTCAATAAAAAACTAAACATCGAACGGCAAGGTAGGAGTAATTTGCAGAGCATTGGAATGAAAAATGATAAATGGAAGTTGAACGCCATGCTGCAGGCAAGTGAGGACATGGAGGACCTGAAGGAAGGACGACTGGTCAAGCCAGAAGCTGGGAGTGGTCTGACTGAAATAAAAAAAAACAGTAACCACGGAAAGAACATCAACAACAGTGGGACACAAATCGTCGTGATCAAGAAAATTATTCGCGAGGGACAACTAGCTGCAGACAGTGATAATCACGTGGAGATTTTTTAATTAACATTTATTAAAACAATATATACTCAACAATCACTGTCTGCAAAACAGTAAAAAAAACTTAAAGAATAAAAAAAATAGAAACTTAAATTATATCTATTTTTACATAAAAAATCTGAGTTTTCCCGAACACTTATTATTATGGAGAATCTAAAGTTATTACTTTATGTTATTGAATTTATTATTAATCCAGGGGCTGACTAATGTTATCCGTAGTAACTTTTATTTTAATCTTGTATTAAAATTTAATGAAAACCCACATCTCAATATTTCTGCCAATTAAGTATGCTTCCACTGAATTTAGTACGTGACAATCGGACAAATGCCTCAATGTACAGGGAGATTATGCGGAGAAATAAAAGTAGTTTTCAAATCGGTACTCGTATTTGTTTCATTTCTATATCCACTTGTAATATACTTACTGACTTCCCTTCTATTTTCAAATAATTCCCAACGTTTCGTCATTTTTATAAAACGAATGGAATTCGAAAAAGAAACTATTCAGAATGCACTTTTGAAGAATTTTATGTTTAATATAACGAGCATTTGTATAAAGGCAATAAAAACATCTCCATCTGATGTTTATAGATCTAATTATTTGTTCCAGCTCTTTGAAATTTATGACTGCGCTTGTTCATTTTTTTTTATATGGATGCAAACTTTAAGGTCTAGGAGGAGATCGCAAACAAGCGGGTAAGCTGGCATTTTATAACGTAAATAGATATATTTCCGAAATTGTTACAGACATTTACTTGGGGAAACTGACAATTAGCCATTGCCAAGGAGCAATTCTATTTATTATTCATTCGAACAAAACTTTAAAGGGGAGATAGTTACTTTCAAATTGTAGTGCTCATATGAATTGGTTATTTGAGAAACCCTGTAAGTTACCTAACCGTATCTTTCAAGAAACTAAAAAAAAAAAACCCAACTCTTTTCTATGTAATTTTATATTAAGACTATACTATGCAGGGCTGTTCAAAATTAATGATATTTTTATAACTAGATCTAGAAACTTTATTACTGAACGTTTAAAGAAAATCTGTGCGTGGTCGTCACACACGTCAGATTTGAAAGTTTCTTTTAGGGTGATATAAAGAAAAAGTAGTTGGTAACAATCAAGCAATGTCAAACGTAATAAGTTTTAATTTTATAAGGTTTAACATTTTAACGTGTGAAAAATTAATTACACACAATATGTAACTATACCTTTACCCATTCTAAGTTTGTAGTATTGAATGTGTTGCATGAAGCAAGGGATCAGTAACTGAAAGGTATCTGCCATGAAGTGGTGAATGAAAAACTATTTGAAATTTTGAAATAATCGTTTAATTAGTTTTTCGCTTTAATGCATTATAATGGGGTATTATACGTGGGGCATTACTTAAGTGAAGCTACCTCGGTGGAGTTGCGTTTTACTGAAACGCTTTGCCTTTTTATAGAAATTACTCTCAAGCTGGAGTGATAAAGGTGAACGAAATCGTTTAACATCGTTTTGAATTTTTACAATTTATTTTTTCCCTCTACTCACGGTTAACAATTTCACTTGTGACGACATTCATGCATAACTAGTACATCTTTCCGCCACGAAGTACTAGCAAAAGCCTATAGAGGATGTCAGCTGTCCACACTACAGCCCATTTCTCTAACCGCTGTCGTGTATGAGCGAACAACATGATAGCGGTCATAAAGGGCAGCAGCACTAGCCGAGTTGATTTCTCTGGAAAGAGGGTGTGTGGAGAATGGAAAACCGTTTAGAACTAGATGGAAGACTGGATGGAAAGTGACTTTGTTAGATGGCAATCAAAAAGCGAATGCATGAGGACGTGTGCAGAGACCTCCTGAAACGCTACGACCAAGAACGAGCTGATTTCATGTGCAGGCTAATGACTGTGACGAGACATGGCTTCAGTACCAAACAGCAGTCAATGCAATAAGAACAGACCTCTGCGTGGTCGTTATTTTGCAAACGTTGTTGATCTGAACACAGCTGTCCAGACATGGGTAAGAGGTAATCCAAAATAATGGTTCCAAAACGCTTAGAGAAGCTACCACACCGCTGGGAAAAATGTATTCAGTTAAAGAGAGATTATAACGAAAAGGTGGAACTCTCAGCTAATGAATCACCTGTCTGTACTTGTCAGAAAAAAGTGTAAATCAGTACAGTACGCCCCTCGTACATAATTCGTTTGCGACTGATAAAATTCTGTTGAACAGTGGAGAGTGATGAGAGATGTAAGATTTACATTTAACAGTCATCATTCTGGCGAATATTAAATCTACTGCGGATTAATTTGATGTAGTGATTTGATTGCCGGAGACTAGCGTGAGGTTTAAGTGTTTCTGCATAAACTTCTATAAGCGCTCATTGGAGAGGAGGCGTCGAGAGTTATCTCTGCGTTGGACTTTGCACAGAATCCTTGCAAGTGAACTTGCGTAGAGTATCAGTGATTTTATTAAAAGCTTTTCCATATCAGACGGTGATACATTGAGACGAATATAAACGGAGGCTAATGCGAATCTTAAGTTGTTTGCCATAGTAATTTACACGACGTAAACCTCTCCGACGTGATCATGTCTGTAAAGATTTATGCCAGCGTTCGATAAATTTGTTACGGGAATCGGTTTTGTTACGTGATCTACAAACTTATGTGAATGTTTGTAAATCCCAACGCCGCTGTAGAGTAGTCAATCGCATTTCCCGAGCTTGGCGGCCGATAGGAAAGTTCAAAATGTACTACTTCGAATTGGGTTATGCTGAGAATAATGTTTTTGTGAGCTAAGTCTCCGACAGGGCCAAGTGAGAGTTCCTAATAGAGAGATCGGCGCCGTGTGTAGTCAAGTTTGGTACGTTCATAGAGGTGACTTTCACGGCGCAGAACTGTTGCGCTTCTGTGATGATGGTCGGTAGCCGATGGAAGTTGAAACTTTGATACTCATGGTACATCTCCTTGATCGCCGGTACTATGATCCTTTGCCTTGATCGCAATTGACTGTCTTCCTTTGAGTTGGTTAAATGAGTCCGTAGATAGAAGTTACTATACTCAGTGAAACGTAGTCTAGAGGCGTAGTTTGATTCTTGCCATAGTTGTACACGATATCATCGAAGGTTTCTTGGGATGTGTGAATGATCAAGGCGCAAGCCGGAACGAGTGGAATCTGAGGCATTTGATTCTACTGCCAAGAGATATATTGCAACTACTTTGACGGATCGGCGTCCAGCTGAGATTATGTACGGTGCGTTCAGACAGAATGTGTGGTTTATATTTTAGTTTTGCTTTGGCTTCTATGGATGAAACTTCGAATTGGAACTTCGGCACCACTTTTTAAAGGACATACTTGAGAATGCCTATACAAATCCATCTTCCATGTCAATGTTGGTGGCTATCATATACAGATAACAGACTGTCAGGGAAAGACAGTAAGATAAGCCACCAGTCTCTAGTACCTCTTCTGAATCAGTTTCAAACGAGACGATGCGAGTTCGCTGTTTCTGCTGTACCCGATGATATTATCTATAGTGATTATATCGCACGCTGATTCGGTTGGTTATAAAATCACGGGGGGCGGTGGGTGTTCTATCGGACATAAACGCATGCATGGGCCTGGCCTGCCATTGGGCACGAAGTTCAGAAGACACAGGCATTCTACTGGTTTGGAAGCAGATCACGGCATCGATTGAACCAGTTGTTGCTGTTTCTGTCAGCACCCATCACAAAAGAAGGCGACGACGCGAGCGTCTATGGCGTAAAGGGCGTCCACAACTGACGTCATCCACTGATCTTACGAATATTTTTGTGAACACAGCCACTCACTTATAAAGTGGTGTCATATTTGAAAAGCCAGATCGCAGCCATTCTATGCGGAGAACTACTTTTATTAACTGCGCAAGCGCAGAATGCATTGTTACATCCGGAGCTGAGTAACTGGGCTCTAAGTAATTCCAAAGATTAGTTGGCGTCGACTTTAGTAGTGTTTAAAATCTCTCTGAAATTGTAAAGAACAGCTTAAGTTAGCGAAATGTCAACTAATGAATCAACTTGTAGTTTGGTAATTTTTATAATACTTGTGATATAACGGTGGGCAGTGTCTTGCGGGGGTTGTAACTTACAATGTAATCAATGTTAGCAGAAAATGTTTGCATATATTGATTCAAACCAACCATAATCTTCCTGCAACGTTAATGGAAACTTGTGTTATTACCTCCCTGAGAAATTTTTTACTATTTTTATCTGATAAACAGAACGCCAAGGAATAACAAGATCAAGAGGAATTCTCCTACGTGGATAATCCAGAGGTTTTGGAAAAGAAATTGCCAAGTTTTCTGTGGCTGTTTAATCGAAAGTTATTATTATATACCCTAAATCAATATTGAAGTTCTTAGTAATTGCGTGTGCTTGAGAGAGGAATAGCATTAGGTTTTCAAAGTGTCATTGAAGAACAAGAATGATCTATTCGATGAATTCTCCAATGACATAAATAATGTCACAGGAAAAGACGTCATAGGATATAAAAGATAGGAAGCGAGGCAAAGCAAAGGAAGAGAAAGCAGTCGAGGTTCGCACGAGAGAGAGGAAGGACGAGATGAAGGGTAATGTGAAGTATTGCTCTTAAACCAGATGCATAATAGTAAAAAGGATGAAGAAGCCAGTTCGACTCAATTCGGCTATTTGCATCACCGGGATATGGATAGAAGAGTTAAGGCAAGTGGCATTTCAAATTCTATGAATGAGACTAAAGCAGTTGACGAGCTGCCCGGACCCCTCGCGTCATTAGTAGAAGACTTAGGTAATTTTAAAGAAGTTGTTGGCGAAAGAAGGTTAAATGAAGAAATCGAACGGGCAGCTCGTGTTTGTAAGGACTTTATTTTAGCTCATACTAATTCTCCACATGTGCAAAAGTTAGATATTCTAGTAGAAGCACGGGCTAAGGAAATAATCACGGAAGAAAAAATTTCCAGTCTGATAATAAAGTTATCTCAGGAAATTAAGATCTTAGATAGTATGAATCAGCCATAATTTCAAACTTACAGGAAGCGCTACAAACGAAAGTGCTAGCTCACCCAAGCTTATATAATTTTAAGCAAGACAATGAAGCTCGTTTGGAAATAATTCACGATTCTCTAAGTTGCCAGTAGTAAACGGAGAAACTAAATTGGAAGTAAAAGTTAAGTCCTTAGCCCAATATTCCAAATCAAACGAGGCAAGGAATTTGACGTGAGAAAGTCCTAATGACGGGCAGCTCGTCAATGAAGACATTTTTTGATGGTCAGAGATTTGAGACTGAAGAAGAACTGAAATCTGTCGTGCGCCATTGGCTGTATTTACAGCCGACGGAGTTCTATGAGCAGGGTATTCTGATATCGGTGCAGCGCTGAGATAAATGCTTAAATCGTCAAGATTCCTATGTGGAAAAGTAAGTATCGACGTATAGCTTCAGCTGCACTTGATTTGTTTACCTGTTTGTTTTGTAATTTTCTTTGAAAAATATAAATGGCAAAATTTCTGATATCTCCTCGTAATTAATTTCTTCACCAAAAATCGATTTTTAATGAAAACCACACGTCGATAAAAAAATATGACTTGTGAAACTTCTTAAATAGTGGATTTATATTATAAAACAGTATATACTGTATCAAGAGTTCGCCTTTCACTGATAGAGAAAATGTTATATTAATTATTCCAAGTAGAGTTCTCTCACTGTAAGGTGAAATGGAAGAGTTCACTTTATCGCGTTCAATAGGTAGTAGGTAGAGTGACTAGCGCGAGTGTCTCGCCACAAGGTCGTTATTGCGCATGCGCGTGCCAGGAAAATTTGGCGCATAGCCAAGCTTAAAGCACAAGATCTGTGGATTAGGGGCTTTACTTTATCATTGAGAGATAAAATAGTTAATAAAATTATTAATAAGTTATGTTTAATTGTTAAAAAAAGAAAAAAATTAAACGTTCACATGTATTTCGTATTTACATGTTTAATTGTAAATTATGTTTTTAATTGAAAATTAAAAATTCAAAACTGCAAAGAAATATACCATTTAGACAAATTAGGCAAAATTTTTCATAGATTCTTTCTAAATTACCTATATTTGGAATCGAGAAATGGATTAAAAAATAATATAATTTTTTTTCAAAATGTCCATAAGTTATAATTAATCACAACTTTAATCCTTTTACTTTCAAAATTTTTTTCAAGAATGAATTGAAAATCGCGGAATTGTAAATTTTTAAGCGCTTGGGCATTCTTCTATTTTTTAAAATATTATATTTGGAATTAATATTCACTTACTGGTAAAGTTTTTATCATTTATACTTTTATTATGAATCAATTTATTTTTGATAAAAACATTTTGAAAATAATTGTATTGTTTTCTGATCGAATCCAAATTTTAGAGACATTTTATAAGTATTTTAATATTTTGTATAAAAAAAGAATCAATTTTGTTGTTTCTTTAAAATTTAGAATATTGAATTTTAAATTTTACGCAATTCTAAGAAATACTGATGTGTCATTACTGATGACACATGAAAAATAAAAAACAATCACAATTATTATTAAAACAGTAAATGAAGAATGGTCTTATGAGGATTGTTTTTGTTTTTTTTTTTGTTTTTTCACGCCAAACCTCAGATGTTTTAAATTGGAAATGTTATCAATAATAATTTTAATGTTTTCCTTTTTCTTTCATCCTGGAGAAGAGTGGCAGAAATAAAAAAAAACTAAAATTTTGTATGCAATGTTATATTGTTTTCTGTAATTTCAAAACAAGCAAAACAAGTGCAAAAAGTTCATAACATTAACATTCTGATATTATTTTGCACGTGAATCCGTATGTGTCATTGCTAATTTGATTGTCAATTACTAATTGAAGACTTGAGTCCAAATTAATATTCATTTAGAAATGTTTGATTATTCTCAAAATATAATTTAAATACTTGGTTACATCAATATGGAGCGTTAATCGTTTGCTCAAAATAATTTCCCAAATTTTGAAATATGAATGTTATCTTGAAAAATTTCAATTGCTAACATCTAACGTAAGCTAAAAAGCAAAGAAGAGATGACTTATTGTGAAAACGTTTTCTTTTGTGACCAGAATAATGGCTACCGCACACGCCGGAAGTAAAGCTATAAGTCATCCAGTGACGTCACAATACGCTTGCGCGTTAAGCACTTCTGAAAGTACTAAAGTACTAAATATAATTAGTTTAAAACGTGAAGTTATAATATTTAAATACTTATAAAATGTCTCTAAAATATGGATTCGTTTAGTCAACAATACAAATATATTCAAGATGCTTTTAGTAAAAATAAATTGATTCATAATAAAATTATAAATGATACAAAGCATTACCAGTAAGTGGATATTAATTCCAAATATAATAATTTTAAAAAAATAGAGGAAATACCCAAGCGCTTAAAAATTTTAAATTCCACGATTTTCAATTCATTCTTGAAAAAATTTTTGAAAGTAAAAGAATTAAAGTTGTAATTAATGGAACATTTGGAAAAATTTGTATAATTTTTTAATCCTTTTGTCGATTTCAAATATACATAGTTTGATTATTCTATATTAACACTTTTCTCAAAATATAATTTAAATACTAGGTTACCGCAATATGGTGCGCTAATCGTTTGCTCAAAATTTTGTCTAATTTGTCTAAATGGTATATTTCTTTGCAGTTCTGAATTTTTAATTTTCAATTAAAAACAGAATTTACAATTAAACATGTAAATATGAAACACATGTGATCGTTTAATTTTTTTTTCTTTTTTTTACCAACTAAACATACAACAACTTATTAATAATTTTATTAACTATTTTATCTCTCGATGAAAAAGGTCTACAACACAATCGCATTGCTAAAGCAAAGCCCCTAATCCACAAGCTTAAATCACAAGTTTTCCTGGCACGCGCATGCGCAATAACGACCTTGTATCAAGACACTCTCGTTAGACACTCTACCTACTACCTATTGAGCGCAATAAAGTGAACTCTTCCATTCACCTTACAGTGAGAGAACTCTATCCAAGAATATCAACAAGAGCACATAAGGAATATCCTTATGTGCTCATGATATCAATGTTATTGCAGAATCCCAGAATCCATTTTCATCTTATTACGAGTCTTATCCGTAAAGTAAGTACCGTTTCGTTCTACAAGTATGCCACTGCAGCGGTAGTCGTCTCTCTGGTTCATTATCTTTGCATTGACGCCATTACAGCAGGATCGTGTTGTATTTACATTTGTTAGTGATCGTTGAAAATGTTTAAGACAATTTCTGAGCCCGGAGACTGAAGTGCGTTCTGTAAAACGGTTTTTGAATGTTAAGCCAGCTGAAATTCATCGTCAACTTGTAGAGATTTATGGGGATAATGTGATAACTGATGGAATGGTGAGAAATTGGGTTAGGCATTTCAATGATGGACGAACCAATGCTCATGACGAAACACGGAATGGGCTGTTTTCTGTTGTCAATGATGATTTGGTTGAAAAAGTGAATGAGAAGATTCGTGAAAACAGACGGTTCATAATAAGAATGCTTTGTTACGAGTTTCCAAAAATTACAAAAACTGTTTTGCATGAGATTGTCACAAATCGTGGCTGTCTTCACTGGCGGCATCTTTCTATGAAGAGGGCATAGAAAAGTTGGTTTCCCGCTACGACAAATGTCTAAACATTTACAATGGCAACTATGTAGAAAAATAGATTAAGAAACGCTCTTTCATGTAAAAATAACTTTTGTTCTGAAAAAAATGTTTTTATGTGTTCTTTTCCAAAACGGTACTTTCTTTCCGAACACGCCTTATATAAATGAATTCAATTAATAATTGGATTCTCATACTGCAGTAAAAGCAAGGTCATATATGGTTATATAATCAATAAATTCGCTCCTTTAGTACGATAACCTTTAACCTGTTTGAAAAGATTTGATTTGTTTTTCTGATTATATTTTCATAATGCTTTGAAGTGAAAGCAAACATAACAGAAATGAGACCGGAATTTGAAAGCAACAATATAAATAATGCTCCTCTTTATATCTTACAATTGCTATGCAAACAAATCTAGTCTAGTTTATTGATAAGTCAGACCATTAACAATGCAGCACGGTTATGTGCGTGTTGACTTAACGTTATTCTTCCTTTCATCGCTAAAACTTTAAAATGAATTATCTAACGGTATTGAAACCGAACAAATATGAAAGTCGCTTGGAGCAAGGTAAGGGCTATACGGAGGATGTTCGGAAACATCCCAGCTGAACTTTCGCAGCATCTCAGTTGTTTTGCTTGCACTTATACAGGGTGGTCCATAAGTCTGTCCCCCCCTTTTATTTTTTGAACCGAAGCAGATATGTCAATTTTGATGAATCCAATGAATAGGAAGTTGTGGGTGGCCTATCCCATGGTGCACTTTTCATCATCCCAAATATGCAAATTAGGACACATTCAAAATTTACCTCAAAAACCGTAAGGGATAGAGAAAAAAACCCAATTGCAAACTTGTTCAGCATAAAAAAACAAACAAAACAAAAAAAATCATCCAAATCGGACCAACCAATCACCCATAATCACGCGGTGACTGATTGTAGCTTACAAACAGTCACACTGCACAAGGAAAACTGAATGTTGATATTTCCGCCATGTAAAGCATGCAAATCAAAGAATTAACATAAATTACCATACTCGCATTCACTTTCATGCGGAAAAGCAAATAAAAGGCATGTTTCAGCACACGGAAGACAGAACAATTTCAGGATGGCAAGGTACAATGTTCCGGAAATGGTCAACATGATCTTCTGATTGTGGGTGATTGGTTGGTCCGATTTGGATAATTTTTTTTGTTTTGTTTGTTTTTGTATGCTGAACAAGTTTGCAATTGGGTTTTTTCTCTATCCCTTAAGGTTTTTGAGATAAATTTTGAATGTGTCCTAATTTGCATATTTGGGAAGATGAAAGTGCACCATGGGATAGGCCACCCATAACTTTCTATTCATTGGATTCATCAAAATTGACATATCTGCTTCGGTTCAAAAAATAAAAGGGGGGGACAGACTTATGGACCACCCTGTATAAGGAGGCGCGTTATCATGCAATAACAACACACTTTTGATGAGAAGTTCTGGTTGCTTCGTCGAATAACATTACGAAGTTTCATGAGAATGTTTACGGTTTGAGGATTAATTAGCCAGAATTAGAATATTCAGATTAATTATGTAGATGAGCTATTTTATACTCGCGTTCATAATTGTCTATTTAGATTCGGAATTAAGGTTTTATAAAGTTTTAGAAGGATTTAACTTAGAGTAGAATTAAATAAAGTTTATTATTTTAATTATTTCTTTTTTCTGCGCATGTTAAGAATCGTTTTTAAGTTTCACTTTTGGCATTAGTTGCAAGGGGAGAAAGTGAGATTCATTTTACATCTCATTGTTTTAGTTGTTGGTCTTGTGTTCAAGGACCTAAAGAGTATTGCCAGAGTTAGCTAAGTAAACAAGAAACGAATTTGAGAACAGGATGTGGGATAGAAAGACCACGAGAAAGACAAGGTAAGGATTGAACTTTGGAATCTGAAGTGAGCAAAGAGACAAGAAATGATCACGTGAATGCCAAGAGCTTTTAGTATAGGAACAGTTAGAGAAGTGTTTACGGATTTTGGTTGACAGGGAGATTCACCTTTTTTTTGGTGGATGGTCAGCGTTTCTAACCGCCTGATTGGTTATTGAAATTAGATCTGTCTTGTCAGTAGTTCTAAGTGAAGAAGACGTTAGTAGTGATTTAACTTTCGTGATAGCTGGTTGTGCGACGTCGCTACTCAATTTTTAGCTTAATTCGGCCTTCATCTGGTAATTCAAAAAGTAGACTTAACTGAAATATTTTAAGTTTTAGTGGTTTAATTTAAGTTCACAACAAATTTATTTTTGTGTTTGCTCGAGTCGAGGATTTTAAAGAGTATCCGCCTAGCTGAGAACCAGTTCCATCAATTTAAATAGTTCCTGGAGACCAGAATTATTTGGAGAGAAAGTAACCAGCCCCGAAAGGTACATAATTTCATCGTGGAAGAAGGAGCCTGGCAGAGCGAGAAAGACATCCAAGAGCGGACAGATTGAGAAGACACGGTATAGCCCATTAGCATTTATGTCTCAATGGCCATTCTTTCTGTTTCATTTTATTACATTCATAACTGGGAACGGATTATTTAATCAGACAGATAGTGGAAAGGACAGATACATTTTACATTAAAGCACTACATTTTTCATACAGAGCTTAAATTATACTCTCCCTAAATTCTTATCTGATCCAGACAGACCATTTGCTATATTCCATTAAATCTTAGAAATAATGCATTCCTTATTTTATCGAGGTTTAAGTATTCAAAATTAAATTGTTAATCTTTATTGTACTCAGTAATTGTTAAATCAGTCATTCCAGTTTCGCATTTCGATATGGTTTAAACATTTCTACATTCGATTACCCTCATTAAGTAAAGATTTACACAAAACTCATTCTGATTTATAATCACTGTTATTCAAGAAATTATCAATCATTACCTCGTATATACTTATCTATTCAAATCTTTAAATTGCTAGATTACCTTGTTGTACATCGTATAAATTGATTGCCAAGTCTTTACAGGAAAATTATGTTTTCTTATTAATACTTACGATGATCCAAATTGATACAATTTGATACAATGTCTGTCATTATTACAATTTGAATTATTCTCAATTTGCATACTTAAATTGAACATCACATTAATTGAATTTCATTATTCATTTATCCACATCTTTTATTCCAAATTACCAAACGTTATTGTTTTATAAATCTTTTGTTATATAATCAATAAACAACTTATTTAATTGTTTAAGACCGTTTCACGTGCCTATTTCTTCCCTCGTTAGCCGGCCTGTGTGCGGAGATTTTAGTATGTAAGTTAATGGGATAAATCCTAAATTATCATAAAACTTTGTGAATAGTATAATTCATTGGCGCAGTTTTTTACCTAACATAATTATAATAAATTATTCGAACATAAAAATATGAATATTATCCCCCCGACCCTTACAAATGTTACAATAGGAGTCGGCATTTACAGTTTACTCTCGCAGCCGGAATGTGGTAAGCAATATGCCCTAGTGATCCCAGAAGACTGTGAGAATCACTTTCCCGGGGATGAAGCTGTACAAAGGGAATTAGCCGCCTGTTTCAGACAGCAGCCCAAAGAATTTTATGCTGCTGGTTTTGAAAGGCTTGTGAAAAGATGAGACAAGTGCCTCATTGTACAGGGAGATTATGCGGAGAAAAAAAGTAGTTTTCAAATAAGTACTCGTATTTATTTCATTTCTATATCTATTTGTAATTTACTTACTGACTTCTCCTTGTATTTTAAATTCATAGTGGACACAACGTTTTACAGAGTTATTACAAATGATTAACCCGATTTCAAAAATTCATTGTAGATTTATGTTTTAACATATTATCACCAAACTTTGCAGATATATATATAGAAAAACTTATAAAGTTTTATTTCGGCATATTACAAGTACTCTATATGTGCCTCTCTAGTGATACTGCAGACTTCAAGTCTATAATTAAGTTCATCCCACACTTTCTGAAGCATGTCTCTATCATTCTTTTAAAAAGCACTGTTGATACTAGCTTTCAGTTCTGTCAGGTTTGTTGGTAGAGGAGGCGTAAACACTCATTCATCTTTCACATAACCCCGTACAAAAAATCGCAAGGGCTTAGAGACTGATATGAATGAAACTCAAGCACAATAAAGCAGCTCACTGCTGTGCTCTCATGGCATAAGTCAGAAGAAAACCTGCAACAACAAAAAAATTTTTTTGAGTTTTTCTGTACGTCTGGAAAGTTTTGTTACAATATATGAATTTATGAAATCGGGTCAATCATTTGTAATAACGCGCCTCCTTATATTAGTATGTTTAATGCTTTCATTAAGGAGCATAAAGTTACTATATTTTGTAAGAGATGAAGTACGAGTAAATTATAAAATTAACTGAACATAACGAGTAAATTAAGCGATGGAACATATTCGTCACGTCTCTGCACTTTGGAAAAAACTAATTATGATAGAAAGTTGGAGACGTGTAAGAAAATTGAATAAATTCAAATAAAGGTTATTTCGGAACAGTAAATTCAAATATATTAAATATTGCGCACACCGAGAGTCGAAAAATCTGGAGAGATTTTACAGCAACCCAGGACAGCAACCCGGGGGCGGGGGGGGGGGGGTGAAGATGATAGCTTTTCATTTCAAAGTAAGATGGTGGCGTGAATAGTCTGCTTCGACAGGATTGACCAATAACATTACAAACTGTAGCCAATAACGGAAGCCCGAACACGGACGTTGGCAATATCTCCAGTTTCGTTTTCAGAAATAGTGTATCTGTTAGTATCTGGGAATTACACTTTGTATCATGGTCTATTTATCTTATGGTCTGGTAACTTCTGTTGTTCTGGGTTTCATAATTTGTACTAACGAAATAGGACTCACCAGATGACAACGTTGTTCCATCATCCAGGCAAACCGTGTAGATCTGCCTTGTAAGCATGTGCGTGGCATTTCGTCTGTGTCGATCTGCAGCTAGAAATGCTTTTTTAAACGAATTGTTTCGCCGATAAGATAGTAAAAACAGTGAGTTTTTGTTGCCTTAAGCTTATGCTGGTATAATGCCTGGATATCTTGCGACCAGCTATAAAAATGCTATGTAAAGTCAGTTGTTGGAGAAATAAAAGCCATCATTTTTAAAACGACTAAGAACTTCTTGGAAAAGTGGGCGCAGATATTTCCAAGAAAGAACAAAAAAGTTGTGTATGGTTTACATTTTGTGCCAGATTTTATATTGAAAACATAACCTAGAATCATCTTGGGGCATAACTGTTGAAATAGAGAGAGGGATATGGAATTTGATAGCAGATGCTATTGGATTCATTAAAGGGAAGAAGAAGTTATGAAGGATCCGAAGAGATTTGTATTTGGTTTGTACTGTTTCCAAGGTGAAAAAAGACGACATAAATTGGTTTGATGATTGGGGGATTTATATCCTATTTCTGCCAAAAAATCGGCAGAAATTTTATTTATCATATAGACTGCCAACAATTGGAGAATGACTCTGAGAAGACCTTTGATACAGATGTTATTAAATGAAGGTTTTCATTATATCCTCACAGCACGTTTCTCTCAAAGCTTGAAGTAAGGCTACATTTACAGTAACCTATTCAATGCGTATACAGAGATCCCAGAAAGGACTCCTTGATTTTAAGAGTAAATATCTCGGAAACGGAAATCGATAGAAGAATGAAACAAGCGGTATGTTTAGTTCGAAATCCGTAAAAATTTTATATGGAATTTTCAAAATTAATTACAAATGTTGCCGACAGGTGGCGCTGTAGTAGTAACTGAAAATTTCATTCTTCGTTTGCACCACAAATGTGCTGCGCAAGGTGCACATTTTGAATCGGTTGTGATCTGATTGCATTGGCTGTTTGAAAAGGACAGTTTTTAGCCTATTTCTCGGACTCTGTACTGCGACTACAGCGTATACCGCCATCTTTCGGCAAAATTTAAAACTAATTTTGAAACTACTTTATCAGATTTTTACGGCTTTCGAAATAAACATGCCACTTTATTTTTCTATAGATCTCAGTTTCCGAGATATTTACTCTTAAAATCAAGGAATCCATGGTGGGACACTGTACAAAAAAATAATATTCTTTTCTATGTACAGCGATTCTTCGAGATGTGCGATGCCTGTGGAGGCGATAGTCATCCGATAACTGTCCAACTCATGTACATATACCGCATGGTGTCCGTGTATTCTTTGGTTAAGCTTCCTGAGAGGGTAGCAGCTGAATATAATCACGTGGAAACCTTGCCCATCTACGCATAATTTGTAAGATCAGCAATGAATCTGTGGGCAATTTTTTGATAGGCTCAAACAATTACTGTCATCACCAAGTGCAGCATTATCTACAGAAATAAGTAACAAAATATTGCTAGATCATGATTATGCCACAGCAACACAACAGGAATAAATAATTTACTATCTTGGTGGATTTTTTGCTCGCAGACAAATTGAGAATAGACGTGAGAGATGCACGGAATTATTGATTTCATAAATCCACTATCTGCATCATTTGCATATCTGACATCCAAGAAACCAAAAGGAAAACTGCTGTACGCATCTCTCAAACTTCACAAACTCCTGTGCTTGTTGAAGTCAAAATTCATACAAAGCTGAAGACATTATCAGGTGATATTTACAATGCCATCATTGAAGATCTGTTGTCAGATCCTCAACTCCCATGTAGGATATTCGAGACATTTGATTCAAATCACATCTAAAACAGTTCATTTTTTGTTAATTGCAGGATTCATTTTTTTTACAAGAATTAAAAAGAAATTCTTCAGGTTCAAACTTAACGCAATAAACACTGATACAGCTTTGTATGTAGTTTGATTCATTTAATTTGTATGTATGGTTAATTAAAGCTCTAGATTAGGAAAGAACGGCAAACCTTTTCCGCGCCGCCCGCAGCTGCTGATTGGTAGAACGGCTGTCACATGAGTTTGTCAGCTATTGTTGGCCCAAACGCAGCGATAGACACCATTGAAATGCATGTGGAAGATGCAATTTAGATTAAATTTTTAATGAAATATTCGTTGATTGGTCCTAAATTTTAATCCGAATAAGGAAAATTTCAGGATCCTTCAATTTATGCTCCTTGGAGGTTAATAAATTCGTTAAAATACCCGAAGAAGTAATAAGAAGCAAGTACAGTCAACCAAAGGAAATAATCCACACGAGTTTAATACATAAAATTACATTTCATGCTATTGTGTTGTTTTAATAGCTTTTTTTAATTATAATTATTTAAATTTAATAATCTTAATAATGTTAACTCTAAATGTAATGTTAAATTATTAAAAATAAATTAATATTGAAACGGTAAAACTTAGAGTAAAATTCAAGTGTGGATTATTTCCCTTTGACGACTGTACGTTTATATTATAACTTTACCGAATCTTTTTAAGAAAATACAAATCAATATAACAAGGTTAAACTGTCTGTGAAATGTGGAGGCAAAACTTGAAATAAAACGTCCATGATATTTTCATCTTATTTTAGCGAAGATAATTATCACTCATCATTAAACTTGAATGTAACATATGAAATTGAATAACGAAAATTTACAATTTGGATGAAAAAAAAATATAGAAAATATTAACTATAAGTTTTTGGTAGATTTTTTACGTCAATATTATAAACGTCCATAAATGAATAAATTTCAAAATACATTGCATGTGTAGTTATTTTTTTGTAATTTTTTTTGTAATCAAACGGATAATTTTTCCAAATTATAATTTTTAAAATTTTCTATCAAAATATAATTATCAAAGTAATTTTTATATTTAAATCAAAAACTTAAATTTAATAGTTCCTATTTTATTAAATTATATTTGATATTTTTATAAATATAATTTTTTTAATAATTTAATAATTTTTATAATTTAATAAAATTAAAATTGGTAAAGTGAAATTTTTGATATAAATATAAAAATTAATTTGATAAAAGTTTATTAGTTACATGTAAATCGTTTATTAAGGATAAATAAATAAAGTGAAAATAAACTAAAAACTTAATCTGGTTATCATTAAACTGCCTCAACGTTATAATTATTTATATGTAAAAAATTATAATTGAAAACAAAATTTATAGAAAAATCAATAGTTACAGAATTTACTGATTGTCAGTTACATTTCCAGACGATAATAATAAGAAAGTTTGCGAAAAGGATGCATTTAAGCCGAATTTTAAAGGATGCATAACTCACTTGATAGGGCCAACTGGGCCAACAATGGCGGATTTGGTAGCAGACGACGAAGTTTGCCGTACTTTCCTAATCTAGAGCTTTATGCTTAATGGAACAGTGGCGCCGCCCTAGCGGCCATAATATCATTACTGTACTTTTTTAAGCTCGTTTCCAGACCACAAGATAAATAGACCATGCTCTGTATAATAAAAAGAAAAGTAAATAGATAAGAACGCATCTGATTGGCTAATTCCGCACTTTCTACTCACGGTCACGTTTTCTTTTATTGTATACAGAGTAAAAGTACATGTATATAAAAAAGGTTTAGAGGCTATATTCAAGTCACTAAATGATGCCATGCTTAAAAAAGCATCAGCAAGAGGTATCTATGGGAAACCTGTGCTTTTCATGTGCTATTCCAAACTCCTTTAAATCAAAACGAGCACTTGAACACAAGTCCCTTGTTTATTTACTGAACTTCCTCCGCTGATATTATATCTGTTTCTATGCAACAGGCAAACAAAATCCACAAAACGAAAACACTTGTGATGAATCCTCTTGATTCGGAAAATTACACTAGTCGATGCGAATTTACCGAACTCCGAAAATTCTCTTGAAGGAGACTTCAATCCTTAATAAAATTACAAGCAATGTGCATTTAAAGAGAACTTTACAGCTAAATATAAAATTATTATGAGCGCTTCAGCACGCAATCTCCAGATCTATTATGTCAACCAAATCATCATTTAGATACGCCGTGATGCCAAAAGGGAAAGTTCCACATTATTCATTTACTTAAGGTAAAGAGTTCATTTCAAATACCTTTTGCAGTAACTCGGATTAGCCACTCGAGAAATTAAAGTTAACCATGAGTCGAGGTAAACACGCAAGTCGTTTGAAACAGAGGCGAAATATCCAATAGAAGGGTTCACTTATTTTTCAGTCATCAAGAACTTAACGTAAAATTTAACGGAATTGGTTGCTTACATTCGCTTCCCTTGAAATATTCGTCACACGATTTTACCTTACTTAATAATTCCTTTTGTCGAGAGCATTCTTTGATTAAACAACTGAACCTCGCTATTCGGAGGTGGACTGCATGCATTTCTAATTGGGAGTGACAGAACGGAGCTCCGAGAAGGTTCCTCTCATGCATTATCTTGATAGAACCTACCTCTCGACTCGAGGGTGAATTAGAATAAAAATATCTAGTTCTGTAATTTTATTTTTTGGCCATAATCATTTTCTGAAATAAACGGATCAGCCAAAACATGACGATCCTTTTCCCCCTCAAGTTCATCGAAAAACTTGTCGCTGGCATAGAACACACTACAATTTATTCCCATTACCTACTACAATTTATTCCCAGTCAAGATATAGTAGCAGGCAATGCTCAGTCACAGTTGTGTAGAGTAATAGAGCGACAGTTGTTCACATAGGTGCGATTCAGGTAAGACAATCGTATCTGACTTAACCGCGCGTATGGAAACGATTTTCTAATCCTCCGATGTTTAGTTCCCATTCGAAGATCCGAACGGAAACGATTCGACAAACCAGAGGTAGCAGCCGTTTGATTCGTTCAAACTTTAAGGTCCGATCAATCGATTGAGATACGAAGTCCAGGCACTTTGTCCATAGCATCTTCGAAACAGCAAGTCTATCAGACTGTCCACGTTTATTAGTTGTGGATGTTTATCCAAGTTGTTCCTAAAGTGACGAAACAATGAAATGTTAGCAAGGCTTCGTTCGGCCACGAGTCTTTGATGTTGGCTGTCAGTTTAGCCTGTCTCATATTGTTCGAAGAAACAGGAGGAATAATGTAGCACAAATTTTTTCACATATTCAATTACTGTGAAGGTTTAATGTATCAGAAAACTTATTTATCGAGCACTTCTGAATATACGGTTACATTGCCTAGAAAGGTCACTTTTTTATGGGGAAAGTACAGGATGTCCCACAAAGGACTCCCTGATTTTTAAGAGTAAATATCTCGGAAGTTGAAATAGATAGAATAATGTAACAAGAGGCACGGTAATTTAGAAAGCCGTAAAAATCTGATACAGAAGTTTCAAAATTAGTTTAAAATGTTGACCGACAGATGGCGCTGCACGCTGTAGTCGCGTTATGAAAAATGGGCTATAAACCGTCCTTTGCAAGCAGCCATTGCAATCACATCACAATCGATTCAAAATGTGCACCTTTCGCAACACAGAGATGGCGCAAACGAAGAACGAAATTTTCAGTCACTACGTACAGCGCTACCTGTCGGCTTAAATTATAACTAATTTGTAACTAATTTTGAAACTTCTGTATCAGATTTGTACGACTTTCGAAATAAACACGCCACTTGTTTCATTGTAGAAGACCCTGTATTCATGATGGAGATCGCTGAGCATTCATGTGAAACCGCTAGGATGATCAGCAATGGTTTATTAAGGAAGAATTTCTCTACTCTTAACATGACTTCCAAAATTTTCTGACATTTATCAAATGGAACATACAGGGTTTCAGTTGGAGAAATGGGTTTGTCACCTCATCACGTACTTTACATTACCTCCAACAACCACAGAACATCTACAAACACGTCGCAAAACTTACGCCTTGCCGCATGAAGATTGTTGTGAAGAAAAGAGAAGGACAAAATAACTCGTTATAATGTTTGACTGGTCAGTATTCTTAAGTTAAAAATGTGCAAATTTTATAAAGTCTGATCCGTATTGCTAATTTTTATAATGTCATTGCTGTCGAATTATCATGAATGATAAATAATGGAATTGGTTGAATCAGTGTTTAAAACGACCTTCACAGTTATTTACCATCGTTCTTTCTTTACCATTTACCGGTTTCTTAATGGCAAGGGCTGACTATAATTTAATTTTAATGTAATTAAATTGTTTTCTTGCTTAAATTAATAAACACTCTATTATCTCCCTAATCTGCTTCAAATACTTGGTTAAGTGAATGAAGAGGCAGTCATTTACTTAATACGAAGCAGAATTTTGAGTACATGCAGTATTGACAATTCGATTGAAAAATTAGCAATAAAGCGATTCCACTCAATAAGTTTTTCTTTCAAATTCTTCGCGATTTTCCTTAAAATGTTTATAAAACTTTTACGATTAAGCAATAAATTGCTTTTTACGATTAAGCAATAGTGGCAGCTTTAAAGTGTACGAAGAAAATTCATTGAATTTTAATCGTTCGAGTTAAACAGCGTGAACGGACATAACTTTGAACCGTGGATATAACTTCGAAAATCTTTTCGCAAAAACTATTTCCATTTATGCTCGTCGCATTTTTTACAATATAAAAATATAAACTTTCAGCTTTTCGTTCGTGTAATTTTTAAAAAATGCGATGAGCATAAATGAATGGCTGAAGATAGAAATAGACCAAGTTCACTTTCAGAAAACTGTGGATACACACCAATTGTGGAACAACACCAAATTTAAGAGAAGAAAAATTATAATTTGGAGACACAGTACCATGCATCTCTTGTGTAAATCACGATTCCTCATTTTTTTTAGAAAAAATAACAGCTTAAACTCTAAATTAATATGAATTTTAAAAATGTGACTTGGTCTATTTTCAGCCACCCAAATGGAAATACTTTTTGCGAAAAGATGTTCAAAGTTATATCCACGATTCAAAGTTATATCCGTTCACGGTACTGCCTTTACAACGTTAGATAAATAAAACCTCAATAAATATTTGCAATTTTTACTTCAACTTAGTGATAAGTGTAATCTTGCTCGTGTTAGAGCCTTAAAAGTCATATTGGTATATAAATTAAAGAGAAGATTTTTAGGTTCCTCTTCCTACAATTTCTAGCCAAGTTGGATGTCTTAAAGTACGACACAAATACGAAGAATTCAAAACCAGTCTTGAAATCAAGATACATGTATATTTGTTTCAGTTGAAATAGTTTATTCCACTTCTGTTCATGATAGGGAGGATCTTCAACAGAGAATTAAGGGCACACCTGGAATATTTAAAAGTGAAGGTCTTTTTGAAAATTTGCTATGATTGTATGCATGGATTCCTTGCATTTTCGTTGTTACTCGTTTACCTGATTGAAAATAAACGGATTATTAATCAAATGGACAGAAGTAAAGACGCAGATACCTACCAGTACATAAACTTGATTGCTCATAAAGATATTTTTTTAAAAGATGTTATTATCAGGTAAGTTGTTCAAGGCAAATAAATGGCTGCGCAATCTGTTGTCAATCATAATCTCTAATTGGAATTGTCTTCTGTTACCGAATGACTAGTAAGAAAAATGACGACCAAAAATGTCAGCGTATGTACGGGATAGCGTATTGTTATGAGTTTTTGATGAATGATGGGGAGAAATTGGCTGAAATTTACAGGCCACTTCAGATATAGTTCGAGGTAGAAACATTCAGCCGCAGTAAGGCATTTGAGTGGTGTCCTTTGCGGGTGTTCCGAAGATTTTTTTGCGGGGGGGGGGGAGGAGACAAGAAGGGTGGATTCATATGGATTTCCGTAGTATGACAGTCAACGGTATCTATTATCGCCTGGTCCTGAAGGACACGGATATTGCTTTAAGGGAGAAGCAGCGTTGCTTCATCACGAAAGGTATTCAACAGGACAACCTCTGCAAAAACTGGGTTGGGAGCAATTGCCACATCCGCCGATAAATCTTGACCTCGCTCCAAGCGATTTTCATCTCTTGAAAGAGTTATTGGAGGGCCAGCATTTCGGCATTTTGTCATAATTAAGGATTTGAACGCAACTCCTCGTTTCTCTCTTGACACGTAACGCATTCTGATAGTTATTTAATTATTTAACAAATTTCATCAATTCACTTTCGCTATAACCGGATTTCTTTCAAAAATATTTCGCAGTAAATGTGTAATAAAAAGCATAAAACTAAGACTGACGGGGTTGAGACCGAATTTTTTTTTCGCTATATGCGGTTGTTCGCTCTAACCATGTTCGCTACATTACCTAACTACTGTAATAGGTAATCATCTGGGAGTGGGTCTTTTAGGATGTCCTGTAATAATTCCTAACTATTTTGGATGGGGAAGATACGGCCTGATAGAGAAAGTTTTCGGAAAAATATTAAGAAGGAAGGATGATTATCAAGAAGAAATATACACTGCTTTGCAATGAAATTGCCCAACCCACAAGGAGTTATCCGAATGAGCCAAAAGTAGGTATACAGCAAGAGATACATCTGAACACACCCTTATTACGTTATGGAGCCAAGACGTGCACTCGTTTGTACAGGGTGACCCAATGGAAAGCGGCATCAGTAGGTTGTGGCACCACCTCTATAGGCAATGCATTGTTCTAGCCGCAGGTGTAGGTCATCATAGAGGTGGCGAATGTCATCTTGGGGTACGCCTGCCCAGGCCTGGTGAACCTGCTGTGTCAGTTCATGGAGATTTCGGGGCGATCGTAAACAACGTCCCATCATGTCCCACACATGCTCAATTGGCGATAGATCTGGGGCCCTCGCGGGCCATGGCAAGCAGTTGACATCATTCAGACTTGCTATGCTCATGTTTGCCGTGTGCGATCTGGCGTTATCCTGCTGAAAGACTGCGCTATGTATGATGTGCAGAAAGGGCAGTAATACGGGCTGCAGAATCTCTGTGACGCACCTTGCTGCTTTCAGGGTGCCTTGGATGGTGACTAAAGGCGTTCTGGTATCGTAGCCGATGGCACCCCAGACCAAGATCCCGGGTGTTAGCCCACGATGGCGATACCGGATGCATTGTTCATTGGCACTTTCCAATGGTCTGCGCCACACCCGTCCGCGTCTATCGTCGGTGTCCAAACAAAAGCGAAATTCGTCGCTGAAGACCACCGGGCGCCATTCCATTCGCCGGCTTACTCGTTCACGACACCATTGCAGACATATCGCTCGGTGCTCGGGTGTCAAAGAAAGACATAACAATGGACGCCTGGCAGACATTGTCGCGGTGTGTAACCGGCGTTCTATTGTCGCTATTACGCAGGAGCAGTACCGGGAATAATGATGTTGTCGCGCAGTTGTCGCAGGGTGATGGTTCTGTCAGCTAGCGCTGTTCGCAGTGTCCGCCTATCGGTACGAGCTGACGTGCTTCTTCGGGCCCCAAAGCCTGGTCTTCTGGCATGTGTGCCTTCCTCTCGCCATTGCCTCCAACATCGGCCTACCGTCCATGCGTCCCGCAACACATGGACAGCAATCCGTCTGCTTGACCATCCAGCCTCGGAGAGGCCAATAATCCGACCTCGTTCAAAGTCCGTTAATTGCGTGAACGGTTGTCGTTGTCGTCGTCGCGGCATTGAGCCGGTGTGCGGATTACAGTATTATACGTTCAGGAGGCAGTTGCTTCCTCCCTACTGCATGGAACATCTCGCACAGGTATCAACTGATGAGCCTATATAGGTACCCGGACACCCTGCATCAACCCAAATGGTCATGTCCCGTGAGCATGCATCTAGCCGTTTACTAATCGGAGGTAGACGAGAACCCCCCCCCCCCCCCTACTAAATATGGATAAGGTCGGATAACTCCTTGTTGGTGGGGCAATTTCATTGCAAGGCAGTGTACATATGTTCCGAGGAAAATTATAATGGAGACTTCTGTCACTGAGATATTATTTCTATGCAAACAGGTTCCTGAAGGCAGATATTTAACTTAATAAAATGTATTCTTTTCCTTTTATCTGGTGTCGTTTTCTTTTCATCAAATTCGGCCAATACTTACCAGGCAGGTAAATATAAAACCGGAATTTTTGTATAGAAAATACACGTTTATTTTATGAAAATAATAAAAAATATTTTATTTGAATTATTGTCCATCGCTGGCTATACATTTTACCCGCCTGTCTGACAATTTGTGGATGCCACGGCAAAAAAAAACCTGTTGCTCTTTTGAGGCAGTCATCGGACGGAGTGAAGCGCTGCTCAGAAAGTGCGATGTTTGGTTTGTTTGGTATTAACGTCCTTTTCACTGTCATGGTCATTTCAGGACGCGTTGTAGGGGCCGCAAATTTTGCCTCGCAAGGGTTCTTTTAACGTGCAGCCGGCAAACGACTACACGGGACCAACGGCTTTACTACCTTTCCGAAGGAAGTGCGTGATTTCAGGATTTCCCCCTTAATAAAATCCTCGTCGTCCTTGGGCATCAGAGGTGATCACGCAACCACTGAAGAAAGTGCGATGCAAATAAGTAGTAATCGGACGGAGCCAAATCTGGTGAGTAAGCCGCATGGGAAAGTATTGGTGTGAGTTTCCTTGACCAAGTTTGCTTTGTGTGATGGTGCATTATCATGAAGAAAAATAAGTTTATGTTGCTTTTTAGGACATTTTCATAGAAAAGTGCTTACCGTAAAACCTTGAATAGAAGCCCGGGCGTCTATTTGTCACAATGTTCCTGACACCTTCGGCGATTAATCGAGACCCGGCGTTTATTTAAGACCCGGCGTTTAATCTATTTTTAAAACACTTTTTAAAAAAAAAAACATTTTTCACACTCTGTTTTCACCAATGCATTAATATAGGATAGAGCACGAACAAGTTTAAACATGAGATAGCCGGAATAGGTACGTACGCTATGGTACCATTATGATACCCCCTTAAAAATTTCCTATAACCAGTGTAGCGCGCACTGTGTGCTCCGGTGCGTCGATACAATGGAGGGCGGGAGGTGGACGTCGTGTGTCGAACTCCCGACAAAACGCACGCAGCTACTACTAACTTAATCGCAATTTTCTCTACAAGATCGGGTAAATATAAGTAATGCAAGAATTGGTTGAGCCCTCCAAAGTAGAAGAGCTGACTGAAATTTATTAGTCAACGGTAATACTACCCTTCTCAGACGAGACTCTCCGCCTAGGGTCAATAAAAATCTAAAAAAAGAATTAAAAATGATTCCCTTTTCAAAATGAGAACAACTTCAAAAAACCCCCACATAAACGTTCAGAATAACGACAAAAAAATTATAACGATACGAAATAAAGAAAGTCTTCTTTTTCAGAAGTAATAATGGGGTAAGTCTTTTCCTTAATCAGCAATGTCTTATAGACAAATCAGGGGTATTTTTTTTTCTTTTTAAGTCACTAGTCAAGTGATTGATTATCGGCTTATGATTTCCTTCCAGGCTATCAATAGTTCAATTCCTCGTAACGGTCCAGGTAAGTTAAGTTGTTTATTTCTATCTTCTAAATTATTCCTCTTAGTGTTCTTTTCCCTTTTCTTTTCCACTTATAGGGGACTTGATCTACGCTTAGAAAGCTAAAGGGGGTGTCGAGATTTAAGAACGGGTACTGCGCGTGCGGGGGAGAGGGAGATTACACACGAAAGGCCTTTCCATTCATACCAGGTACGGGTAGGGGGACGGTTAGTGAGGACCCCACGCGCCCTAATCGCTTCAAACACAACCCACCGTTGACCATTCGAAAGGATAGGGCGGTCAACATATCCAAAGCTGAAGTGCACAGACATGTAAAGCTATCCTCGATGCAGCGACGGCTCCACCAGGTAAGTAAGAAATCTAATTATACGTTAGTCTTTTTCTTTCTTTTCAATTACGTTTTCGAATTACTGTTATTAGCTTTTGCTTATTCTTTATGTTCAGTTATAACTTTGGCTTCTTTTTCTTTTCAGGTAAGGGAAGCTTCGTTCAAATCCTCACAGTTAAATTCCGATAATATTATATTTATTTGGACTAATCAGATAGGTTTATTAGGTTTAACCTGATAGTCTTCAGGGGCCCCAAAACGGATTGATATTACTTTATAATCTGCTTGGCTGACCACAACTTGCTTCCGGAATAGCGGTATCCCTTGGTAACGATCGCCACGAACGAAGCCCAGTAGTGGATTGTCTTTGTTGAGGAAGTCTTCCTGACCGTTCCCTGAGGTCTCGACGGGGCTAGAGGAAGAGGGGGGGGGGAGTAGGTGGATTGAAGATCACAAGATGCTCGAAGGCGAAGCGCTGACGGGTCGATGAGAAACATCCTTTCGTTCATCCATGATGACCAGTTTCTTTCCAGTGATAGGCTTTATTGGCAAAAGTTCCGTCACAATAAACATTTGAATTCTTAACGACAGTTCGATCTCTTGAAAGAATTGATTTATCTCGATGAATTCCTTTAACAGATTTTATTGACCAAACTAAAACTAAATGTGAGGGTCGTGAAGGGCCTCACGTTCCACAAACGAAAATCACTGGGTTTGACGTCGACAAGGAAAAATGCTGGCGTCCGTAGAACACATCACTCGGCTTAATCATAATTACTTTTTACGGAAGAGTTTGAGGGAGATAACAGTCTATACGAGGAGTCTTATATTACACATGGCGATTGCCAAAATGCTAGGAGCGGGTGATCATCCGCGTCGAAAACCACTCTTCCACAAACTTGGTGAAATCCGGCCGTTTCGTCCAAATTCAAACACTCGTCGCCTTTTTGTAGTTTGGCTTTTCATTCCGAACCGGCAAAAGGGGAGTCGCTTCTTTATCCTCCGTATCGTTCGATCCACTAGGCCATCAGGTTTTGTTTTTTTCACATTGGTCTCTTAGCTTTTTTGTTCCATCATTTTCATGACATTTTTTTCCACCAGCTCACCTCACCGCGTCCTCAGCAACGGTAACCAACCGTAGCTTTTTGTTTTCCTCTCGAACGTAAATTGACATTGTTGAAACGGCGAGATAACAATGGTAATAGTCCGTCTCAAGTAAAATTAAATCCAGACGAAAATATTTCACAACTAATTGTCAGTATTACTATTTTTTTAAAACGATGCAAACTTTCAACAAGATAAAGAGGGAGAGGTGGGGGGGGGGGGGAACGACCGCTACACAAGATTGAGAAAATACGGTCAAAATTAGGTTACCAAAATTCAGCCTGTAGAGGACTATCCAAGACACTGCATTCTGACAGCGCATCTCAATTGCCTCTTCAACTCCAATGGCCAGCACTACTGGATTCAAACAGCATGAGTGAAGCCTTTTCCTTAAAATACTCAAAAGTGGAAATAAGACAGCATAACATCCAATATGCGATGTATATGTAATTCAAGTTCAGTAATTAAATCGAGACAATATGCAATGAAAATCATACAAGATAATGTCTTCTAAATTATGAACCACAGTCAGAATCTGCATTAAAGAACTGTCATACCTTCAGCGGTGTTCCATTCATTCAAACTTTTCATCCACTGAAGTAAATGCACAATAATTGTTTAGAATAACGTCTTTCAGAGAAATTTCATTGAATTTTTCTATGAAAAATGACACATAAATATCCACATCAACTATGGCTTGAAACTGCTTCACTAACATCTAGAGGCCACATGGAACCTAATTACAGCCACCAAAATCCAAAATGGCTGGCCTTTGTTCCAATACACGTAGACGGCTTGCTTCCTCCTCACTGGAGCATTAGAACCAAAATCCTCCAGGAATTCCATTCAACAATGAAAGGCATTATTAATGAAAGGCATTCATTCTCAATTGCAACGAGAAAAAAAACTCAACAAAATACAAGTAACAATACAATAATATGTATTTGATTTAAAACTCTGACAATCAAAATAAAAAAAATACAATGCACACAGCAAAAAGGAAAATATTAAATGATAAACAAAAATTAACAGGCATAGCCTGTGAGGGCTAAACTAGCCATCACCATATTTGCAAATGTGGACTTGAAATCATTAAATTTTGCCGTTTTTCCATTTTAAGATAACTCTGCTTTAAGACGTAAAGTCGTGCCAACTCAGATGTTGCAATTTGATGTTTCAATTTTTAAATCCCTGTTGATGTCACATCTGACAACATTTAAAATTCCCACTTGGCGACTTTGTTCATAGAGAATTTAATTATCATTCATAAAAGTTTTAAAAATTAGCATTCGTTACTTTTTATTACTTATAATTTTATAAATTACACTGTAACTTCCAAAACTTTTATATTTTCTTTGAAAACTGCTTCAAAGTGTATCGTAGCATTTATTTTATTATTCCCTTGCATTAAATTTAAAAGATCCTGCAAAAAAGAAAGAATACCATTATCATGCGCTGGTTAGCTAAACCAATAATTATCTTCATCTGCTTGTGTTCAATTATAAATCACAGCTGAATGTACGTGTAATTTAAAAAAATTATTAAGCAATTGCCAAAACAGCTTCTTAAAACTTCCTAAACATTAAACCACTATGCCTTTATAAAAATGCTCCTTCATTTAGTTTCAATGTTAAAAAGCAAAAACTGCAAAATTAAAATCATAATAATAATATACACACGTTGGTCATTTAATTAGAAACGTCTATTTAATATTTATTGAACCCCCTTTGGCCCGAATTACATCATGCAGCCGTATTGGACAGAGTCGATAAGGTATTGAAGCACTTGTAATTCAGTAGGAAACCAGGCGCCCACCAGACATCCTCTTAATCTTCGCAGATTTGTTGGAAGAGGATCTTCCTGTCAGATATGTCTCAAAAATTCATTATGAAATTGAGATCTGAGATCCAGGGCGGCCAGAGTAAATGACGGAATTCATCCTCGTGCTCATTAAACTACTGTTGAATCAATCACAGGTGCAATATTCATGAATAAACTGTTACATGCAGGATACAAATGCAACATTGCAGGATGTGCTTGGATCAAGTAGTCCGAGGTATCGCACCCGACCTCCTAGGAATATCAGGAGGAGCAGTCACATACAAGCAGGAGAAGTTCCATGCCGTGATATAACCACCGAAACCAGAGTTGTCTTGATAAAATATGACGACTCCTTTGCTCTATAGAAAAAAAGACCTGTATCGTGATTTGCCAGACCACGTAACCTTCTTACGTGTCCAGTTACGAATTCCGGCAGGGCCGGTTCCATTTAATGCGGGGCCCGATTGGGACGAATTTCGCGGGGCTCCTCCAGTGGTGTGTCGGTAAAATTTGGTCTTGTCTTGGCTCCCAAAAATAAAAGCCCCTTATAAATATAGATCCAAACAAAAATTTATTTTGTTTACATTACATATACATAGATTATATTTAGATTTTTTTAATTTGGATATTTTATCTCAGCATTGAGATTTAATAGAACCTGAACTTGACAGTTCTGACTAAGAAGATTGAAAAAATGTAATAATGTACGAGTGATTCAGAACTTATATTACAGAAGAATATGGCAGGTAAAGGGTATTAACACAGACATTTTTTATTAAGCAATGTGAACTTATATTACAGTCGAAACGGTATGAAGATACATTTGGATCAGTTGCAGCAACCGTTCATGCAAGAGCCAGTGACTTGACTCTCTGACGACTGAGCTTTCACTGGAAAACAACAAATAATGACATTTGACAATGTGTACATTACAGAAATGCTTCAAACTGACTCCCATTTCTTGTACATAACACTAGTTTTGCTGAAGCATTGACTGCCGCATCTGTACAAAAATGCCAGATGTAGTACGTATGGTGCCTCACCAGCTATTCTTTCCTGTTGAATCGCAGCATCTTACACCAAATGCATGTCGGTTAGCTCACTCAGGGTGTAACGCAAACTGAAGCAGAAAAACAACTTATTTTATAAATGGTATTTTGCTTCGTTCTACAGCAGGTGTTACAGCACTTTAGTACCAACTGTTGCTAAAACTAAAATCATCAGAATAGAATGATTACATCACTATGAATCTATCTTCTGTCTATATATATAATTAGCAGAGGACCCGGTGTTGCCCGGGATAATTACGCTTGTAAGTAAACAGAACAACCTCAAAAAGCTAAATTAAACCTCCAGATTGGTTACATAATAACTCAATCACTACAATATAAAGCGAAGGGACTAAACATTCTAAGAAAAATCCGAAAGACAGGATTTTATCTCTTCACTGAAAAAATCCATTCTCGGTGATATACCGGGACTTAATTAATCGAAAAAATTTTTTTAAAGGCTCAGAATGGATGGAACTCTCCAAGAATGCCTGCTAGTCTAAATAATTTTTTACTCACGTAATCTTACTTTAGATGTACACTTGATGTTTGTTGCAATTTCCTTTCTTCTTTCGATGTCTTGAAGCAAAAATTGGCCATTCATCACTTTCTGTAGTCTAGCGGTCGCCGATTCTTCTATTTACTTGCTTACCATTTGCTCAATACAGCACGGAGCTAAAGAAGTGCTTCCTCTATCGTCTTTCACTCTTTCTCAATAGTCTGCTAACTCATTATCTCCAGTTACTGATCATTTTTAAAGATTTTCAAAAAATTGTTAAGTACTAAGAATTCTCTTTTCTAAGAAAAGCCTGAATAACAGGAATTCTATGCACTGAATTCTATATTGCACAAACTTTGCCTTGCATTGTTGGTCATGAGACATATATTGTTGATCCTTGCATAGTGTTGGTGCATTGCGTGTTGACACCATTGTTGATACCTATTGTGGCACAAACTTTTATTTGCATTGTTGGTCATGAGATATTTCTCATTAATATGCCCTGCCATAACCATGAATATCGATTTTTTATTAATAATTATTATTTTTTCTGAGGTAGACAGTGACCTTCCTCATGCTTTGAAGGTCATGTATGCAAAATTTTATCAAGATCGGAATAAATCTGTAGATTTGTATGAAAAACAAATAAATAAATCCACAAACAAACATCCTTCTTTATATATATAGATAGAAGAAGGATGTTTGTTTGTGGGGTTGTGGATTTGTTTTTTATACAAATCTACAGTTTTATTCCGATCTTGATGAAATTTTGTATACTTGACCTTCAAAGCATGAGGAAAGTCACTGTCTACTTCAGATTTCCGTAAAATAATAATCATCGATAAAAAATCGATGATCATGGTTATGGCAGGGTATATTAATGATAAATATCTCATGACCATTAATGCAAGGCAAAGTTTGTGCAACAAAAGGTATCAACAATGGTGTCAACACGCAATGCACCAACACTATACAAGGATCAACAATATACACTATATGATCAAAAATATCCGGACACCCCTCACAGATCATCGATTGGCCCAATGTCACATGATAATGACTTGCACATCATTTAAATAGCTTTCCACACCTTCAGACACAACTCTGCTTGGACATTGGCAAGAATGGGTCGTTCGGCAGAGCTCAGTGAGTTCCAACGTGGAACCATCGTTGGATGTCACCTATGCGGCAAGTCCGTGCGTGACATTTCCAGCCTTCTTCAGATACCCAAGTCAACAGTAGGCGATATCATTATGAAATGGAAGACCCGGGGATCAACAACAGTTCAACAACGAACCGGTAGACCCAAGAAACTAACGGACAGAGACCGTCGAGTGCTTCGTCGTGTCACCCGCAGCAACCGGAAGTCCTCGGCGGAAAAAATTGCCACAGAGTTTCGAAACGCCTCTGCAAATGATGCCAGTACCATGACAATTCGTCGGGAACTGCACACGATGGGATTCCATGGCCGTGCTGCTGCCCACAAGCCCCACATCAGCAGGGTCAACGCCAAGCGACGTCTGGAGTGGTGCAAAGCCCACAGAAACTGGACAATGGACCAATGGAACCGTGTAATGTGGACAGACGAATCTCGCTACACACTCTGGCAATCCGATGGACGAGTTTGGGTTTGGCGCATACCTGGAGAACGCTTCTTACCTGAGTGCACAGAGCCCACAGTCAAGTTCGGAGGAGGAGGAGTCATGGTGTGGGGCTCATTTTCATGGTACGGACTGGGCCAGCTCGTTCCTGTGCAAGGAATCATGAACTCCGACCGTTATCTGAATGTTTTGGACAACTGTGCACTTCCAACGTTGTGGCAATTTTTCGGAAACGGGCCATTTCTCTACCAACACGACAATGCTCCGTGCCACAAAGCGAGGCGTGTACAGCAGTGGTTTGCGGACTCAGGGGTCGAAGAAATGGGTTGGCCGGCACAAAGTCCCGACCTCAATTCTATAGAGAGTCTGTGGGATGAATTGGAAAGACGCTTGCGGGCCAGATCACATCGGCCAACTTCTGTACCTGAACTGATTCTCGCTCTTCGGGAGGAATGGAGGAACATTCCGGAAAGTACCTACCAACATTTGGTGGAAAGTCTTTCCCGAAGGATGGAAGCTGTGATTCGGGCAAAGGGATGTGCAACGCCCTATTGATTTCCATGAAATCGTGCTAGAGCGCAAACGTGCATGTGTCCGGATATTTGTGATCATATAGTGTATATCTCATGACCAACAATGAAAGGCAGAGTTTGTAACAATGCATAGAATTCCCGTTATTCAGGCTTTTATTAGAAAAGAGAGTTCTTAGTACTTAACAATTTTTTGAAAATCTTTAAAAATGATTAGTAACCGGAGATAATGGAAAGTTAGCAGACTATTGAGAAAGAGTGGAAAGACGACAGAGGAAGCACTCCTTTAGCTCCGTGCTGTATTGAGCAAATGGTAAGCAGGTCAATAGAAGAATCGGCGATCACTAGACTACAAAAAGAGATGAATGGCCAAGTTTTGATTCAAGACATCGAGAAAAGAAAGGGAATTGCAACAACTTCAAGTATACATCTAAAGTAAGATTACGTGAGAAAGAAATTATTTAGACTAGCAGTGGCATCCTTGGAGAGGTCCATCCATTGTGAGCCTTTTAAGAAAATTTTTTTTAATTTTTAGTGAGAATTTTTACTGTATTAATTCTAAACGTTTTCATGTGGTTTTTTTTAAGATACAGGGTGATTCAGTCAATTTCTGACCATTTCACTCGAATGACGTGCATTAGGGATAAACAATTGAAAGAATATGAGCGCCATATCGAATTTCTAAATAGTTGGAGTTTGTATTGTTGCAACGGCGCTGCCTGAAAATCGTCTCGTTGAAAAATGGCGCCCTCTTTATCAACAGAGCAGAAATGCAAGGATGTCGAATGGTATTTCGAAACAAAATCATCTGTAACCGTGCAAAGAAAGTTCCGGAAGGAGTATACGTGTCGAGAAGCACCAGGCAGGCAAGCAATCATGGATTTTGTCAAGCAATTTCGTGCCACTAGATGTGTTAAAGGCAAGAAAAATGGCGGGAGCGAAGCTCGTGTTCGAACGGCCGAAGTTGTCTAAAATGTTCGCACAAGGTTGGTCGATTCCCCTACCAAAAAATCTGTCCGCCGCCTATCCATTGAAGAAGGGCTGTCGTATACCGCAACGTGGCAAATTTTGAGAAAGGATTTACACCTGTTCCCATATAAGATCCATGTTTATCAGGAATTAACAGACACTGGAAGACGGAAGCGACAACAATTTGCGATGGAGTTTGGAGCAGAAATGGAAGCCAATCAAGACATTGTGGACAACCTGTGGGTGTCAGATGAGGCCTTCTTCCATCTGTCAGGTGACGTTAATAAACACAACGTTCGTTTTTGGGGTTTCCAGCACCCTCATGAGATCCATAAATCACCTCTTCATCCACGAAAGGTTATGGCTTGTTGCGCGATTTCCAAAAGAGGCATCATTGGTCCGTTCTTTTTTGAGGGCACCGTAACGTCACAGGCTTACCTTAACATGTTGGAAACCTTCTTCATCCCGGAGCTGCGAAGGAGGCGTATACCTCTTCGACATCAATGGCTTCAACAGGATGGGGCTAGGCCTCACACCACTGATGAAGTGCTAGACTTTCTCAATCAGAAATTCGGAAATCGTGTCATTTCAAACAGGTTTCCAGATCGATTCGGGGGTAGCTTTCTTTGGCCCCCTACGAGTCCTGACCTAAACCCATGTGATTTTTATGTCTGGGGGTTCCTTAAAGACAGTTGTTCACTACAGCACCAAGAATCCTAGACCAGCTGCGAAAAAGCATCGTCGACTGCTGCACCCTTGTGGATGCAGAAATCCTGGATAGAGTTATGAACAACTTCACCATTCGGCTGCGAGCAGTTGAAAACGTTCGTGGTGGCCTTATTGAGCATATCATCAAGACTTTTCCATGGGAATAAAAACTCCGAACTGCTTAAAATATACTGAAATGCTAAGTTTGAATGGGTCAATAAATCATAGTACTGAAATGGTCAGAAATTGACTGAATCACCCTGTATTTCAAATTTATTCCAAAAAAAAAGCCACGCCGGAGTTATCATCTAGCTTATTTGGTAGCACAGCAGATCCAAACATTTCTTAAAATATATTTTGACTATATTCTATGGGAAAGTGTATATTTTGGAAACTAAAATGCTGATAATGCGATGACTGAACGTTCGTTTCCAAGAATTTTTGATAATGAGCCTAAAGTGAAAATGCAGTGACAGAACATTAATAAGGCAGCGTCTATTGATTAAGCATAGGAGTCACGCGTGTCTCCCTTAAGCTCCTATCAAACGTCCAGACGACTGGCAAAAATTTATGTGTCTGGAAAGGAAAAAGAAAGAACAAGTATTGGTCAGAGAAACTATGGAACAGAAAAAGCTATACGGGCGTTTGAATCATCTAAACAACGGCAGTTTCTAATAGAGCAACAGGGTAGAAGAGCTTCTACGTCAAGCGCAAGAAAAACTTGAGTCTAAAGTATCTGGTGATGCTCCGCAGTGGTGAGGCAAGTCAAGAAAAGTTTAGATGCTCCGGTATATCACCTGGACTTCCTGTTTTCGTATTTTTCGTAGAATGGATAGCCCCTTTGCTCTGTGTTGTATTGATTGAATTATTATTTAACCAATTAGGAGTTATAATTTAATTTAATGAGATTTATCTCTTTACCTACAAGTGTAATCAACCCGGGCAAAGCCGGGTACCTCTGCTAGTCATTTTTAAATGTTGACTCTCTGATGGACAGCTTTCAAGGAACCTAAAAACAACATACAATGGCAAATAGTCAAAACACACTGAATAAAAAATTGTTTTAGTACCCTCTATTTATCATATTCTTTTGTAATGTAAGTTCTGAATCACCCTGTATATTAGAAACATGCTGAAAGAATATAAATTAACCAGTGTACCCGTCCGAAGCTTTTGCACTTAATCTTATTGAGGGAATTAAAACGTGTATTCTTTTAAAAGTAATAAAAAGACAAAGGTACAGTAGTTTTGAAGAAATTGGAATAGAATATGAAAGTGAATGTACTATGCCAGAAGACTGTTCAAAACCTTTCGTTTGATACCTCAATTATCCTCGGGCGTTTTATATGTGCATAGAAAAAAGGGTGTTGACATGAGAAAAGTTCCTGAACTGGTTCATTTAAAGAGAAAGTACTCTACTTAAATACATTTACACAGTGTCCCCCTTCGAAAGAGTTCCCTTGAAAAGCCATACAATGAGTCCAGCGTTGCTGCCAGTTCAGGAATGTGTTCTGGAAGTCGTTTTATTGAAATGAATCGAACACCTTCCGCGATTCGCTCTGGATCTGCTCAAAACGTCGACCTTTCAACAGGATCTTCGTTTTCGGAAAGAGGGGAAAGTCTGCAAGAGCCAAATTTGGCGAGTAGGATGGGTGTGGAAGCGAAATCATGTTGTTTATCGCAAGAAACTCACGTGTGAGGAGTACTTGCCGAGAGGGTGCATTGTCGTGGTGGAGCATCCAGTTTTTTTCACTCCACAGACCTGGTCGCTCAACGTTCTCCCTCAGATTGTTCGTTACTCGAATTTGCTCGTTCTCAAATTTATTGTTCATGTAAAATCGCAGACGACCTCACACACGTGGTTACAATATCCGTATTTTCTCAGTTTCCAATGCACATATAACAAAATAAGAGAGAACTGGAGCCGGACACTGTTGACGAACTTCAATAAAGATAACAGGAAACCACTGATCCACATAAAACTTTTAATCGGACGTATGCGCATTTCGGCAGCCACGCTGCCTTCTTCAGCGTACACAAGGATTTTGATCAGAACAGACAAACAATCGTTGATCCTAACCCATGTGCCGTCTAGAAGGGTTAGGATCAACGATTGTTTGTCTGTTCTGATCAAAATCCTTGTGTACGCTGAAGAAGGCAGCG
>JAHWFO010004193.1:3114827-3186660 GCA_023313115.1 Rhysida immarginata
GGGTTAGGATCAACGATTGTTTGTCTGTTCTGATCAAAATCCTTGTGTACGCTGAAGAAGGCAGCGTGGCTGCCGAAATGCGCATACGTCCGATTAGAAGTTTTATGTGGATCAGTGATTTCCTGTTATCTTTATTATAACAAAATACTTTGAAAAGCTGGTTTATGAATGATTTACTATCTTTCTGGACTTCTTCTGCCATTTCTTGGTGAGATGTGCAACCAGTCCCGGAAAGTTTTGATCTCACCTCGTGTATTATTTCTGATGTCAACATGAGAGAGTATAAAAGGATAAACGGCTATTACAATTTTAAATGCTTTTTACAAATGAAAAGAGAAATCACATTCTTCTTGCTTTTCGATCTGAGAATTTTTCTAAAATACTATCAAAAATGGCTAACTGCTTGACTCATAATTGATAGGTTTGTTAGATTGTTTTGTCTGTCAGGTCATCGGTGAACTTAGATAACTTTTATAAATTTCTGTGTTGAAAATTCCCTCTGTTCTGAAGCAACACGCATTGGTCTCAACCTTATAAAATACCGAGGGTCTCAAACCTTTAGGGTCAAAATTTTACAGATGGCAGAGGACTGTAGATTGAGTATTTTGAGATTAAAAGTCAGAAATGCATATTTCAAGCGCCACGAGCTCTTGAACTTGTATTACGTTTGAAGAAGTTTTTGCATGTTGCGTTCGTTTTTGAAGCAAACAATTTTTTTTATTCGTAAACAGCTTATACTTCTTAGCAACAACAAAACAACAACTTACATCTCGAAGCAAGCATTTAAAATGTTCCAAGCATGCATTTCATGGGTGCTTACTGATGGTGCTTCTGCTATATGATCCAACAACATCTCCTCAAAGTCTGGTGTACGAACAGTTCTTTGTTTAGTACATACTCTTAGCAAGTATACACTTCCTTAACAAAGATCTCTAATAAATTAACAAATTAACATTTTTGCGTCGTGTTTAAGTGTTTGTTTTCACTAGAAATGTTTTAAATTAACACTAATTTTGCAAAAACTACTTAGGCTTGTTTTGCATGTTTACTAATATGAATTGTATAATTATACATCTAACAAAGATAAAATGTTTTTCAAATGAAAACAAATTATAGTTTTAGAAAAACTAAAAAAAATAAACAAATATAAAAACGACATATAATTCATTGTAAATAATAAACTAAATGAAAATACAGTTTGATATTTAAAAATAATCATTTGTTGTTTTAGAGTCAATAATCTCTGCATTTGTATTGGAATACAAAACGACTAAAAATTTTTATACAATAATAAATTCTCAATTTTATCTTATAATTAGGGATAAATCTAACGGAAAATTTTGCATAAAAATTAAGAGTTAATAGAGACTTTTTGCAACCTCAAACGATATGCGAAATACGAAAGGCGAAATGCGATAGGTGGCATTTTGGTCATGCCAGGTTTTGTCGAACAAAATACGAAAATTCTAAAAAATTTCGTTGCCACCTTTGGTAACCAATTTTGTCGTCGCGCATGCGATCTGCGCGCAACCTTCACGCTCTGACAGCAAGTTCCTCGCGTTAACCAACATGGCGTCCGACGAGGAAACTGCTTCGCAGTTGTTTAACACAATGTTAAATCCCACCACAAGTTATAGCTTCAAACTTTAATAGTACTTACTTCTCCTTGCTGCCATGATGCTGAGAATCAGATATCAGAGTGAGCTGAGCAGTGTAGAAGTAAAACCTGATGTTGGCAGTATCGAAAACCTGGAATTTCACTTTTTCGCATTTCTCTTTTCGCATTTCTTATTTCGTGGCTGCAAAAACTCTCAAAACGAAATACGAAAGGAGAAAGACGAAATGTGTCTAATGTGTTCATCTCTTCGATAATATTTTGTATTAAATTTGGGGCATGTGCAAAATTGTAAAAGTAGCTTATGAATTTCTCAACGCACACCTTTAAATATATTATTATTATTATTATTATTATTATTATGAAATACACACAATAATTTTGCAATTTCAGAAGCCATATCGGCTGATACAGTATTGGAATACTGAGTTTAGAAATAAATATATATACTTAATTAAAAAAAAAAGTTGTTCAATTGATAACATTTTAATTTATTAAAATCATTAATTTTTTGAGTTGAGGTTATTTAAATGCTTTATATTTCTAATTTTTATATTTAAAACAAATTCCATCTTAGTGTTTCAAGTTGATTATTAAAATTATTAGTTACAAAACAATTCAGTACTTATCAATGATCTTAGCAAAAGTTTATTTCTCTTATACAAAGCAAATTGTTTTTTAGTTATCATAATTTATATATGACCTTTCCAGTTTATACTTTTCTTAATAAAATTATGTGAAGACAGATTTAATATCCATCTTGGAATATAATTATTTCTTTCTCTAATTCCATAGTTATAAATTATAGGTTTGAATATTCATGATATCTAACGGTATAAGACAAAGGATTTTTTTTATTAACGATGACTATGTCTTATGAAATACGTACACAACTGTAAAATATCACGATTTTGAGTGGACGTTGTTTGGTTTCCCTTTTCAGAAGCGAAAGCAAATTTTTTGGAATGGTTCGATGTGCTCTGATAGTTCTAAAACAGACACTTAAATACACAAAAAGGTGACTTAGTTTCGAATCTGCAGTCCGAGGGATTGAATCATGATAATGTTTTTAGATGAACAACAAATAAATATTTTATACTCTACATAAACCTTTTATTTATTTATCACTGGACGAGTCTACAGAAACATGTACATCGGTAATACTGAATAAGGGCTTATAATAACTGAAGTATGTAATATATGCACGGGTATCGAGTAAACACAGTGCCTATGCTTAAGGTGCGTCTCCTTACTCGCGTCTGTGCTCACAATCGAATGTGGAACCACAACCACGGCACGTGCAAGCTTTTCGCGGTATCTAATATCACAAAACGAGTGTATTTTGCATGACGAAAAATTAATATTATTGAAGAATAACTCAAGAATGTTCAGTGAGGGTTTTATCCTACGCCACACTTCAGATGTTTAAATTATTGCGCCCCCCTTAATACTTCTCTTGGGTCCGAACATTATTCTTAACTATAGAGAGGAAGGATGGAATCTGTAGAAATAAATTGAACACTTCAAATCACATAGAAATTCAACATCAATTAAAAATAATTCAGACTTTAAAAAGCATCAAAATTACGGGGCGGTCTCTCTGAATTACTCCATGATGAAGTCGAATGCCGATGAGAAGTCTTTCTAGCCGAATATTCCCTGGGTGGCGGAATCCAAGCATGGCCTCTCGTCTTTCTCATCCATTCATCTTTCCCATGATCTCGCTTTCCTTTCCTTTATTCTCTTTTTATATCAGAAACTCATTTGCATACTAAGTGTCTTACCCAATGAGCAGCCTTCCTCGTTTCCCTCGAATGTTCTGCCTCTTCGATTTCTTTTTACGCGTGGCGGGCTTCGCTGTCTTTCCTTCTCTACTGGCTTTTTCCGTCTTCTCCTTCCTCTCCCTTGCTTTCGGAGTCTAGTCGGATCTTCGGGGGTTTTTTTTCTCCCTTCACTGCTCTTGGCTGACGATCTGACACAATGTCTATAGTGCATAATCAAGGGTGTAAATTAGGCAAAAGATATACTGAAGCTTGAAACCATAAAGTAGGACATATTAAAGTTCTCAACTATGTACAATATTGGATAATACATTTTAGTATTAGCATATCACAGAGGACTGTAAGCTTAGCAAACTGAATAGTTCCTCTGTTATATAGCTGTTGATGTCGATTCGTCACCTATACAAACGAACGAACGATTTCTCGTGAATATATGAGGTGTGAAAATAGCACGCGCCTTAGAGCACGTATGTAATTTAATTCACAATTTGGACATTTTTCTGCAAGGAAAAATTTGAGATGTGCCTGGCTTTTGGGAGGACAAGTGTCACGTGGATTTCGTGAGCATCAGCAAGCCGCGAAAGCGAAAGGAGTTGATGACGCGACGAGAAGACGTCACGTTGAAAGAGCCACTCCAAAAGCTTCACGTGGAAAGGAGAAGGAAAGAGGACAGAATCTGTCATGGCAGCGACGACGACGGTCGGCGACGCTCGGCCGGAATGATTTCGAATGACCGAAAGAACCGCTAACCCGCTGGAAAGGTGATGAACAAATGTGTAAGGAAGACAGCAGACAGCTTTTCTAGCGAGAAACGCCAGCGAGCAAGTCGCTACACAACGGGAGAGTCGAGAGCGAGACGGCAATAGCGGCCGGCGAGCGAGACAAAGTCTACCGTCGCCAGGAAAGTATCAATGCCAAGACGATGAGGTATGGCAAAATATTCTCATAAAAACGGTTGAGAGAGTGCTCATCAGAGACATGTCATTTACTTAATTTTCATGTAATACGGACTATTAGGTGTTTCATTGGATATGTTCAGATGGCGCTGTAACGACGATGACGACGTCATAGTTTCGATTATAAGTTTCGCTTGATGTTCAAAGTTTAGCAACGATCAAATCGACGAGCGAAAATCATCATAGAAGTTGTCAAATTGTTTTATTAAGGCATATCTGATCAATGGTGTGCTGCAAAATTTTGTGCCTACGTCGTGATGTAAAGCACCTTTAGATTTCCAAGGGATTCTGAGAGGTACGTTTATTTACAGTAAATATCTTATTTATAAATTGTTAACTTCCATAGTGCCTAACAACAATCCAACCTTCATTTTTTCCAACAAAAGAAAAAACACTGATTGTTAAAATCTAATATATTGTTAAAAGCCAAAAAAATATTGTCATCATAATTTTTTACTATTGTAGCTATATCAATTATTTAAAAAAAACGCGCCATAAATTTTAAAAAATCAAATTAAATCCTAAATAAGCAATTTTACATTTTGTTTATGATTCTTATTTTTTTAATTTTAATAAAGATAGTAAAAATCCAAATAAAAATCTTTTGAAATTGATTAATGAAATTTTTCAAAAATAAATCAATTCATGTTTTTTCATTTTATGATATTCATTACATATGCATAATTCTACTGTCGTTAACTTAAAGTTTTTATATTTTTGACATTGTTAGGTGTAAAATATGGTTAACAGCCTATGGAAGAAGCGACCTGCTTACTGAAACTTTTGAAAAATTCAGTAAAAATGACGTACTATGTGCAGCACATTTCACAAATGAACAATTTTATAATGCCAGCAAGAGAAGCCGTCTATTAAATCAGCAGTTCCCACCATTTTTACAAGAACATGGAAAACATCAACTCATGGTGCACCATCCACTTCACAATACCAAGAACAGATCATCAATGCCCCCTTCCTCTCTTTGTACATCAGAAGTGCACTATGAATTATCCCAAGATGATCCCAAAGAGTCCGGAAAAAAAGACCGCAAGTGTCAAAAGAAAATTACCAATACTCAACACATCACCACTAAAAAAGCAGAAAAAAGAAACAAACAGCAAGAGAATTAGCTGCCACCCCGAAAAAAGCGACTACTAATGAAGCTTAATAAATACAGAGTAAGTGTGCAAAGAGCCAGAAAACAATTAACTGAAATGGAGGCACTGTTTATGTAACAGTGTTATAATTATCTACAGTTGATATTCGAGATTTCTGTAGTGATTACATTTTCACTGTTCTTACTTCTTCCTGATCGATTGTTTGTCTTTTATAAATTTGTTCATTAGCATTTGTATATTTCATTTTTTGCATAGTTCAATTTTATCATCTTTAGATTTTGATAATGCGGATTATAAAATACACATTAGGAATTATGTGGATATTTTTGCATGATAAATGCACATAAAGCAATATTTATAAAATCTATTTAGCAATTTAAGTTTTAACAGGAATAGATGAGTTTGTACTTTTGTGAAAATTATTTTCAACACAAAATAAAATAGCTTGAAATTTAAAATGTTTTTTTGCCGTTTCTGTTTAAATATAAGATTTCCAGAAAATAATTTAAAAATTAAAAACATAAGTAAAAAAAATGTTAAACTGAAAAAAATTTTGTACAACGAAAGTTTAACTGGACTCGCCCAGGTTTTACTGTGACGTCAATAATGCCTTTCCTTGATGTTACTACTTGCGTCATTCATGGATGGCCTGAGTGTTTCATTGCAAATGTTCAGAGGGCGCCTATTAATAGCATATTACATTTTTTTCTATGGGAAAATAATGAAATGGCATGTCTCTCTATTAAACGTCTCTGGTGCTCATTCACTTGGAAAGTGAAAACGCTATGGAACCCTGCCGAGAAAAGTGCGACGAACTGCCTTCAACCTCGGGCAAGTTATCAACAGGGAGTGGAGTCTTCCCGACGTCAGAGAGCGAAGAAATCTTTCTCCAGCAACTGAACAATATTTACGGTAGGACTATTAATATATTTGAATATAGCGGTTTATTGCACGAGCGTGCAGGACTGAACATTACTGTTTTCGAGACGGAAATTCAGCCGTCCCAGATTGAACTTTTTCGTGCTACATTTAGTCACGACGCCGATGAACTGAATGAAAGCGAATTAGTACTAGGGATCTATCCTTTTCCTCTCGGCGTTTATTTTCTGAGAGAAGCTGGGGGATTTGTTCCGAAGTGTCTGATAGCTTTTTCAGTGATCTAACTGGACTTGACAACTTTATCTTTTGCGAGAACTTTATGATAGGGTATGTCCATATGCAGCAGGATCTCTTTTCCTTTTTGAACATTCTTTATGCTAGAGGTGTAAGGAAGCTTTGTCCTACGTTAGTATTATTGCTTCAAATGAAAAGAGCTAATGGCCCACTTATTTTTACACTTTTGATTTAGTCACAATAACCCAAGATTTTGTAAGTGCTTCGCCCCGGTGCCAGATTCGACGGTGGACTGCGTAATCGACAAACAGATTTTCTTTGAAAAGAAGTGAGAAGCGCCGTATATGTTTTTTCTTCCAATACCGGGGGTTCGGTGGTCGGCTTAAATTAAGTCAGCGATAGAACCCTTCAATTTCGCCACGATTGTGTTGTGATGGTGCTTCGAATACAGTTTAGTGCATCTGTGCGTATCTAATGTAATCAGGTGGTGATATAGTGTATCGTTCTTAATTATTCAACTGTTCCCCATATCTAATTTAAGTGTTATACTGACGCAATGATAGTTTAGGCTTTCACCTATTGGGAAAATTATTGTGTGTGGTTTTTGTGTGTGTATCAAAACCGGAATTGGGAGTTATCCTTCCACAAAGTGGTGTGTTTTCGTCGGATAAAAGTTATTACGAAGTGTGGTGCGTTAGTAAAGTATAATACCGTTATTGATTTGTATAAAATTTGCCTCGGGTGTTATTGTGCGACAGTGTCTTTTGTGCTCAACGAGAATTTGTGGAAGCGTAGTACCACGTCCTAACCGTTTGTGTTTTGCTCTTCGAGTCTTCCGACAGGTCATAACCCCTGCCTTCGCATCTTTCTCTTCAAGTTTGTTCCATCGAAGAGGATTCTCTACTTCGTCAGCATCTTAGTGCTGTTCTCTGCAAAGTTTTAAATCTACTACAGTGATCCAATTTCCACGCCGAGTTAACTAGCCTCGGTATTCGTCTATTTTTCATCGAACGTTTCATTTTGACTGCAGTCCACTTCTTCAAGGCTGGAACGCTACGGCGTAGCATCATAGCGCCGTATCCTACAAGTTCTTCAATAGTCTTCTCAGCTAGGCTCAGGACATCGAGTTAATTATCCTCGGTGTTCATGAGCTACTGATCTTCTTTCATCCATTTTACATTCAAATCGTCCAGGATCGAACTTTTGTATTTCAGCCATCTTTATAGGATGGGTGTGGTCAAACGATCTCTCCGAACTTTTGTTTTGTTCTACGTTTTCTAGGCCCAGCTACAGTTCGTCAAGTCGACGATCAACCTAGAGAAACAATTCTTAGAACTATGACTTTGATATTTATTGTTTGACTTAACCTTTTATTTATTTTGCATTTATAACACTTCAGCGATAGCGTTGATTATAATCATTTTCAATAAAAATCTTATTGCTTATTTACGTTCCTGCGTTCTTGTCATTACTCTGCCGAATCCACGTGACAACAAGGAACAAAAATGTTCAGTGAATAAATCCTCGGGAATGCATACGTTCGCTGTTGAAAGTTCACAACGTTTCTCTTCTCTTCAGAACATTCAACAGCGACCAGCGAATCGTCATTTTCGCGAGACAAATGTCACCAACTTGACAGTGCAAAAATAATTCTGGCGTCACAGCATCATATCACCAACCGCTACTGAGAGTTGCCGATTGACCATCTGAATGACGTATTAGGTTTTTATGTCCCCTCGCGAACATATCCCTGGCGCGGTTATACTCTCCTGCACAGAACCATAATAAAACCACCAAAATAAAGTGTATGTTATAATCTGGAGACGTGAAATTGTATAGAAATGCCTTTTTTTAAGTTAAGAGATAATTCAGTCATATTTGACATCAATAAGTTGGGTGATCAACGGTAATACTAATTTACATATTGAAAAAAAAACTCCCATACTTACCCTACCTACATCATTTATGGAAGAGTGCAGAAAACTATAAATACGGTACATTTTATTTAGAAAGGACAAAATTTTTGATAACATTTGATTATTAGCAATGTATCGTGTAGTGACAAAATGTTAAGCTATTAATGTTCAAATAGGTTGCTTTTCTGTAGCAAAATGCCAAAATGAAAGGTATTATCTGAATATGAAAAAGGTCAATTTGGCATATCTACTCGGGCCATATACAGTTGTGGCCAATTCCTTAAAACTTGGAGAGAAGTAAGCTAGGTTGAAGAATCATGGATGGCGATGCAAGTTTTCAGTGAGGGAAGCAAGGATGGCCATTCGTTTGACTACCAACAGTTCATTGTCTTGCGCCAAAATTGCGGCAGAAGTGGGGTATCCAGAATCCCGAAACATTGTCAGAAGACTAATTAAGAAAACTCAGCATCTTAAAATGGAAATAATGAAAGCAACTCCACTACTGAATGCTATCCATACACGATACAAATAAACACGATACAACCGGGCAATGGAGAAAGTTGAATGGGATGATTAATGGATGAATATGACTTTTTCTGATGAAAAACGCTTTAATTTGGATGGACGAGATGATTTTCAGTGAGTAGTGGTGTGCGGAGATTCATTGTGCAGCAAGAAATGTCTTTTAACGGCTTGACATCATCAGGAGTAACAACAGTACGAATGAATGCCAATGCATACCAGGACATCTTAGAAATGCATCTCCTACCATTCTGGAATATTCTTGTGGATGAACATGGCTTATTTCAGGAAGACAATGTACCTCCACACACGGATCGCAAAACTAAGACATATCTTCAGGATCATAACATGACGTGTTTAATTTAGCCAGCATTTTCACCTCACTTAAATCCGATGGCAAACATTTGGGATATACTTTGACGCCAGGTATATGCCAATGGGAAGCAGTATGAAAATGTATCTGAACTTCAAACTGCCATGGAAGAATGTTGGTTTAATCTGCCCATTACCACTGTTTAGTCCCTCACCCAAAGCATGTCACATCGTATTGAACAAGTTATAAGCAATCATGATGGTTCAATAAACACTTAAAAACTTTATTGAATTAAAAACTTCCTTCGAATATAAGACAAGATTCGAACCACTGCTATGAACATAAGGTAACGGCCTACACCCATCTGATTGCTCGAGCCACAAACATACCTCTAAGCCATGAGAAGAGGATAGAAGAATTCAAGAAGATCAGGGAAGCGGCACAACATAACGGCTTTACAGTAAACACCATCGACAAACTCATTATAAAGAAGCTATTCAAGAGAAGGGTCTCCCAAACTACGACACCGCAAGCAGACAAGACAAGCATCAAAAATTTTTTAGTCTCCCGTACAATCGTCCTCTGATTAGGGGACTGGAAAGAATTTTCAAAATTTTGATCTTAAGTTAGCTTTTAATAGCGAACTCTCACTGAAACGGCTGCTGGAAGGTCCCAAAGATTGTATACCACCAGGTGAAAAGTCCGGGATATACCTTCTACCCTGCGGAACAAGCCCCAAGAAGTACATAGGCCAGACCCGTCGGAGGATGGAAACCACAGCTAGAGAGTACCTGGATCATATTAAAAACAACAGACCCGACAGGTCTGCAATGGCTGACATATTTTAAAAACAGGATATAATTTTGATATTGACAGACTTCAGATTATGCAGGTGGTTGATGAACCCAGAAGACTGAATTTTTTGGAAACCTGGGAAATCATGAAAAACCAGGGCGACTCTTTACTGAATCTGGATACTTCTCCTACCTAGCTGATCCGTCTCCTAGGTCCGCGCTTCTACGAACCAAGGGGGTATTTTCCCCTTCAAGATTTTCTTCCCTTTCTCTTTTCATTGGCTTAACATTACTTTTAATACCCCTTACCTCACTCTGTAAATCGATTCATACTGATGATGGCTACGTTGTAGCTGAAATGTACATTTATGGAATGTCAAATAAATTCTTTGTGGAAATAGTGGAATCCATCGCCTCCTCCTTCTCATTAAAAACTTGGAGAAGTAATTTATTTTCTAAATTTCAAGAATAAAATTAGGTTAAATCAACCTGTATTTATGGCTCCTTTGACGATGTTTTCATTGTATTTGATCTCAAAATGATTTCAAATAATAAATTATCATACTGTTTTGATCTAGCTAAACCCGTTTACGAGCATTCAAAGTCCTACGTTCACAGGTTTTAATATCAGCAAGATTTATCTACTGTACTTATGGTTCTGTGCAGGAGTATAAGTTGGTTTTGATGCGAATTGTGTCCCGAAAGAACAAGATATTTCAAAGCATCCATTTTGGGGATTGTCAAATGATTTAATAAAAGGCTCTAATTGGCTGAATTCGGTTTCCACAGAAAGGAATGGAGTGTCATACTCATTTTTCATTAATAAACAGGGTGAAGTCTGTAACCCCCCCCCCCCTTCTATCTTGGATACAATGAGGTTTTTGGGTGATCCGTTCATCGGATTTTGAATTTTTTTTTGTTGCTTATTTGATGCTGAACAATTTTGTAATTGCTCTTTTTGTGTTTCTTTTACGGTTTAGTAGATACGATTTGTATATGCCCTAATTTGCATGTTGGCAACACTAAGTGCCGCCATGAGAAAGAGCTCCCTCAACTTCTTATACACTCCCTTTATTGGATTCATTGGAATTAGCATAACTACATTGGTATCCAAGATTGAAGGGGGGTACAAACTTTTGAGACAACTGAATATCTCGGAAACTAAGCATTGTACGAAAAAATGTCCAAAATCAAAAGTGAATTATTTCAGGGCCTCTATCTCCTAAACGGTTGGATCAATTGAAAAAACACCAAGAATAAAACATTTCTCGAATATTGTGTACAATCTGAATATACCATTAAATTTAGGGGTTCCTATTTAAAATTTCAAAATTTTTAAGTAATGAATTTAAGTAAGGTAAGGTAAGTTTTTAAAATTATCCTCCTAAGATAAGTTTTTAGAATTACCCTCCCCCCAGCCTCCTCACAAGGATGGGGGGTAATTTTTTAGCTAATGAATTTCCCCCGTGAAATAATTCACTTTCGATTTTGTACATTTTTCGTACAATGCTTAGTTTCCGAGATATTCAGTTGTCTCAAGATAAATGCCTCACCCTGTATAGAAAAAAAATCTTTGTGTGTGTTTTTTTTATTCAAATGTACAGCTTTATTCCGATCTTGATGAAATTTTGCACATTTGACCTTCAACCCCCGTTCCCGCCCCTTAAAGCAGAATTAAGTGCGAACTCTTTCAGCTTTTCTCAAATATCTCGAAAACGGTGAGGAAACGGCGAAAGTGCAAGAAAATTTTCTGAAAGTCCATAAAATTTCCTTCAAAATACGAGGTCTGTTCAAAAAATACGTAGACTGACGTCATAAAACAAAATATACTTTATTCAGAAGTTACACATCTGGGTCCCCTTCAAAGTACTCTCCTCCCCGACGCACACACTTATCCCAACGGTGTTTCCACTTTTGGAAACAGTCCTGGAACGCTTCTTTTGTGATGTCCTTCAGCGCCTTCGTCGCATTTGCCTTTATATCAGGAATCGTCTCAAATCTCCTTCCTTTCAAAGGTCTTTTGAGTTTGGGAAACAAGAAGAAGTCACAAGGAGCGAGGTCAGGTGAGTAGGGTGGGTGAGGAAGAACAGTGATCGAGTGTTTGGCCAAAAACTCTCGAGTTCTGAGGGCTGAATGGGCTGGAGCGTTGTCGTGATGAAACAACCAGTCACCACTCGTCCACATATCTGGCCTTTTTTCGCCTTTTCAGTGGCAGTTTTTCCGAGTTTAACACAAAATTTCACAGCAACTCTTTACTTGTTCAAGTCACTCATTCTAAAAATCCGCCAAACGAAAAAAACACACTTCACAAACAACCGCGTAGCTAATCAACTAATACTGATATTTGCAATCAAAAAACTGCCTTGTAATCAGCGGATCTGTCAGAAGATGGCGACACCAAACGATTTTGATTGGGACCAACAGGGCCCGCGCAATTCAAACAGTCTACGTATTTTTTGAACAGACCTCGTATATATTGATTCATTCCCGATACCGCGATTAGGCTTCGAGTAATTCAAGGTCAAAGTGAACCAAAGGCCGGGCAACGCCGGGTACCCAAGCTAGTAATAATGTCCCAACTTGATGAAGACACTCTTTGAAACATTATAATTCAGCAAGGAAATGAGATAGAAACATAGGGTTTATTGTGATTTATTCCTTAAACTTCCTTAAGACCGAACATATACAAAATGTCCACATTTTGCCACAGTACACTCCCAACACCGACGTTGAACAGAGCTAATGAAATATCATTGTAGCTAATGGAATATCATTGTTGGAATGTTCAATCTGATCTCTTAATTCCGTCAGTGTTTTTGGGTTTGTGGCGTACACCGTGTTCTTTATAGTACCCCAAAGGTAGAAGTCGACAGGTGTTAAATCGGGAGATCGAGGCGGGAAGTCTGTAGCACTTCCTCTTCGTTCTATCCATCTGTGATTGAATGTGTTATCGAGAAAAGTTCTCACATCGATATGAAAGTCAGGTAGCCCCGTCTTGTTGGAAGTAACCTCATTTCCATTCTCGAAGAGATCACTTAAGACCTTCATGACGGCATCAACACTCTCGTTATCAGTGGAACTTCTCTTTCTTCCGCACCGACTTTCAACACATCTTTCACCCTTCCTTCGGCTTCAAACTTGTCTCGGAGTTTTATTATTGTTACCCTTGTTGGCGGTGGTGTCCCCTCCAAAGTCGTTGAACCTCAACAACATTCTACATTTTCCAATAACATTTCACTATCCAATTTTGGTTTATAAACAAATGAACAACAATGAACGTGTTGCTATGCTTTTCCAGCGCAGCCTGGATCAAACACAACAAACCTTATACAGGGTGTCTTAAATTCCTGGTACAAACTTTGCAAGGTGAAGAGGGTGCAACGATAAGCATCTTTTCTCTATACTATTTTTAGGGAAACTCAACCCCTGCAAAGATATGAGGGGCTAAAAGTAGGATGCACCGCCTGCAATGTGGCTGACCTGCGTACAGAACAGCTCTAAACATCCAATGATTGTAATTGGATGTGACACAAAAAACGAAATACGAGCATTGACAGTACAGTGTTTGATTAGAAGTACGTATTTTATTCAAAGCAAATGCTCAAAATTTCCGCCACCAACTTGTACACACACTGTACATCTGCGTACTAATGATTGGCGTATGTTGAAAAATTTGTGTATGGGCTTCGAATTTGCATGTATTTACGTATTGTGAACTTGTCTTTGCAATAGGGGTGGTTAATGAATTTAATTATGTTTTATCAAGTGACACTTCATTGACGACAATCAATTAGCAACAGATTCACACCTATGTTTTGGGAGAGTTCATCATAATGCAAAACAATTCGAACCTCATTTATCAGTGTCAGTAATTGTGGTTGGTTGGTTTGTTTGGTATTAACGTCCTTTTCAACTGCCATGGTCATTTCAGGACAGTAATTGTGGTTCAGTACCATTTCGGTAATGGGGTAATGGGTTGACAAAGTTTAAGGAGTTCAAATTACCGTCATTGGATATTTAGAGCTGTTATGTACGCAGGTCTGCCACATTGCAGGCGCTGCATCCTACTTTTAGCCCCTCATATCTTTGCAGGGGTTGATTTTCCCTAAAAAGACTATAGAGAAAAGATGCTTATAGTTGCACCCTCTATCATCTCGCAAAGTTTGTAACAGGAATTTTGAGACATCCTGTATTTCTATCTCATTTCGTTGATGAGCTATAACGTTTCAAAGAGTATATATGTTACGGTTAAAGTAAAAAATTAATACTAACCAGGTCTTTTGGTAAATGTGATAAATAATGCCTATTATTCACATTTACCGGTAAATATTAATAATTATCAATGAAGTTTGGTCAATGTGATTAATTAAGCATTATTTATTGAAACCCCAACTCTAAGGTAATTTTTATGTCATGCAATAGGAAATACAGTGGTCGCCATTTAATATGGCCACTTCGGGACCATGCTTAAATGGCCACATTATTCGGTGGCTGTTTTAAGTGAGGTTACCAAAATTACAGGTAGATCGGGGTTATACGCGATTTCGGTATCCGCGATTTCGGATATACGCGGTTTTCATTTAGTAGCACCATCGATCGCCAACATGCGAAAGCTCTTCTATTTTTGTTAGGAGTTGAATTTGTTTTTGAGTTTTGTTTTGTTCCTATCCCTGTGTTTGTGCACACTTAGCACATCACTGGCTATCTATGAATGATAAAGTTGCTATACATCACTTTGGACAAGATCAGCTGAGTTTCTAATCTGTTTGCGAAAAGATTTATTGTTGTAGGACTTAAAATGCCGCAAAAACGTAAAGAAATTATTATTACCGGAAGGAAGAAAGCGGGCCTGAAAATCCTACTCGTTAGAAACTGAGTTGGAGGTCCTCGATGAAGATGAAGAAAACGTTACAGCCGACCATCAAGCAATTTTTAACGAAACATCCTGCCAGTTCGAACGATCCCTTAACATCCAGTCCAAGCTCCTCTTCCAAACTCTCTTCGGGGTTCCACCAACACTATTACAGGAAGGAGACTGTTGGAAACAGCATCAGAATCTTCTGGTACAGATGTACCCAAAGCAATATAAAGTTTAGATTGTGAACACTTCTTTTTGTTGTATGTGTACATGTATTTTGAGTATTTTAATGTATCTTGAGTATTATAAAATAAAATAAGGTGCTATATTAAAACTAAAAAATAGAAAACTGTTGTATTACAAATCCTATACTTCTATAACGGAATTATTTACGTTATATCAGGAAAATAATTAATGCTTATGAGAACCAAACTCTATTCTGTACATGTTAAATGGAACCCGTTTTACGCGAATTCGGTATACACACGGCAGTTTTGCGTAATGTATGTATCGCGTATAACGGGGTCTACCTGTACTTATTTTTTTATCCAGCAAGTCAAGCATGTGCTTGTACTTACATATAGACAAGTTTGTTTGCTTAAATACTCATTTATATACGTACAGTATCTTGTCAAAATAGTTATTAAAATATTTTCTACTGTTTGTTTGAAAACCTTGGCTGCATTAGTGAAGTTGTGTGGGGTAGAAGCCGTATGCTTTCTATGTGGGATAGGTCTTCAGTTGTCAATCAGAAGATCGATTTTTTGTCTTCGCTTCTAAGATGCTTATTCAATTGAGCTAGCCAATTAATCCAGATATCTGATAACATCCATGCATTGGTAAACAATTCGTAAAGATTTGGGAGAGTTTTTACATTTTTTGAAGCAGCGTGAAGATTTTGACTTTCCAATGATGAAGAGTTTTTCTGTCCCTCCAAGTTGCAACAAACAAGGGCATCAGCAGCCTCTCCATGAAGTTTCTTAAAGATTAGCCCATTGCTTTTATTTCACGATGAAACAATCTTTCAGTTGCCTTAAAACTCGTGTGGACTAATGACTTTGCAATTTCATCAGCCTTTTGAGATAAGAGAGGACCATTCACTGGTGAAATTCTGTTTCTAACATATTGAAACCGACTTAAAAGACCTTCTTCTACTTGAGCATCTTTTCAATTTAGCTTACTCTTCCTGTTGTCCCTTCACTTGCAACTTTCATGTAATTGACCAATCGGTACAATCTGCAATTTTGGGCAGCAGTGCCCATTGGCTTAGAGGGAAATGAAATGTGGATATTATAAGCGGAGTGTTGATTTATCCAGAGTATGATGAGATGAAAAGGTAGAATTCGTGAACTACTTTGGAAAAAAGTGGCCATATTAAGCGGTTTACTTCTTTTGACAAGGTTCACAAAGATTCAAATATATCATTACCATTTTGATTGTAATGTTCTTATATTTCTGCTTTTACCTCTCTCATCATTCTGCTTCACCCTATATGGCCTACACATCACGCAGAACAATCGAAATTGCCAAACACTGCGTGATCGTCTCGAAAAATGCGAGCGCCTACATCCAAAATAAACAGTCAACTGAGAGTGTCTAGCTGATGCCAACAGATAAAAACAAACTTGCGCGCTCGCAATAACGCGGGAAAATATACCCATGCGTAATGGAAATCTCAAGCTAAACGCTTTGAAAATCATACATTGACCAAACTTCGGTGGTATTTATTATTAACAACCGGTGAATGTGATAAATTCCCATAAATTATTCACTTTAACCGGTTTATTTGGTTAGTATTAATAATAACCGATTAATCGCATTGACCGTAACATATACATCAATTTGGGAAATTCTGTATTTATTACTTTTAATATCCGTAGACGATTGAAATGAATGCTCACTTTTTCAATTAAGTTAATTTTTCTTCCATTAGTCAAAATCCGAAAAATCTGATTATCCGAATCTGAAGTCAAAATCAAAAGCTTCGAAAAAAAATTGGCAACAGAATGACCAATTTCGTGATTTCGTTTTTAACATCGTTGAGAAGAAGAAGGAAGAACCACAAAAAAAAACTAGTTAAAGGTTTTCTCTTCTTATACAGAAGGTTGAGTATGTTACAAAAAAAGATTTACATATGCAAATTCTCCAGCCAGGTGGTTGACAGGGATACGCGGTCGTGAGGAGTTATAAACGGGACATCGCTTCATCATTCTTAATCGCTAGTTGCGAATAGAATGCCGCCAAAAGTCGATAGATATTGGGAAGGATATATAAATGCACTTTCCGACGCGAAGTGGTCCTATTCCATGAATATAAAACAATGCAAATCCAGGGGTTTCTCCATTTCGAAGGTAGGAATCTGTACTATACTAAATAAAAACAGAAAAAACGCAATACCAGCAACGTTGGACGAACCTGTACCCTCAAGACAACGACCCACTCCAGGCAGAACACCGGAGGTTGAAGCCAAAGTCAAGCGTCTCATCTCTGGAGAAAATCCCAAAACTCAAAGAGCTGTCGCGAATAAGGTAGGTAAACGGTAAGCAACATAATCCACAAAAATCTCCGGCTGGTTAAGCGCCCGAAACCTGGTATGGGTGCATCAGGATAAAGCTGCGAGTCATATGTCCAAGTCAACGGTCGGCCATTTGCGAATGCTGGAACAGGAGACGGGCATACATTCAATTCGTTTGAAGACATACCCGTGAAATCTTCAGACGCAAGTAGACGACCCCGTACATTGGATGCTCTATGGAAAGCGTGTGAAGATGGGTGGGCACAGATCGAGCTAAATTCTGTGCGGCGAAGTCTTATTGAATGGAAACTGGACACCGTGAGCACCAGATAAAAGATCACCGAACATGGCGGCGGGGTTTCTCATAGACTTATGACGCTTGCAAATCGTTTAGTTGAAACGTACTCAACCCTCTTACAGCCTTTATCTTAATGTAGCCCGTAATACTTTCATTATAAAGATTAGAAATTTTTCATTAAGTATACTTAAAAAGAATAATGTGAATGAGTAAAAATAAAATTATGACTTAAGAGAAAAAAGACAAGAACAAAGAGCATTCTTCTTAATAAATGATTCTTTATTGAACACTGTGAACCTGTATACTTTACAATACTTTTGTCGGATATGAAAAAATGCATAGAATTTTTATAAATTGATATAACAAAACTTTCGCAATCTAACAAACAGGAAAATTAACAATAATTCAAACACAAAGGAAAACAGAAACGCTCCTAACATTCAAAAATGAGCAGTAACATTTCAAGAAAGGCTCGAAACTTTAAACACATTTCAATCACATTAGTATCTTTCAACTTACAATGTAATGTTAGAATAAAGTGAACGTTTCAATTCATACGAAAAATGATACTTTTTCAAACGAAAGATAGTGAGATATGTATAGTTTTCTTTTTTTTAATTACTGTTAACCTTACACATTTATATTAAATATATATTCTATAAGTTTTATTAACTCTACAGCACAAGAAAAAATCTATAGAAAATGAAAGAAATCAGTGACAAAAATTGTTTTCTAATAACTTACAACTTGTTCCATTTAACGACTCCGGTCTGGTATTTAAAAGGTGAAATTCATTCAAAAATATCATTTTGGTTTCAACTTATCTATCGTACAACACTCGTTTTTTTATATTTTCTTTACTTTTTTTTTCTTTTACTATTTTCTTCAATGTTTACCTTTCCCATCAATTGGAAACTTTGTCTGTTCCACTGAAGCAAAAAAAGTTTCGCCTAAACGATGAAACTACGTTAATAAATTCGTGTTACAAAAAGACATATTTTCTTTTATTTTAATATTTTTTTATTATCTTTTAAAAATACTCTTCTTTAAAGATTAAATTATCATCAGGCGTTTTTTTTATTTTTTTGGAATTATATAAAAAAACTCATTTACCTAAATAAAAAATAGTTTGTTCGTAAAATCATTCAATATAAGGCCACATAATTCACTAGAGACTAAATGACCTGAAAAAATTATCCAAGTGAAGAATCCATTAGTAAGGAAAATAAATCATCAAAAAACTCTGTTTCTAATACTGAGTGTTTGTTTATATTTTCCTCTTCTTCTTATCGGGAAATTTTAAATTACCTGTTTTATTGATTATTATTATTTTTTTGATACCTAGTAATCATAAAATAGTTGAGTGGTAACTCAGCTTCGAATATTTTTTATATATATTTTAACTATCTTGAAGGAAACAACGAACTACTTTGAAAATACCTGATAATGATATCAAAGGATGAAATTAATTGTACATAACAGTTTTCGTGTATGAATATGTGTGTGTATGTGTGAGTGTAGATATATATAAATATACAGTAATAGATATTTATATATATACAAATACGCCTATAATGTTGATAAAACAGTCAACTAAGAGTTCAACATGGTTAGATTTTAAGGAGTTTTTCTCGTTTTTTTCCCATTTGGTTTGATATTACGTGAATACATTAAAATGGTGTTTCTCGAAACCATTGAACAATAGTAGTTTTTCTAAGCAAAAAATGTACAGCTAATGTTTTAATCTGAAAACGGGAACTACAAACAGAGTCCAACAATGAACAGAAAGAAGGAATACTAGGTTGAGAAATTGCCTTTGTATTTGTTCTCCTTCTATGTATAATAGTTACAATAGGTATATCTACAGTCAAATAGGTGATCTATATATTGCTCTATCCAGAGAATTATACGAGTGAGAGAAAACATTTTAGTTTTTTTTTAAATTCCTTTGGTTCTTTAAAGATTTCTCGAACTGATTAATAATAATAATAAATTTACCAAAAACACGTATTCATAAACTACATATGGAGAAATTTGGGAATTCAAAAAATTATTCCCGAGGTACAGAGAGCATCAGTTTTAACGATCCAATTTTTTAAAATTTTTTACATATATATATATTTATAAAACAGTTTCAATTTATTATTTTTTTTCTTTGATCTATAACAAACACGGGTCACCGAATGAACAAATGGCAACGGCATTTTAAAAACAAAAAAGGAAAAAAAAAATCTGGATTTCATTGCAGTTAGATTACTAAGCATTTCTACAGTCACAAACAATGACTATTAAACAAGATATGATAGATCTATATCTTGTTGGATAATTACATAAAATAAAAATAAAAATCGAATCACAATTTCAAATCGCAATGGCAGTTTTATACAGTTGAATTCAGTTTTTGTTTTTTGAAAAGGGGGAAACTCTAAAGTTCGCTTTACTTCCAATTAATATATTCTATCGTGACCATTATAAATACTGATAAGAAAACTAATATGAATGCTAAAAAAAAAGTGAAACCATTTATGTGAAATGTTTTTTGTGCGTGTAAAAATGCGTGTACCCCTTCCTTATAAAGAGATCCTTTCGATTCTTAAGCAAAAATAATTATAAAAAATGAGTTGTTAACAATAACGTTAAAATATTCTATCGAAACAGATAATATATGCAATTATTTGTTTAAAATATAAAGACAGAAAAGATTGCGAGTGCGCTTTTTGTTTTAAGAGTAAAAAAATTAACATTCTTTAAATGCAGATAAAAAAAAATCATAAGAATAGATGACAGCAATATTTTTCATAAAAATCTATCTTTGTACAGAAGCTACTTTGGTCTTTATTTTTGGTTATTATATCAATATAAAAAAAAGAAATCTAGAAATATTTAGGAAATTTTTCTTTTAAATTTTTTAACATCATTACTTTTTTTTTTTGCTTCACGTTCAAAACACAGCCTTACGAATATTATGAACGGTGAGTAAACTAGGTTATTTTTTTAATATACTACTAACATGAGAAAAAGAAAAAAAAATCATCTAAATCTTGTAATGTATATTGATCAACATTTTGAAAGATACAACGGTTGTGACCACAAGTAAACAAGTATATGCGTTCATTTTAATGATATGCTAAAAAGATAACGCTGCAGATGCACCGGCGTTTTATAGTTATTAGTTAGTATATAGCTCTTATGATAAAATATTTTCAACTTGGAGATGAATTAAAAATTATATAATCACACAAAAATCACACTTTATTTCTTTTTTTTTTATTATTTATTTGAGTTTAAATTGGTCGTTGAGTTTGTGACGTAAAAAATTTGGAAGCATAACGATATGACAGCCTTGAGTAACAGCTGTTGGGCAGAAGATTATTTGACCAGATTAGGCCTCTTGCTTAAGCTTGGATCTTTGAAAGACCCTGAAACGACAATTGCAGAAACAGATCAGATTAGACATGGGGAATTGAGGAAACATCTGGAATTGCATTACGATGACAGTTATTACTAAACTATTTGACCTTAAATGCAATGAAGAAAATTTAGCAAGACACATTTCATTCGGAAAAAGACAAAGAACAATTTTATGTTTGCAGTAAAAATTACCTAGATGAGGGTGGTTAGATGGTCCCGTAGTAAATCCAGTTTCCTGTGGCAAACTATTATTGAGGGGAAAAAGCAAGCATTAAATATTTATATGCATAAATTTTATATAAAATAAAGTCTTATTTGAAATTATAAGATAAGATAAAATTTATGGAACACACAGAAGATTATTTTCACTTCAAAGAACAGAATTATATTCACTAAATAATTAAATTTACTAAATTTCAATGCATAAATGAATACCATATAGTAAGGTGCGAGTGAGAGAAAACATTTTATTTTTTTAAAATTCCTTTGGTTCTTTAAAGATTTCTCGAAATGATTTATAATAATAAATTTACCAAAAACACGTATTCATAAACTACATATGGAGAAATTTGGGAATTCAAAAAATTAATCCCGAGGTACAGAGAGATGAAAGGTTAAGATTCATGTTTTTTGAGGGAAAATTGAGAGGGGGGGGGGGAAGTCTAGTGATAGAGCGTATAATTCGAAATTATTTGGTATAGGTTAATGAAATTAAAAATAGTATTGCTAAGCAGGTAGGGGCAACTTTGTACAGATATTTTCAAGTATATGTTCATGAATTTTGGAAACTTATCTCCTAATCTATGACAGATAGAGGCATAGTTTCAATTGCAAAGTTGTAGAGAACCCTTCAGTTACTTTAAATCGAATGTTAAAATCATTGCTTTATTCGGAGTAAATTAAAGAAAAAATTCTTGAAGTTGGTAAGGAACTTCATGTCATTTGCAGAGAAGCCCATGGTTAGTATTTTTGATAGGGAGGAGGCATGAATGATATAGCCAGGCTGTAGTTGAATCAATTCTACAGTATGCTGGAAAAAAACCCCATCAAATTGACACTAATTTTCCCCCGAATGAAACAATGATTTTAACATTCGATTTGAAGTAATGGAAGGGTGCTCTACAACTTTGCAATTGACACTATGCCTCTATCCGTCATAGTTTAGAACATAAGTTTCCAAATTCAAAAACAGTTTCTTGCATAAACTTGAAAATGTCACTACCAAGTAGACCCTATCCTGGTTAATAATAATATTTTTAATTTCATTAACTACACCAAATAGTTTTCGAGTTACGCGCTCTATTACCAGACTTTTGCCTCACCCTCTGAGCGTGGTTCCCACGTTAAGCGTGGTTGATTCAGCATTATGACTAGAAGCATTATCTTGCTGAAAGATGAAATCCAGATCACCCAGTTGCTCACAAGCAGTTAAAAGGATAATCAGTAAGCATCTGTTAGTAGCTTAGTGTGGTTTGCCGACCATTCAGAAAGGCAGTGTTGCTTGTACCATTGAACCCAAATATCCCCTAAACTATCAACGAACCATTTCTTTGCTGACTGCACAAAAATATTTAGGTTCCTTTTGTAGGTCATACTAATATGTTACGAAACCATCAGGTTCATCTAAGTTCCACCTTTTTTCATCACTAAATAGCACAGTTACCCATTCATCCTTCCAATTCGTGTGTTCCAGAACTCGTGCTAAACTCTTCAATGTGCTTTGAGATTAACAGTGCATTTTGATCTTTTCCTTTTACACAATATTAAGCTATTCAATATAAATCCGTGTATAGTGTCCTTAGATATTTTATTCCGGAAAAATCTTTTATTTGAAGAATTGAAAGTTTCTGGGAACCAGCAAGGCGAAGAGTGCTTCTGTCATGATGACTAGTGGTAGCTTTTCGGCGTCCTGATAGGGGTTTTGGTGTCTCCAAATTTCAGTAATTTCAGATTGGCTGAATTGTTGTTCATTTCTTGAGTTGATTGTGTATATGCGAATTATGTGTTGTAGAATATTCTAAAATTAATGTTCTCTCTTCTATAGACCTTTTCAAGATGCGCATTTTACCAGTAGGTGACAGGAAAGTGCTACTTCCGTCCACCATTAGGAGATATTGACTTTTCAACTTTCAAGCTAGAGTTTGTATGGAAGTTGAAGGATTTCGGCAATCGCAAGCAAACTTTCTACTTGCAGTGTTTTTTATATAAATCGTGATGGTTTTGGGTGCTCAAATGGAACTGCCAAGCATGCAGTAGGGTTTGTTTCATGCCGCAGTAGGATGTTCAGCTATTTTCGATTGCAAATATGGAAAAAGCAATTTTGTGTTCATCACACTCCTTTAATTCGTGAAAATTGCCTTATTCTTTGTTTTCTTTTCCTAAAAATGAAGCTGAGTACCTGAAATGGACGGTTGCAATTAACAGGAAGAAAAGAACTGAATTCAATTTGGAAGGCAGATCATGCACGCTTTCTATGTAAACTAACAATTGTTATATACATTAGTTAAATATATTAAGGGAAATAAATATATTCTACATTTTGTGTAAATTTTCAATAAAGTTCTACCGAACCGTAGTTTACAGAAGCGCATCTTCCAACCTCTTGAAACTTACGTAAAATTAATTTAAATTTTGAATTTGAGGCTTGTTTATTTAGAATGTTTCTTAGTAATTTTTCGTCAACATAAATTAATACTTGTCTTATATTATTTGCTCAAGCTGAGTGCTTCACATGCACAGTTCGCTCAAATCAACGTCTCATAATGAAGGCAGCACAACTTCCGCTAGAAAAGGTCTATATACAGGGTGTCCGGAAATAAATGGTAAATATTCATACACGTGAGAGAACATGTAAAAAGAAGCATTTTTATTCCTATGAACATGGTGTCGCAAGCCAACCCCCACAGAGATACAGGGGATTAAAGTATGTTGCGCTGCCTGATTGTTGGCTACCCGCGAGCGACTAGGCAATGTGGTGCAGCCCACATCCGTTCAAGAGATGTCGATGTATGCTCGAATGGCTGCCCCTGTCAGGTCACTCCACAAACCTTTAATACCTTAAATGTCACTGGAGGTCGTGGTACACATATTGATTTGCATACATTTACACAATCAGGACCATTTCACAAATAAGCTTACTACCTGAACCCTCACAAATGGGATCGTTGATGCAGTTATTAAGAGCCCGTGAGTACTGAAGTCTGTAGGCCCCAATGTGGGCTGCACCACATTGCCTGGTCGCTCGCGGGAAGCCAACAATCAGGCAGCGCAACATACTTTAATCCCCCTGTATCGCTGTGGGGGTTGGCTTGGGACACCATGTTCATAGGAATAAAAATGCTTCTTTATAAATGTTCTCTCACGTGTATGAATATTTACCATTTATTTCCGGACACCCTGTATAAAGAAGGAGCAATCATAAGTGAATTTTTCAAAAAGTTTTTAAACTGTTGAGACTATCAAATTTTGAAATCTTTTAATTTTGATTATATCTTGTTAAAGTTTGCGTAAAAGTCAAATGCCGACTAGAATTAAAATATATATCTTAAAAAAATGTTTTTGTAATTTTTATACAGTTTTTCATCAGAAAACATGAATCTTTAAACTTTCTGGGACGCACCTTATATTCGTTTTTGGTTTAAAAAATAAATGTAATCCCCTATACTAAAGTTAGTTTTTCTACGCAAGAGTTCGTCTTTGAATTCTATGGATGGTACTCTCGCGAATTCCAACGTCATCTAACAACCTCCACAAGCCTGATAAATAAAAAACAATGGAAATTTGAAGGAAAGTTTAAACACGGTCATTATATTTATTTCCGAAATGAGGCTCAAAGTTTTCCAAACTTTGAACCCTCCATGTTTTTGAAACCTCACAAAAACATTAATCTCGTCTTAATATAAAACAAGCATAGCGCAGAATTACCAATCTGTTTGAAAAATATTAATAAAGTGCTCTTTGGAAACTTTATTAATAATATAACAAAAGACAAATTACAACTTAACATCAAAATAAAGTGTAGATTTAATTTCCCACTGATAGTTTAACTCATCGGCAAAAAATTAGCAGATAATTAATAGGCATCATTATGCTTTTGAAACTGTTATTGAGCCAAATTGAGTGAAATATTCTAGCACGGTGAAAGATTGTAGTATACCGATTATCGCGAAATTTGTTAATTGTCTTCTTTAAATGTTATAAATTTATTAATTGTCTCATCAAAATGTTATAAAATACTGATGCAACATCAACATTTCAACATATCAGTAATCCCATTATTATTGGAATTGCGATCCATACCTCTGAGTCTTTCCATTAGGAAGATTAGCTAATGTTATTTCTAAATTGTTTATCTATCTATAAAAGTCAATGTGCATCTGTCTATCAGTCTGTCTGGTTGTCTCTGTGCGTGTGCGTGTGTGTGTATTCACGATAATCTCTAAAACCGCGAAACTAATGGGCGTCAAACTTTTCATGATGCTTTAACAGGTTTTTCACTACTTTACCATGGGTTTCCGCGTGTTCCACGGGTTTTATGAGCGAAAAGCCACTGAATCTGATATGAAGTCATGTGTTTAACTATAATTTAAGGAAGGCAGTGGCTACGTACAGTGCAACCTTGTACTCCTTCCGTTCAATACAAAGGAAGTGGCTAGCTATACCGCCATCTACCAACAGTTTCAGATTCCAAACTTTCTCTAATTTCGAAACAAGCAATATGGCAGATTCCCATCGCTTAGTGGAAAAATGCAACGTTTTAAACAATTTTATCTTAGCTTCAAGCAGCTAATATGGGATAGAATGAATATTGTTAATTGGGAAAAACTTTACCATCTCCCCTATCTGGTTAAATTGAACTATCTGACCACGACGCAATACTAGCCGCCACTTCTACAATACTAGTACGTGGACGCTAACGCTTCGCTCACGGCGACCCCGAATTATAAACATACCCCCAACATATTTGGTTACAGGGGGCAGTTGGTTTCCCATCGGCCGGTTACAGCGGCAGTTGGTTTCCCCTTCTACAATACTAGTACGCGGACGCCATCGCTCCGCTAACGCTTCGCTCACGGCGACGTCGATTTATATACGTACCCAACCTATTTGTTTATAGGGGGCAGTTGGTTTCCCCTCGGCCGGTTACAGGAGGCTAATGATCCGTATATTTTAGTGGTCACAGAAATGGCTGCCAGAAAGTTACGGGATCTCATTTTATGGTTAAACCTAAGTTAACCTCAGTTAACCTAACCCAACACTAGAACGCTCAAAAAATGCTGGCTTACCTTTAAGGCATGGTTCCTTTCGACAATGGCTAATCATCCAGAAAGCAGAAAAAAAGAAAATCTGAAATCCACACGACCGTGACATGCCAATTGTGCGGTTGCTAAAACAACAGCTAGCCAAAACACGCCCTCTAATGTCAGAATCCATACAATACTGTTTTGATTCTGTCGGTAGATGGCGGTACAGCTTGCCACTTCCTTTGTATTGAACGGAAGGCGTACAAGGTTGCACTGTACGTAGCCACTGCGTTTAAGGAAACTATAATTTTTGTAATAAGCTGCAACAATAGGATATTTAAAATGGAACATATATATTTCCATTATAATGGATTTTTCAATAACTGCGTGTTGCAGAGTTACCTTTATATAAGCCTCTAATTGTTCCAGCATGATGAAATTTGAAGAGAATTATTAACAATGCAACGGATTTCTCAATGAAGCACGTGCTACAGAATTATTACTCACAAGAAAAATTTATACTCAGATTCGAGTTTCTTTGTTGTTTATGAAATAAACCTCGACGAAGAAGTGGTCTTGGAAGGAGAACATCAACTGCGAGGCGTGCAGCTCAAAACCGAGCAAACGAGTTATTGGAAGAAACAACAAACTGTCTACAAAGAATGAGAGAGAGTATAGCAGAATCGAGATCGAATAAGAGGCAGAAGTAAGAAGTATTCGTCAGAAAAAGAACAGAGAAAGACAAAGAGAAACACTTGCACAACGTGCAGAAAGACAGGACAAGAGCGCCTTCGACAGAGCAAACGAAGCTCCTGAAGGTACACAAGCACGTCAACTCCGGTTCGGCTTGCCCTTGTTATGACCATCAACCAACCGCAAAAGACAATCATTAAAAGTAGCAGGAGTCAATTTGGAGAAGGCGTGCTTTTCACGTGGACAACTGTATGTAGCATGTTCACGCGTTGGATCTCCAGACAATGTTTTACATGCATGCTCCTCTTGGATCAACCAAAAATATTCTCTACAAAAGAATTTTGGAAGATAATCAACTGCATATTAGCTTTATTATGTGTATTCTGACAATACATTCTCATCAATAGAATTATCTTCAAGAGAATCAACATTCAGTAACTTTTCACCCTCCTATAAACAACGGCAACACCAGACTTTGTGCGTCAACATCCCAGTCAAAAAAACGAGTGTCAACCAAAATCTACGAACTAAAGTCATTAAGGAACAATATCGAACTTCTCCATCAAAATCGCTAAGTATACATCGCATAAATATTGACATTGAAAACTACATCATCCAATTTAAATATTTTATTTATAGCACTGATTCCAAAATGGAACCAAATAAATCTATATTAATAAAAGTCAATGGGTATATGTATCTGTGTATGTATCTTCGCGAAAACCTCTACAACCGCAAAACCAACGGACGTCAAACTTTTCATGATGTTTTACATAGTCCGGGAAAGGCTTTTGCCATAGATTCTGCGGGTTGCACGCGTTTTAAGAGTGAAAAACTACCCATTTTTCATGCAACAATAAACAGGGTGTCCAAAAAGTGGTGGTAACATGGCAGATATCTCGAAAACTAGGCATTGTACGAAAAAATGTCCAAAATCAAAAATGAATTATTTTGCGGGGGAAATTCAGTAGCCAAAAAATAACCCCCCCCTCCCTTGTAAGGGGGGCTGGGGAAGGTGTAACTTTGAAATCTTAAATAGGAACCCCTATTTTAATGGTGTATTCAGATTGCACACAATATTCGAGAAATGTTTTATTCTTGGTGTTTTTTATCAATTGATCCATCCGTTTAGGAGATAGAGGTCTTAAAGTAGAACTTATAAAGTTTTGAACCCAATTTTATCAATGAAGACAAAGAGATAGAGGGTGGGTCTTGCAGACATTCCTATTCTACTTTTTGATGGTCTTTAAGAAACCGAAGTCAAAATTTCAAAAATTCAAAATATTTTAGTGCACAAGCAAAGTCATGGGAGCAGCAGTCCTATGGAAACAGAGTCAATGCGTGTGTATTGAAAAATATTGGATTTTTGAAATTCTGACTTCGGATTCTTGAAGACCATTAAAAAGTAGAATAGGAATGTCTGTAAGACCCACTCTCTATCTCTTTGTCTTCATCGATAAAATTGGGTTCAAAACTTTAAAAGTTCCACACTTTCAGGGCCTCTTTCTCCTAAACGGTTGGATCAATTGAAAAAACACCAAGAATAAAACTTTTCTTGAATATTGTATACAATCTGAATATACCATTAAAAATAGAGGTTTTTATTTAAGATTTCAAAGTTACCCCCGCCCCCCAGCCCCCCTCACAAAGGGGGGGGGGGTAATTTTTTGGCTAATGAATTTCCCCTGCGAAATAATTCACTTTTGATTTTGGACATTTTTCCGTACAATGTTTAGTTTCCGTACAAAAATATCTGCCATATTATCAGACTTTTTGGACACCCTGCGTATTTAAATTTATAAACTCAACAATAATACTACCTAAAACAATATGACAAGCCAACAATAACAACCAACATTCCACTCTTGCACTGAGCATTATTTAAATTAAAGAAATATTATGATGACCCCCAAAGCGTAAGGACAGTCATTAAAAGCAGCGGGAATCAATTTTGAGTGCGCGTTTTTCACGTGGACAACTATTAGCATGTTCAAATGCTGTTCTACAGAAGAATTTTTCATCTATGCTCCTGGTGGATAAACATAAATTTTGTCTACAAATGAGTCTTCGAAGATAATATTGCATATTAGCTTTTTAAATGCATATCGATAACACATTCATATTTTACATCTTCAACTATTATGTCCAATGTAATAAAATCTTAATTTAATTAATCAAAATTTACCTAAACAAATTTCCCCCTTATTCAATCAACCCGAAATAAAAATATTACCTTAAACATGTGAACAGGGTTTTTATCGGGTTTTAATAATTGCAGCAGGCTGCGCGGATTTTATGAGTGAAAAACCCGACATTTTTCATGCAACGGGTTTTTTCCTTGGGAATAACCCTGTACATTAGTCAAAGCTGGCAACAACAAAAAAAAGTCAAATTTAGTTGTTGTAAAATTTACCCTAAACAATCTGTATATATTCAACAAATCCGAGCGAAGCCACAAATATATCTCCAACGTAATCCTATTTAACTTGAGATTTAAAAAAAAATTCACCGTAGTTACATACATATATAGCTATACAGTACTTGCACTCTGCAATTAATTTTTCATGTAGAATGTAAATGAATAAATTTATTTAATCTATTGATTAACGTAAAGAATAAATTTTACTTAAGCGTTATATTTTTGGAAGGGATTAGTGAATATTAATATGAAATTCCAATATATTTACGTGAAAGCAATAACAATGAATTTATAAAATAAACGAAAGATTTGAAACCGTAATCCGAACCAGAGAGTACATAAAACTAGAAAGAAGCAGACATTTTATAGCATCAGATTCCAGAAAATTAAAATTTTTTTCTGTATTCCAGCTTTAGCAATGTTTTTGAAATAAATTGCCAACTATATTTAACGATGGAAAATTCTAAAATGACTCGATCGTCTATCTATTAATAAGAACTGAAATTTTGCAACCAATGACTTGGAGTTGTTTTTTTTTAACATAAACTATGGGACTTTAAATTCAAACGAATAACGAATAATTAATTAATTATAAGTTTTTTTAATCCATCAAACTCGCTGCATTCAGGGGGAGGGGGCAATGGAGCTTTGTTTACTTCGGAAAAACATGTCGGGTTAAAGTAGCTAAGTACAAATATAACTTAATGATGAGGTGTTTTAATAAATGACACTAACTAGAAATTTTTGTCCAGCTTTAATGCATGTTATGATGCAAAAAACGAACCTCTTGTCCACAAACGTTTTAATAAACAATTAAAATAAACAATTTAAATAATTAAAATAAACAATTTTAAATTTTAAATTTAAATTTAAATTTTAAATAAACAATTTTAAACAATTAAAATAAAAAATTAAAATAAACAATTTAATAAACGAACCTCTTGTCCATTAAAACGTTTGTGGACAAGAGGTTCGTTTTTTGCATCATGTCTTTATCCACAGTATATTCCCACTTCTCATTTAATGCATGTTATTCATTTATGGTATTCATTTATGCAGCGGATTCTCCTGTTGAACAAAAATGCTTGTGTACACATAGTCTCCGCTTAAGAAACTTAAGTAAGCTACGCTCATAATAAAATCAGAAACAACAAATACAAGAAACATGAATTCATACGACCTTTGCCCAAGGGCATAAAAATCTGCAGTAAACTTAATTTGCCTATCATTTGAAAGTAACGACTGATCCCATTGTTTTAACGGAGGAAGATCGTTTCTTTACACTTCATTTGATTTCATTCACTTCATTTGATTACATTCACTTCATACTCGCAACGTCAGTCAGATCTTTGAACATATAGGGAAGTGAACGGGTTAATGACTGTCAGTGGGTAGTGCTGGTAATCAGAGTACATGTATATCGCATCTGCTTTGTAATGGAAACTTTCTAGCGCATGCTGCTTCCTCGTTGCTATTTGGCATGGTCTATTTGGTTGCAGCGCTAACAAGTTGTTTTCAATGTCTTTCCTTTTAAGAAAAGAACTTTTCACAACGATATGTTTACGAATTTCACTCTTGCGTATGAAAATTTTTAACGAAAACTCTACCGTGACGTGTGTAATGTTTAATTGTATACATATATTTTAGCAATTAGATAAGCATAGATAGGTATTTTGTTTTTATGTCTACATATACATGGTCTCCATAAAAGGTCTGATACATTTTATCTGTGCATTACCAAAAAACTAATAAAGATAAACAGAAACGGATTTCAATATAAGAAACTATAACTGAAAAAGTTTAATTGTGATTCACAATTTCGCCGCTAGAGTGCGGGAACCGTACATCCGGGTTATTAAAACAAAAGATGGCCACAGCAGAGAGCATAGACAGTGTACTGGTTTATCGAAATTTTAATGTCGTTGGACATGAAGAGACGGCCCTATCTCTTGTGGGGGTTCGCGAAGGACCAGGTATTCAAGACTAAAGTTAAGGACATTACGGATTTGAAACGCCGAATTACGGTTGGTATTAACAAGGTGAATGGCGATACGCTCAAAAGAACATGGCGAGAAATTGATTATCGGCTGTATGTCCTCCGTGTCACCCAAGGAGCACACTTTGGGGTCTACTAACTTGGTTTAATAAAACTTATTCAGTTACAGTTAAATCTATCGAAAGCCGTTTCTGTTTATCTTAATTAGTTTTTTTGGTAATATACAGATAAAATGTGTCACACCTTTTATGGACACCCTATATTACTTACTCTTGGGGGTAATGGCAGTCAGTTTCCTCATTGACTTTATTATCCCAACTCTATAGAAAACTTTTATTTGTTTTTTTTTTCTTTCAGATTCCCAGAAATCGGGTTAGAAAAACGGAAAAGGTTAAACAAGTTGAACATGATAAAAAAAAATCCCATCAGAAAGGCTTCAAAACAATAGGAAGTATATCATTTTGAAGTATACAATAAATAATCCTTTTAGTATTAAGTTATTCTTTAAATGTTTCTGAATACAGTACCAATGTGTTTTAAAGAACCAAAACTCTCATCGCCAGTACCCATCACGTGAGGTAATGTCAGTCAATGTGCCATATCCATATTTTCTTCTTTTAGAACAAAACCATAGATTTCCCCTATTTCATTTCAAGTGGACACTCCGGGCGTTCCTAAAATGGAATATTTGAGGTATGTGCTTTTCATTATATTGTGATTTGTCCTTAGGTGAACGTCATTACCCCGCTCTCCCTATATTAATGTGAAATAAAAACCACTGAATCGTTTTCAGCATAAAATTGGACAATAGAGTTTGATAAAATATTAGAAGAAATATTTGACAACTTTAACATCACAATAAAAATGAAAAACGAAAGGAAAAACGAATTTGAACTGGATTTGAACTAGAACCACGAATATCTTTCTCGCTAGCAGGCAACTAGGTCGTGGATTTTTTTTTCGTTTTTCATCTTAATTTAATTACCACGTGGTCCCGTATTCAACAATAACTTTATTCTTAGCATGAAAAATTGAATGTGGCAAAAGGTGACCATTAGGTAAAGTATGACGAAATGATAGGCGCCACCTATCACGTATCTTGATATCTCTAAGGAAGAATGGCCATTTTCAGAATTTTTTTCAGATTTATTTTTTCGTTTTCGAATTATTACTGTCATTTTGATTACTAATTATGGTTTACTATATACGACATCAGATTTTCAGATATGCAAATAATCCACATTTAGATGAAATAATAGTCTATGATGCATCGTGTACAAAATAACCGTAATTTTGAAGGCGGTGAATAAAAATAAATTTGCAGCTACCCTTTCTCGATGAATTTCCAACTACCGTGTGAGTTTAATTATGAAATTTTACGTTTAGAGTTTTTATGAACGACAGAAAATTGGTTCAAACATGTCATGCTAAACAATCATACTGTAGAGGAAAGTAATCAAAGCGGCCCCTCTCAATTTCTCCTCTGTACGATGCTGCAATATAGTAGTACTAATGCTGAGGCTGAGGTAGTAGTTTATGCAACTGCCTACTAAAGGACCAGCGCCCAAGCTGTTTACTCGATCTGTTGTTTTTCAACGGCGACATACTGTTATTTTATTAATATCTGAACTATTTATATTCCTCAGGTTCACGTGCCAGGGTTTTCATGAAAATCAAACCGAGATAATTTTGTCAAATATCGATATTATTGACAAATTTGAATTGAATTAATTAATAATTCCCAATAAAGAACCGGAAAAGTCCCTGCGAACCAGGAGGTCTGGACGTCCTATCAATCCGTTGCATTCTAATATACAGCAAACGAAGCCAAAATTTTTTGAGCTGCCTTCAAAAATTGATTTATAGCTGAAATTGCTAATTTGTCTTTTACCATAACTTTCTGAAAAAAATTAAAACTATTGGAATAAGTCTTCTACATCATTAAGGGTAATATTAAAAAAAAAATAAACACTTATTTTGCTTTAACCATTTTCATTAAAATTTTTATTCTTATATTCATAAGTGTATTTAAAAATAGAAATATATTTCTGTTCTAGTTTATAGAAGTATCTCTATGCTAGTAGTGGGTTTTTAAATAAACATTTTATTATTTTATATTTAAAATTCCAAGCCCAGGAAATAAAGGAATCCTGCAAACTTGGATGAACGTAGCACCCAATGTTCCATCACTGCCACTGGAGATGCTTTGTTTATGCCAAAATAAAACATTTTCTGCTCTTATTTCCCTAATGCAAGACGGAAATCACACAAGGAAAAGCGATTCAAAAATAGAAGGAAGGAAAGAAAAGTTGTTAAATAACCTGGTTGTACTTCCTGAGAAAGATCCTGGTGCCGAATGTCCTCCTGATCCTAGCGCAATGTTGAAGTGGGAGACGGGAAATGGAAAAAAAAAATAAAAGAATAAAAAATTAGCAGCTTGTTTCAGAATTTGCTCCGGATTAAAGGAAACAGCCTTGAATAAGATAAACCGATAACAATTAATTCGTTTTGAAAAGATGAAATGATTATCAAATTCTTGGAAATTAGTTACACTCAATCATTTCAGTTTAATAATATGCGATTTTTGAAATATGAATGCGTTTGAATTATATAAAAATAAATTTTTTGTTTCTTTATTTCAATACTATATATTAAACCTGAATATTTACAATGTCTAAATATACAATAAAATACTCTGGTTAATATAATTTATTGCATCTTTTTGGTTATAAAAAGTGCCAAAATTTAATTTATTGTAGAGTTGAATTTCAATTTTATTTTTTAAAAAAATATTAAATAATGGAAAGATGTCCAGGTTTGGTCTAGTATTGGTACATCTTAAGATAAAAGGAAAAAAATTTCTTGCTAAGGCAATTCGAGGATTTTGCAAATTTGCCGACGCATTTCATAATTGATTTTCGTCTTCACGGGCATTTCTTAAAAATGAGGAAATTTCAAATTTTACAATATTTTTAAATAATATTTTATCAATTTTGAGGGTGCACATGATCTTGATATGGGATATTTTGGTGGAATAACGGTTTACAACTTCCAAGAACCTTGTATGGTCATAAACCTTTTTTTTGTGTAAAAATTTGAAGTGTACAAGTAGTCAGGAAAAGTGTAAACATTTGACTCTGGCATGAAGTTTGGTTTCTCTATTTTAACAAATTACCATGCAAAATCCGATAGGTGTTAAGTACCGTATTATCGCGTCAATAACCCGCGAGTAAACAGTTTTTTTACATCCCGAAGAAGGGGGTTACGGAGATTTAGATGGGTGCGATTTTTAATTTATTTTTTTACAATGACGGCGGATTCTGAACTTTCCTGATCGCTCTTACCCCCATGATAGAATAGGCCTATACTATGCAAACTTGGCAGCAGAGGGGGTCCAACAGACTGTAATCCAGAGCTTTATAGGGAAGATTATTGCATTTAATTAAAAAATTGAACTGTATATTGTATACAGGGTGATTCTGAAAAAGTGTGTATTACTGTAAGCAATGACAGAGGTGACCAGAATGAACATTTTTTTTTTAATACAATGTGGGTCCGAATTTGAACGCTAACTGAGATATGAACAAAAATAAAAATGCCGCCACCAAGATCAAAAAGTTAATAACTCAGGTTTTGCAAAGCCTAGAATAGTGAATTTTAGAGGAATAATAGGGTACATAAAACTGTGTATACCGTTAAAATTTGATCGTATTCCAACGAGTAGTTTCCGAGTAACGCATTCAAAATCGTAATAGTGCTCACATGCGAGTACTAACCAACACGTGTTACGATGTTGGTTAGTGTTACGATGTTGGGAGCGTAACTCGGAAACTACTCGTTGGAATTCGATCAAACATTAACGGCATACACAGTTTTATGTACCCTATTATTTCTCCAAAATTCATTATTCTAGGCGTTGCAGAACTGAGTTATTAACTTGTTGATCTTGGTGGCGGCATTTTTATTTCTTTTCATATCTCAGTTAGTGTTCGGACCCACACTGTATTAAAAGAAAATGTTCATTCTGGTCACTTCTGTCATTGCTTACAGTTATACACACTTTTTCAGATTCACTCTGTATACTGTATAATTAAAGTATTGTGATGTATATGATACACTAATTTAGTTTCAAGTTCATCAGGACAAAATGCAACTCATCATCAAGAAGTCATCTGTTTGAGAAGTTACCTTCGTTCCAATTTTTGGCGACGGGAAATTCAAATAAAAAGGATATTAATGTGCTATGTAATGAACTCTACATTTTGTATACTGTTCTTGTAAATTCTAAATGTTTGTCTTTTGTTGCAGTCATATCCATCCCCGTTTTCACTTTAAAAACAATCATAAGATTAAGGAGCATAATCTTAATTTATGATTAAGATTATCTTAAGATTAAGGGACTTATAATTTTATTTTATTTATTTTATTTGTATATTTATTTGTTTATTTATTTTTACAAAAAAAGAAATTTTCATGGGTTATTCAGGGGTGTGGGTTCTCTCGTTCGCGGGTTATTGACGCAAAAATACGGTACGTATAATAAAAACACGAGACAACAATGGTTGAAAACTGTAACAGAAACTAGAAAAGGATAGAAACAGTGCACACTTTTTTGCCAAACATTCATGATTTTCACCAAAAGTCACCCAAATAGGTGGATTTACACTTTCGTGCACACTTTTTGCTAGACTTTCATGATTTTCACCGAAATGCACCCAAATGGGTGGATTTACAGTTTCTATAAAGTTTGTCACTTTGGGATTATTGGATATAGAAAAAAGATCTTCATCTGATGTGTTTATCCCAGATGGATGGGATTAGTTCACTAAAAATGCTAAATGAAACAATACATTTAGTGTTATAGTAAAGTTCTATATTCTATCCCCCTTTACTGCATTTCTTATATTGCAATATCAGAAAACCCGTACGAATGCAGAAAGCCTGCAAAATAAAATTATAGAAAGGAAATCCTGAAGTAGTATTCTTTGCCTATTCTAACGGCGAAATAGGCTACTGGCAAGAGATGAATGTAAGTAATCGTGGTAAGAGGCAGATTATTACACATCTGCCTCAGCTCTATCCACATACAAGACAGATTCCAGGATCTGAGGAACTTTCTTCAATATATCTCCTCTGAATATGGTTAAGTACTATGAAGATATTCAAAGCTCAGCTCCTTCACCTAAGAAGTTCAGATTTTCAAATAATCAGCCTGGTCACATCTCCGACAGAAATGCCAGAAGATAAAGAAAATGATTCTGATGAGTAAACTGAAATCAGGATCACATATCAGGTTCTAGAACCGGTAATCAGAATTTGTAGTACAGCTGCATGTTTGTTTTTGAAATTTTCTTTGTTTCTATTCCTGAATATTTATTATGAATTCAGCAATTTTAATTACATTTCTATAAGGTTTAGTAACTTATTCATATAATTTAATTTATTCAAAACACAAAAATGTAAGCGCGGTTTAATAAAAACTGTGGAATTCAATATCTCAGAAACTCTTTTTTGTCGCCTATTAGGTCCTTGCATGAACCCACAGAACTGTTAAACTTCATCACTTATCCCACTTGTTGGTGTTACGTCGTTATAACATCTTCAACAGTTTGAAGTTTCCTTCATTTGTAAGATATGCCCGTGACGATGAAACTCAATTTCGAATAGCGTCCAAATTTGATGAACCATTCTCGTATCGCTCTACCAAGATATTTTCCTTTTATCTTAAAATAATAGAACATCAATTATGTCGTGAATTAAAATTGATGTGATAAATAACCCATAATGTTACGACTCGCTGATAATGTTTATGTTTCCATAATCCTCTTTAATGTTCAAAATTAATATCACGACATTCTTACATTTACCACTTCAATTTGAGGCTTACTTTAATAGAATTTTAAAATAATATCTATTATGTGCGAGGCTTCTGAAACAAAATACATTTTGTAAATTATTTAGCCAATGGTACAATAATGCTCTTTAAGGCGGCCAATAAAAAAATTAACAAGCCAATTTAAGTTAAAAAGAAACAAATCTAAAAAAACAAAATGTCAAAAAATAGGATGAAATAAGTGACGATTTAACTTCAATTGGGAAATGAGCATAAATGAGAAATTTATTTTTTGCTAAAACTTCGACAAAATTTTGCACTTGCACTTGGCGAGGAAAGTACTCTGTCCTGTTTAAGTTTTCATAAGCAAAGAGAGGGAATAGCAGAAATAAAGAGTAAGCTTGAAGAGGGGACTCATGAGTGGAGGGTGAAACGGTAAACAAGCACTTTGTAAGGGTGGCAAGTTCACAGCAAAAGAGATTTAGTGGATTTCATTCCCTTCTATTTTGAAGCCGTAGAAGTGTTCATCCCTTTACGCCTATGAATAGTGCATGCGGTGCGAGAACATAATGCCGGCTTAATTTGATGTAATTTTACCAAGCCCCTAGTATCAAGAGAGTCGTATACCTGAAGGCATTCCTGGATACATCGATCGCCTGGCCATGGCGTTATTTTGGGAGGCCAGCCACATCTGAGCTGCCACAGCTCCGTGCCCTAGTCAAAGCAATAAACAACAAACAAGAAGACCATCAGAGTTATGCTTAAAGAAAGACCAAGAGAGATAGAGAGAAGGAGAAAAAGAGAAACAGATAGACAAAGGCAAAAGGCAAACGGTAGTAGGTTTCCCCTTTAACTTTATGGACCTGTAAGAAAATCGAATGTAAACCCACATGAGAAAACCAAAAGAAAATAAAATCCAATACTTTCCCTCCCCAAAATGATAAATGTTAAAATCAAGGTTTGCTTGTATGTTTTCAAAATTTTATCCGTCTTTATTCTGTATTGAACACAATACATTTCCCACGTGAAATAAAATTTAGAAAAACTTCTTTGTTAGAGTTATTGTTTACACACTTTTAACTTAACGCTTAAGTTCTGCCCCTTTCTGGTGTTATATGAATCTGTTTACCTCTTGTTTGTAGGCCTACACACGGTAATATTACCTTAGGGAAGGATTCAACTCTCTTTCCTCGTAAGGAAGTTCTTAATGGCTTTAAAGCAGCGGTTTTTAAGCTTTCCCAACGCACAAACCACTTTAAATAAAAAAGATTTTTATGACGACCCCCCAAAGCCTATAAACCCACAGAAAACGCTTAAAATATTGCATTAGTAAGAACATAACATACAGAATAGAAATTTAGTTAATAAATTGTGAATATCGCTTTTAAAGTAAAAAAAAAAAAAAAATTCCGCAGTTTTATTTACAGATATCTCACGATCAACGACCAAGCACAGTTCTGACGGATCGGTCGTAAGTCCATTCGATGTAATACATTTGATGGTCAGTAAGTAATAAATGTTTAATACATACAATGAAGGAGTACAACTTACACTTAAACAAATTTTTCAAAATATTAATAATGAAATACAATTTTTGTTGTAATTTTAGTGCAATTTCCTCGAGATTTATTTGAATGATAGCATTTTAACTTAACATTAAAATATAACTGATATTATGCTAGTCTCACAGATATACCCATCATAACAGCAATTTAAAAATTTCGTGACTAATATCATTGCAGGAGTGATAAAAACAGAATGTATAATGTACATTATATTAAATAGTTATTATTTTAGCTGTTACGAAATTTACTGAAAAAAATTTGAAGTTATATGTAAAGTTTTACGGCTGGCAAGTAGGATATCGCCTAGATATGAAGAGTAAGATGCTAATATGTCAATGATTCATACTATAAAAATATTTCTATGATATAATTTTAATAAATAAACCATATATACATGTACTTGTGAATATGTAAGACTATATCAAAATTTTAGTTCAGTGATGGCCAAACTGCGGCCCGCGGGCCACATGCCGCTCTAAAAACTTCTTGACGCCGTCCGCTACAATAAAATACTTCATTATGAAGGAAAGTAGGAAAAGAAATGCTAACCAATCGAATCTGCAGACATTTCACCAATGTCGCCTCTGATTTTCAGTGACAGAACAATGAAGTCTTTTGTCATGTCTGGCTGAGGAATCGTTTTGTATGAGATTAAAACTGTAGCGGGGTGTAGAGAGAATTGGAGCCAGAAACTGTGGACAAAGACTAACAAGGACTCAAGGAAACTACTAATCCACAACAAAAGTTTATTCATACGAATGCGCATTTCGGCAGCCAAGCTGCCTTCGTCAGCGTATCCAAGACTTGATCAGTACATCAGAAAGTTAAACTTTTGTTGTGGATTAGTAGTTTCCTTGAGTCCTTGTTTGTGTGTAGCGGGGTGCTTTGTTTATTTCCAGATTATGTGATAGTCGTTAATAAATGTTAAATTTTCTTTATTGGGCGACGCAACTTAGAAAGTAAAAGTAATTGGCCATCACTGTTTTAGATCATGCACACTTTTTATATTTTTCAAGTATTAAACAAGGTGAATTATTTGCGAAATAGAGGCATGATGATCAGATGAAAGACATGCTCTATGCTAATTCAGAAGGTTTGCTGAGTCTGGATGACAGTGCAAATTGTCGCTTTAGATGACGTCTAAATACAGGGCTAATTAGAGAAAACAGAGAGCTATTATACATGATTTATTTGATTTCAAAGTACTCTATTTTCCAAGTATTACACATAAAGATATAATTGATACATGAAACGAACTGTAACTCACTAAGTTTGTATGAAGGTAATCAGTTGCCAGCAAGATTGCAGTGCCTTTATAATATGACGAGAAAGCAATAAAAGAGTTTCTACGCGTTTGAATATGCGAAATGTACGTCTGTTATTGAATTGCAGCGTGCATTCAGAAATACAGTAAAACGCCGATTATCCGAATCTCATGGTATCGATATTTTTTTCTAAAACTGGTGTAATGAAATTAACTTTTATTTTCACTTTAGGTTCATCCAATTATTTTTGAAAATTCGCTGCGCCATTTGTTTATGCTATCAGCTTTCCCAGGACAAGGACACATGGCAGAGGATTTGTTTTTTTTTTCTTCTGTGTTTTAGGCTGATTTTGTATATACACTGAGTGGCCAAATTATTATGACCAGCCCCTTAATACAGTGTTTGGACACCTTTCGCTCTTATTACTGCTTGCATTCATCGGGGCATGGATTCTTTGAGATGTTGGTAGGTTGTAGGAGGAATTTGAGACCAACTCTGAAGAACTGCATCTTCCAATTCCTGCAGATTTGATGGTGCTGGATCCCGCTGCCTGATAACCCGTTCGATCTCATCCCACAAATTCTCAATGGTATTGAGATCTGGCGATTGTGCAGGCCAACGAAGCAAGGTAACCTCTCCGGCATGTTCTTCGAATCATCTGAGGACGATGCCAGCCTTATGACAAGGAGCATTGTCCTGCTGGAAGTATCCATCCCCGTCAGAGTACACCATTAACATAACGGGATGTACTTGATCTTCGACAATACTTAAATGATCTTGGGTACGCACACGTCCGTGCAGAGGAATCAAAGGACCCAAACAATGCCAAGAAAACATCCCCCAAACCATAATACTGCCACGTCCAGCTTGAAGTGTTGTGGCGATGCAGGTGGGGTCCATGCTTTCGTGTTGTTTTCTCCATATTCTGTCCCTGCCGTCTGCATGATGCATTTGAAATCGTGACTCGTCGGACCACATGACCCTTTTCCAGTCATCTACTGTCCAATCCTTGTTCTCCTTGGCGAACTGGAGACGTCTGCTCTTGTTCAAGGCTGACAGTAGAGGCTTTCGAACTGATCGTCGGCTTCCATAGCCCTAAACGGTGTAATAAGCGGCGAACAGTTTGTTCAGAGGCGGTCACAGTTTGTCCTTGATTAAGATCTGCCGCTATTTGACGCACTGTTGCTCTTCTGTCGTCCTGGACAACTCTGGCCAATCTCCTTTCAGCATTGAGGAGCCTGTGACGACCACACGCTTGACGTTGAGAGCCTGTTTTTTGCTTGGTAGTCCACTCTCTGTAAACATTAATAACTGCTGCTCTTGAACACTTCACAAGTTCAGCTGTTTTCCTGATACTGGTTCCGACAATGCGCGCGCCGACGATCATCCCGCGTTCAAACTCAGTTAAATCACGTTTTTTGCCCATATCGTCGCAAAAAACACAGTGCAACTGATGGTTCACCTCACCTACATTCCCTTTTTATAGCTATCTAGCCCTCTGGCGGCAGCGTTGTGATGCAATAGCTCATTTGCCTAAAACTGTCAGGTGGTCATAATAATTTGGCCACTCAAGTGTATTTTAACAATACAGTATTTTAACGCCTATTTTTGAAATTTGAATATTTTGGGAATAATAATGTCACCTACAACAAAAAAGAAACCGCAATATGTTATCGAAATGAAGAAAAGACGGCTATTATTCACAGACTCGAACAAGGTGAAACTGGCGCATCATTTGCTATGAGTGTAATGTTGGTAAATCAACTATATCTTAAATACAGAAGAGTGAAATTCTAAAAATTGTTTTCAAGCTCGACAGAGCATATCGTTTTAAGAAAATGTGATAGCAAGAATGTGATTAGTAAAACGATTTTCAAATATGCTGAAAAGAAGAATATTAACATTTGTTATTTAATATTACAGTTGTATTTTATTTACAACATTGGCGAAAACTGCATGTAAATTTACGTATTCGATTGCAGCGTTCACACGAATCTTTCCAAACATGCGCGAAACTTCTTAATCAAAATTACCATAAACGTTAGGAGAGAAAAATCATTGTTGCAAAGATTGTCGGGAAAAATCTTGTAAGCATTCCAAGGAGCTTTACCTGTGACGCAAATGCAATTTTAAATTTCAATATTTTACTTTTACTTTCAATTGGTTTAAATAAACAATGGAAATACCTTTGATTCTATCCACACAAAACGTTAAATCACAAAAAAAATACAAATTCCTTGTCTCGTACAATGATGCAAATGCACAACAGTTATTAGAGTATTAACATGAATATTTGAGGCAGACTACATGTACACAGTGGCCAGTAAAAAATCGCAACTCAAAATAATTTGTATGTTATCTGTAATAAAGTTATTGTACGTTTGCCATAGCTTTTCGCGTTGTCATTCATAAGATTACAACAGTCGCTAACAATTCTTAACAGTAATTATTTGTTAATAATAATAGGCCTAACAACAATTAGCTAGTGTTAACAAAATGCATAGCATTTATTAGTTGATAACAACAGGACTTACATTTATTAGCTATTGATAACAATAGGCCTATCATTAATTAGCTGTTAACAGCAATAGGCCTAACGTCAATTAGCTGTTTTTAACAATTGGTCTAACAGCAATTTCCTATTGTTAACATTAGGCTGAACAGTAATTAGCTTTGGACTATATACCGGGTGGGCAAGAAATTACGTGAGGTGTTCAGAGCTCGCTAGCGGGAATTCTATTAGGCCAAATGCAGTACATTTTGGTATATATACTTAGTGGAACATGCAGTTTCGATTTCTGCAAAAAAAAAAAAAAAATAGTACCAAAAATCGCCATAGGGAGCGCTTATTTCAAGAAAACAATGAATACATTTGCATAAGCGCGTTCCGTGTTAAGCAATCATGACAATAAAAGGCAAGGCTGAGGATTTCCCATCATTCACGAACGAATGGCCTGACGATGACGCTTACTCTGCCTGACCGGGCGTTATTAGTCAAGTTGTTTTTAGTTTTGTTTCCAGTCAAAATGAGGCCGATTGTGTCAAATATTGACTCTCCTACTTACCGGCTTTCTAAATTTCTAGCAGAGTTTTTAAAAACCTTAAAATTGTCGAACTTCGACAGTTCGGTTAATAATAGTATTGACTTAGTGAAAAAATTGAAAAATAAGGTCATTAAGAAAGGGGAAATTTTGGTATCCTTCGATATTGTCTCCTTGTTCCCTAGCATCCCTATACCTGAAACTATAAACTTTTTAACTAATATTTTGAGTGAGAACAAAGTTCCTGAAAACATTCGCAACGAACGTTTAAGTCTAACGAGGTTATGTACTAATAATAATATTTTTAAATATAATGGGAAAGTATACAAAATGGTGGGAGGTACACCGATGGGCTCTTGCCTTAGCCCTATTTTGGCTGAAATATTTCTGAAAAGTTTCGAGGATATCCTGAAGAATTCCTGTTTTTACTTTCCAGATTGTTGGTTCAGATACGTGGACGATGTCTTCACAATTTTTGACACCAATGCTTGCGATGTCAACACTTTTGTCCAACATATTAATAGTTATTTTCCGTCCGTTCAATTCACTTTTGAGTTGGAAAATAATCAAAGGTTGCCGTTTCTTGACATCTTAGTCATCAGAAACCATGATTCATTATCATTTGAGGTATACCGAAAGCCTACAAACGGATTGAATTACATACCAAGCGATTCAAGCCACCCTTGAAATCAAAAAATATCTACTTTTATTTCGATGATTGACAGAGCTATTAATATCCCACTAGGTCAATCCTCATTCAAAAAAGAAATTTCCTTGATTCAGAATATTGCAGTTAAAAATGGCTACAGCACACGTACCATCACCGATTTGGTAAGGAAGAGGAAGTTAAAAAAGTTCATGGACGAAATCACTACCCTCAACCGGACTAAAAATAGAGGGAGAGTCATATCCTTACCTTACAATAAATCTTTAATCAAAGGTCTCAATTCTGTCTTTAAATCTTTTAATATTTCGTTATCTTTTAGCAATCCCAACCAGACCAGGCATTTATTACCTAATCCAAAAGACCCGATTCCACCACTACAGAAATCAGGAATATATGAAGCTAGATGTTCCCAATGCCCCATGAGATACAAAGGACAAACTTGCCGGAATATTGAAACAAGATTCGAAGAACACATGAGACACACAAGATATGGTAGAGGGAATCAGTCATCCATAGCCAAACACTCGCTAGATACCGGGCATGAATTCTTATTAAGCAATGTAAAACTTATTGAGTCAATAAACAAGAAACACCTTCTGGACGCCTTCGAAAGCTTAGCCATTCAAAAAACAGATAAAAAATTATTACTCAACTTAGATAGGGGTCCTATTAGCGAATCACCATTGATCAAATGGGCGACGCACTTACCCAATCAATAAAATTCAGTTGGATCTTTTTGTCTTGATTGGCTTCCGTTCGTTATAAATACTCAGCATGTTCTATTCCAAGTCAGTTCTCTCAAGTTCTCTCGAGGTGCTCCTTGGCTGCTGAATGATGAAAGCAAAGCTTTCGAAAAGCGCTTACAGACTCAGGTTGTATTTTTTCATTTTATTTTCGGTCTTTTTCTTTTTGTTCATTTCCTGTTTCGTTGTGGAAAAAGAGTTTTATTTTATTCTCAAGTTAATCATCTGCATTATCCACATAAGATTTCTAGACAATTTATATTAAATATGTTCGCAACATATGATGTGCAAGTCTATAATTTTTCTGTTTATTTATATCCATAAAAATATGTTTTCTTACTTTAATACGTATTAGTAGTTTTCATAATAAAGTACATTTCAAAATAGAGCAAAAATATTATCGTTTTCAATAAATCATTTTTTAATTTTCCGAACCACCTCGGTCCCGAAGGATAATCGGCGTCCTACTGTACATAAAAGAATCACAATGTAAGCAGAGCACTTTGCATTAGCATCGACAGTTTAAGGACACTGGTTGTTTGTGTAAACGAAAAGTACCGGTCGACCAAACGTGTTCAGCTGAAACAGTTGAGAGAGTGGATATATATGGTAGATCGGGGAGGCACATGTAAAACATTTGTACAGAATGAGGAGAACTTTGTGAGCTTACGGTTCTTTTCATGTATCAATCATATCTCGTATATATAATACTAAAGAAAACACAATGTTTAGAAAACTAATAAATCATTAATAGTTACCCTGTAGTAACTTTCGAAACGAAACTTATATACGTAACACCTTAATCAATCATATATCGATTATAAAAAATTACGTGCCATGATTCATATTCAAAGATTTCATAGGCACATTAAGTATTCATATACAAGATATAGAGGAAATTCCCGAAACAGCCAAATAACTTCTATGAGGGAAGGGTTCATAATACTGTTTCTATCAACTAAATTGGTAGTAACCTTACAGTATAACGGAGGGGCAACAGAGTTTCCAACTTTCATATATTCGGACAGAGTTATTTTTGGACTTTTTCAGATATATTTATATAATTTTACTTTCATCCTCTTTTATAAATCCTCTTGTCTTGTGACAACCGGATATGTTTTCTTTTCGGTCCGCGATTTGTTTGCTTTTCTCTTTTATCATTTTATTCATTGGATGTCCCTCTAGTATTTTCTGTTATTGATTCACACTTCTGTAATTCCATTCTCCAATCTCTTTGCTTACTCTGTACCTTGATTCTGTATATAAAGGCCTGCAAGCCTCTCTTTTAGGAGAGTGCAAAGTGCTAAAGTGTCCCCGGAGATTTCCTATGCCTCAATGGTCTCCAAACAAGATAAGAGCATTAACGTGAATGATTTTCAAGAAATGTATAAACAAATTGGCAGTGTATGCAATTTGTTAAACGAACTAGGCAGAAAAATGCCACTGATGAGTGGAATACTTACGAATAAACACTGACAGTATGGCTGATCGATGCTATTATATTACAAATCGAGGTAAACTTCGTTGCGTAATATGGAACGCCAGGGGAGTCCCCCGGAGGCGTATTGAGTTTTACAACTTCCTAACCCAATGGGATATAGACATAGCATTTCTATGTGAGACACACTTAAGGCCAGACCGCGACTTCAGGCCACCTGGTTACTGTGTCTATCGTAAAGACAGAATTCTTCCCACTACAGTAAAGTCCCCGTCAGGTGGGTCAGCAATTATTATTAAGAAAGGCATTCATCATCGGGAGGAACCAACCCGAGACTATATGGGAATGGAAGTTGCCTCTGCTATCATTACTGATGCCACACTGGGAGAGGTGAAACTAGTGGCTCTATGTAATGCGCCCAAGCATAAATTCGATGCCAATGAGCTTGACGAGCTGTTTTCCGGGAATATTCCCGTTATTATGGCGGGAGACCTGAACGCTAAACACTCGCACTGGAATTCAAGATGCCATAACCAAAACGGTGTCCTTTTGTATGGCTACGTGCAAAGGCAATCTGATATTATTGCAGTAGGCCCTGTGGATGATACATACTATTGTTATCATTCTCCTTCAAGCGATGTACTTGATATTGTGTTGTTGAAGGGCTTCTACAAATCATTCAGTATCTATACTGTCAATGATCTATCCTCAGACCATAAACCAGTTGCACTAAATTTTGATAACGTAAACATTGACCTCAAAGAAGAACTGAGGCTCAAACAAGACTGGAAATTTTTTAGGGAAATTCTCAAAAATGATGACGACCCACTAAATAACGTACATAGTACGAGCGACATAGATACCAATGTGAAAAGGCTTACTAAACGTATAAATGCAGCTATTGACTCTAGTGCTTCGCCCTTAGAGTCGAAGCGAGCTGATCACCTTGATCTCACCCCAGAAATCAAACAATTAATTGAACAAAGGAATAAGGTTAGAAGGCAGTGGTACCGAACTCGTGATTCATGGCTTAAGACCAAGTATAATAGGCTCACAAGAAGAGTTCACGAGGAGGTAAAAGCACTTCGTAATGACAGATGGAATGATAAAGTTAAGAGTCTGTCGACCCACGATAACTCTATGTGGTGCATGGTTCGAGCCTTGCAAAACAAGAAAGCCATTAATATCCCACCTCTGTTAGCCCAAAATGGCAAATTCATCACGAATGATGATGATAAAGCGCAGCTTATTGCAAGTTCACCTTCAGAACAGTTTGTCACGCCTACTGATGGTCGGCAAATAGGACTTGATATGTCTGAGAAAGTAAAATCCTGCATAACTGGCTTCTATAATATTCACGGCAATGAATTCCCAAAACATAGCATTGATGTAAATGAAGTCCTAAGCATCATTAAAAATTTAAAAACGAGAAAAGCTCCAGGTAAAGACTCTATTAAGAACAGTGCTTTGAAAAATTTACCTCCAAATACAATTCAAGATATTGCAAAAGTGATTAACGACTGCTAGAAGAACACTTACTTCCCGGATGCTTGGAAGCAATCAGTTGTCTTAAGCATTCCTAAGCCAGGACAAAATCCTGCAAATCCTGTTAGCTACAGGCCCATCAGCTTGTTACCATCAATTTCCAAGATCCTGGAAAAAACAATTCTCAAGAGATTCATTGAGCACTGTGATGCCAACGATCTCATCCGCGATGAACAATTTGGCTTTCGCTCAAACCATTCCTGCCAACTCCAAACATGGAGGCTCGCAGCGGATATCAATGAGCCCCTTAATCTCTCTATGTCTTGTGGGGTCGTTTTCCTCGATGTACACAAAGCCTTCGACCAAGTCTGGCACGATGGTCTTATTTTTAAAATGATTATGGATGGATTTCCTCAAGACATAATTACTCTGATACACTCGTTTCTCTCCAACCGGTTTTTTCAGGCCAGAGTTGGAGATAATCTATCTCCTATGTATGAAGTAAAAGCTGGTGTCCCACAGGGTTCAGTCCTGGGGCCAGTATTATTCAATTATTTTATGCGAGACTTTCCAAGTCCTTCCAAATGTAAGCTCTTTTTTACGCAGATGATGCTGCTATACTGACCTGTGCTCGTCAACCAGCCGTAGTAGTCTCGCGGCTGCAGAAGGCTCTAAAGGAGTGTGAAAGCTGGTTTAGCAAGTGGAGGCTAAAATTGAATGTAGACAAATGCAAGGCGATGTTTGTCTCTAAGAAGAGAAAGAGATCATTAGATTCTCTAACACTATATGGCAAAAAACTGGACTGGGTTGAAACTTATAAATATCTTGGTGTTGTTATTGACTCTAAACTTACCTGGACTCCCCACGCAACTTATGCGTTGAATAAGGCTAGGAGAGCCAAGTTTAGCTTGATTGCTCTGCTGGGCCGAAATAGTGCTCTAAACATTGATAATAAACTCCTACTCTATAAGGTCATTGTTCGGACTATTTTGACGTATGGTATGCCCGTCTGGGCCACAATATGTAAGACTAGGTGGAAAGAACTGCAAACGTTCCAAAACGTTACCCTTAGGACTATTGCGCAAAAAGATCGGAGAATTGTTCGCAATTCCTCCATTTATAATGACTTCAACATGACTCATATTGGCAAATACGTTCAAGGGCTCATGGAATCCATGCTGCCCAATATAGAAAATCATAGCAACGAGCTAGTCTCGGGCATTTTAAAGCATCCTATGCATAGAAAGAGATATCGTGATCCAAGGCATATACTTGATATTAATTTTGAAGACATTGATAATGTCTTATTTCCAGATTACTGGACTTCATAGGTCGTGTTTTATCTAATACTAGTGGTCTGCTTCTAGTCTAGACAATCGTCAATCAAATTTTCCTCCACCAAGAGGAGGCAATTTTTCTTTAATACTTTGGATGACCTTTGTGGGTACATCAGGCTTCTTTTCTAATTCAGTGTATTTCCCTTGGAATATGATTATGAAGGGTGAGATTATGGAAGCTATGCTTCAAGTTCCACACGAATACCGATACACTACACTGTTCGATTGTCGATTGTCTTGTTGTGTTATCCTTGATAAAGCCGAGAACAAATGGCGAAACTAGTTGGAAACTCTGTTGTCCCTCTGTTATACTGTAAGGTTACTACCAATTTCGTCAAATAACTTCTGAACAATGCTGAAATTACGAAAAATAACTTTTGAGCCGTGACAGATAGATATAAAGTTTCAATTACAGAGATGTAGAGAGTTACGGATTTTGTAGAAATCAACTGTTTGCATAAGCAAAACAAAAGCATAAAACTCGTAAAACCCAGGAGAAAAATCCATGTATGGAACATCTTCTGGACATCATATCTTGGAATATTCACGTGTAAACCAACAAACGCAAGAAATCGTTTCTATTTAATACTTGCCAAAGTGGAAGATTGAATAAAATTAAACAAAACAATTACTAAATGCCGCTCTCATTATTTCCTTCCAACCATACATCGATTTCGTGTAATTTCTGATACAAAATTTATTCTTTGAATCTTTACAATTATGGTAAAAAGAATAGAAATAAGTAACTTTTACACCATGCATATCAAAAGTCGGTCGTTCTTCGAGAAGATTTGCATATTGGAAACACGGTCTTGAATCGTGGAGAAGAAAATTGGGATGTATGTATTGTGTAAAAGTGAGTGTAATTTACATATTTTATGAAATGCAATTCGTCGGTTCCTCCACCAGCACATAATTTTAAGTAATTTTGTAAAAAATTTTCCACGGAGGGAATGTAAAAACATTGAGAGGTTGAGCTATTGGGATTGTTCCAGGGCGGATTGTGAGAATTCGACTGATTTTCCATCTGGCGTAACAGACGTGATGAGTTCGTCAGTTAGGCTTGAAAAGAATCAAGGAAGAGGGCTGTTTCATTTCCCACTTGCGAAAAGTATGCACTTGTGAACCAGAGCTTTTATTTTGAAGGTTTTTGGCCACAAAAATATTCTCTTCGACCCTTGGGCATAATGTTTTGAACTATTACCTCCACATTTCCCCCCCCTTTGTTTTGAACGTCCTGAAAATTTTATATTTAATAATTGTTTTGTTTAATGTTATTCAATCTTCTATTGTGGCAACTATTTAATTGTGGCGACTTCGTGCGTTTGTTATTCTACAAGTGAATATTCCAACGTACGGTATCCAGAAGGTATTCCATAGATAGACTTTTCTCCCTGTTTTTGTTTTCTTTATGCAAAGAGTTGATTTCTACTAAATTGGTGACGCTCTACATCTTGTTAATTCGAGCATTTTCTCTATCATGGTTCTAAAGTAAGTTTTGGTAACTTTTCAGCGCTTACACTATGAGCGCTGGTAATACTTTTTTTCAATCGGACAAGGCCATTTTCCTAACCACCTTATATGGCTCTAGCGATTTTTGTTCTGAAGTTAATCGGGAGTTTCCTCTACACCCTTTATTTGGGTATTTATGTGCATATAAAATCTTTGAATATTGACCTTGGCACGTAATTTTTATAATCTATATTTTGGATATGGGGGTTACCTATATTAGTTTCGGATCGGAATTTTGTTATCAGTCCGTGATGTTCTCTAGTAAGTAAAAGTTTGTTTTGTTTTGCTTTACAATATGGTATAAGATTTCATTAGTCCAGTGACTGAGAATACATTTCTCAATATGCTACACAATATACAGGGTGAGGCATTTATCTTGAGACAACTGAATATTTCGGAAACTAAGCATTGTACGAAAAAATGTCCAAAATCAAAAGTGAATTATTTCGCGGGGGAAATTCATTAGTTAAAAAATTACCCCCCTCCTTGTGAGGGGGGCTGGGGGAGGGGGTAACTTTGAAATCTTAAAAAGGAACCCCTATTTTTAATGGTATATTCAGATTGTACACAATATTCTAGAAATGTTTTATTCTTGGTGTTTTTTCAATTGATCCAACCGTTTAGGAGATAGAGGCCCTGAAAGTGTGGAACTTTTAAAATTTTGAACCCAATTTATAGATGAAGACAAAGAGACAGAGAGTGGGTCTTACAGATATTCCTATTATACTTTTTAATGGTCTTTAAGAATCCAAAGTCAGAATTTCAAAAATTCAAACTTTTTTTAGTGCACCCGTAAACTTCTGGTGGCAGCAGTCCTATGGAGACAGAGTCTATGGGTGTGTATTGAAAAATATTGGATTGAAACTAATGAATATCGATTAGAGTCTTAATAAATAAGGACATCAAATTATTAAAGGAAACTATACAAGGTGGATACAAAAATGAGCTCCCCCTTTTATTTTCGTAACTGAAGCAGATATGTCAATTTTGATGAATCCAATGAATAGGAAGTTGTGGATGACCTATCCCATGGTGCACTTTTCATCATCCCAAATACGCAAATTAGGACACATTCAAATCCTATCGTAAAAACCGTAACAGATACACGAAAAATTCCAATTGAACAAAAAAAAATTCCGAACAAAAAAAATTCCAAAATCCGATGAACATCCAAAGCAGAAGATCATGTTGACCATTTCAGGAGCAGTGTAGCTTGTCATCCTGGAATTGTTCTCTCTATTGTATGTCGACACTTGCCTTTTATTTGCTTTTCCTCATGAAAGTGAATGTTATTATGGTAATTTTTGGTAATTTCTTGATTTGCATGTTGATTATTCAAATGTCTTTGTGAAGTATATAGGGAGGTAACTAATAAATTCAACACGTGATTGCTGGTGATCCGTTAATCGGATTTTAGAAATTCCCTTTTTGTTTTGTTCGGAATTCCATGCTGAACAAGTCTTCAATTGGAATTTTTCCTCTATTTGTTACGGTTTTTAAGATAGGATTTGAATATGTCGTAATTTGCATATTTGGGATGATGAAAAGTGCACCATGCGATTGGTCACCCACAACTTCCTATTCATTGGATTCATCAAAATTGACATATCTGCTTCGGTAAGAAAATAAAAGGGGGGTGGCTCATTTTTGAAAATTAATTCCATTGCCAAACTTGGAGAGATAGTAGGGATAGTCGGAACAACAACTTTTCTTTATACCAGTTTTGCGAGAAAAATTTATTTACCAAAGCAGAACAGTTACAGCAGAACTCCAAGACATGTAAGAACAGGACATGGGGAAGAGGAGATACAACAAGAGATTGCAGAGGATCCCTCAATTAGCACCCGTGTAGTCGCACATGCTGTGAGGACCAGTCAAACATTTGTCTGGAACGTCGTGCATGACAATGGGCAACATTTATACCACGAACAGACTGTGCAGGCTTTGCGACCCAACGACTACCAACTACGTGTGCACTTTTCCGATCATGAAGGGAGAATTTCATCTTGCCTTCTTTTCTACATGATTTTTTAGAAAGTTACATTTACCCAATGCTTGTTTGTCGAATTAAGAATAGTTCTTTGAAAAAAAATTTTTTTTAATCCATTATAAGATATTTCGGATTTAATATTTATATATTAGCTGTAAACGTTCTTATCATATCAGGAAGTTCTATTTTTTATATTCAAAACCATTTTTTCTGCCTCCAATATTTTTACTTCTATCCTGTTGTTTTTATTTTTGTAAGAAATAACGAATAAGAAATATTTTAATATAAGAAAATCAATTGTGTTGTTTACAAGAAATATTTCGAATATTTTAAATTTTTCTTCTAAATTTTGAGATCAATTTTGTGGTCCGTTATCATCATCCGTTCCACAATCTAAGTTACACAATTGTCCGAAACTAATATTTGCGCCAATCCTTCACCTAGCAATGCAAAATCAGAGTGAAGAATTCCCACAAAAGTCTTCTGTACCGAGACGATAAGCTTTAATAAATTTTTTATGTTTTCTTCTTCAAAAACTGTTTACCAGAAAAATTTCAACCAGGCGAATAACATTACGCTCTTTACGATGATTCGCTTGAATTCAAGAAACATAAAATATTCAGACAAAAGCGTGGTTATAAAAATTCTCTTGATAATCGTCAACACTGAAGACAAACACAAACACACGGAAGAGAAGGGGGCTTCAATAATATTTTTACATAGAAATATGCTTCTCGTGAATACATTTTCCTGCATAATAATATTAAAAAAATCCCAGCTGGGTTGCTTCTAAACAAAAACGAAATAACTTTCCGCTAAGCGCAAAAACTCTCAGGAGTTTAGAATACACATAGAGGTAAAAAAAAATTATTTGATGAAGAACCGGAAGGGGAAAAAAATGTAAAAAAAACGTCGGCTCAAACCTCGACGGATTTCGTAAAAAAATGGGGAAATTATTTCTTGGCAATTTTGTGAATGGAGATTTCATTCAATTGTCGGAACACGGCAGATAATTCGGAGTAATATGATTAATGAAAAGAGAGCAAAGTAATTGTTTCAAAAATAAATGAGTTTATTCTTTGTAATTAATCATCTTAATTTGCATTTTATCTTTCATACCTTCATCGGAAAGTTAGTACGTTAATTCTATTAGAATGTCATCATGTTTAGATGAAAGTAATGTGATTATGATCAATACTGCAAACGAGATTCAATTGCCTTACAAGATTTAGAAGATCTTTTAACTGATTATAAAATTAATATCGAAATAATTTAATTTCGTTTTTATTTAATTTAAATAATAATTTAACGATAAATCAATTATTGTTTTTGTTATCTCGGTATTAATTAACCTCAATTTCTATGATACGCCCTCCACTGATCCTCTAATTGTTCATCCAATACAACAAGAATTTTGACAATAAGAATTATTTTTATTATCACAAAAAATTTAAGACTACTTTAAATTATATTATCATTGACATACGCAAACCATGTTTAATAATTTGTCGTTTGGAACTTTTTAATTAAAAAAACAAAAAATATTGTTCCACAATTATATTATATTGTTTTGAAGTTTAAAATTTAATTTTCATGAACTTAAATTTATGCTCTTTTTAAATTTTTGAAATATCGGAAACCATTACTCGTTCAAATAATATCGCCACTTAAATGCTTACATTTTTAATTGACTTAGATTTCTACAACGGTTTAGCAGAATTTTGCCTAGAAATATTTACGCCAAAAGCATGGTATCTCATAAAACTGAAATTTTAATGATATTCAGCTTCATACCACCAAAACTATTCGGACGCACACCTGAGGCTCATATTAATAGGATATCGGTCCGCCTTTTGCATCAGTCCTCGCCTGCACAGTTCTGGGAAGACTTCCACGAGGTTTTGATAGATGGCTGCAGAATTTGCCTTCCAGGCATTTATGAGAGCTCCAGTGATTCCGATTATGGAAGATAAACGATTTGGCTGGGCACCTAATCTGCGTTCTAATTCGTCGCAGAGATGTTCAATAAGGGCTCTGAAGGCCAGTGCAATTTTTTAACATCCATTTTGTCAAACCATGGCCGCACAAGCTTCGATATGTGGACTGAACAATTTTTGTTGGATAGAAACGGGCATTTCCTGAATTGTTGCCAGATAGCGTTGTCTAAAATGTCAAGATACATTGCATAGGAACTAAAGGACTCAGGCCAAACCACGAAAAACATCCTCACACCATTATATGCCTTCGGGAATGAACTTGACAGTTTGCACAATGCAGTCGGAAATGAAGCATTCACCAGGCATCTGCTAACCCAGATACACCCATCGAATTGCCAAATCGTAAAGAAAGATTCATCACTCCAAAACATGTGTTGCCACTGTTCACATTCCAGAGGTAAGCAGTATGGCCAGACGGTTGAATCTTCTTAGGTCAACAAGCAGCTATCATATTTTGAACACATTCAATTTGATAATGAGTAAAAAATCAAGTTAATGGTATCTCAGCAACCAATATAGAGAAAAGGTGCTAGAGATCATTGTCATTATGAAAAATTTGAAAAATAATATTATCACCGACAAAGTATGATTCTATTTAACGGGCTGCAGGGGACAGAGAAGAGTATTTTTACAGTTCACGTGGGAAATCAATGCCTCGAACGACTGTCAATAAAAAACCGTCACACTGCAAAGCCATCACGGTGTGGGGAGGGCTTTCGTATAATGGCAAAATGCGTTGCGAATTATCAAGGCTGCAGCTAAGATAAACAAATATTATATCAACAAGGGCATCAAGCCGTTTTTGGACATCGATGCTCAAAGTTATATCCGAAAAAGGCGATCCCATTCTCCATCACCATTCTGCTCCTGCTTATGCAGCTCACAAAACTCTTCACTTCTGTGAAAAAAAGAAAAGTGAAGTATATTCACTCCGACAAATGCATGCCCCAATCCCCAGACGCAGAACGCATGGACTATTTTTTGGGGGGTTACTTAAAACAGAAACTGTGGGATCGCAAAGTGACAGATCTAAATGGATTTAAAAAAGCGGAAAACATGCCTCAGGAACTTATTAATAAAGCTCTGGATTCGCGGAAAAACCATTGTCGGCAAATCTATAGTAACCACGGAAAACAAATTGAGTAATGTTATTACTGACTTATTTTAATAAATTTTCAAAATGGAAAAATAAATAAAATTACAACATGAAATTAAGCCTCCCGAGGAAGGTATAAGAAAGTAGCGGAAGCACTGAGAACTTCTATTTTTACCCCTTCATCTGAACTTTCTCGAACTTAGTATTAAGAAAATATAAAAAACCTTATCTTCTTTCCTTCTCATCATTTTCGATCGAAGGATATACCACACGCCATGTGTTGTCATATTTCTAAAGACCAAGTGACTGCCACCCCCACAACTCCGACCCCACTGGGACAATTTGGCCCAAAATTCATAGGAATGTAGATTTTTCCTAAAGGAATATGCATATCGAATTTCACTCCTTTATATACCTAAATACCACATAGATCACTTGGTCCTCTCTAACTCCCACCCCCGTAATTCCTACCCCAGTGGGCCAATCAAACCAAACTAAATAGTGAAGGCACTCATGCCCACAGTAAACTACATTCCAAATTTCAACCTTCTACCTCAAAATATGCAGAAATTATGAAGGGGACGGACAGACGGACATTGTGAAACCAATAAGTAGCTCCATTCTTCCGCTACTTAATAAATTTTCAAACTCGTTCATCTACGTTCCTACCGGTATAGCCTTTGTTACAGGTAGGAAAGTTAGAATAACTAAATAATTGAACAAATTTTACTTATTGCGCAGGTAAACGAATGGATATGAATTGGAGACAACGGCAGGAAATATACAATGCAAAGCTCAAGAGCAACATTAATTTGAACATTTTTGTTATCGTAACATGAGGGCTAATATTTTTCGACCTCCGATGGCGCCCCTAAGTGACCAGCCGAGTGGTAGGAGGCGGATCTACGCACTGCGCAGCTCTCCCACTATAACGTTTGCCATTGCCGAATCCAACACATCCAACACATTAGTTCGAGCTGAACTGCAGGCTTCTGAACGATCGCGAATGAGTCGCGATTACGGTGCAAACTGTATGAGTGATGGTGTTGTACGTGAATGGTCACCCAATGTGTAAACCCAACAGCTTCTTAAGCAATTTCAATGAGAAGTGTTTAATTACCCGGCGTATAGCCCAGACCTGGCGCTGAGTGACTTTCATCTTTTTCGAGAGCTGAAGAAAGATCTGGGAGGACAGCGCTTCCTCACCAATGAAGAGCTTCAAGAGAGCATGGAGACCAATCTCAACATGCAGGCGGAAAACCTCTATGAAAAGGATACTGAAAAACTCGTCCATCGATATGACTAATGTCTCAATCTTTACTGTGACTATGTTGAAAAGTAATTTTGATTTTACTTCACTCCTGATAATAAAATCATTTTGTTATTCACACTTTGTCTTTATTTTATGCCCCATCGGAGGTTGAAAAAAAATAGCTCTCGTGATTTTCCTACCTGAAATAATACAGTTCTTTTAAACTTACTCATCTCTGTATATTCTCAGTGCAACGTTTCAATATTCTCTATGAGACTGGGTTTTTGGACTAACTGTAAAGCTTCTGAAAAGATGACATGCAGGGTGTCTCACAAAGCAATCCCTGATTTTAAGAATAAATATCTCGAAAACTGCGATCGATAGAAGAACAAAACAAGTGGTATGTTTATTTCGAAAGCCGTAAAAATCTGATACGGAAGTTCCAAAATTAGTTATAAATGTTGCCGACTATTCGAAATAAACATACCAGTTGTTTCATTTTTCTATCGATGTCAGTTTCCGAGATATTTACTCGTAAAATCAGTGAGTTCCTTTGTGGGGCACCCTATATAAAAATTTACTTTTTCATATATCAAAATATTCTCTAATGCTTTGCTCTTAGTGTTTCCATAAAGTGTCTGAAAATGAAAATCTTTCCAATCAAATTTATGATCCTTAGATATAAATAAGGTGAATGTCAAGTGTATCATCTTAGAGAAATAGGAAATGGAAGTAATATTAGAAACGTGAAAAGAGCCTGCCTGTCTCAGCAGTAGTGCAACTGTACAATATTTAAAAAATACTTTTTTCATATTAGTTCTTTATCTTTTGCCTATATTTACATATACCTGCTTTATTTACATACCTCGCTTGCCACTATGGCATTAGGTCTGTGCAAAATTGAATTTCACAGGCTGTAAGCCTACCCGCCACTACTTTATCCATAATATCTGAAGGTTGTCACTTGGTTCTTATTACATATCAGATTTTTATTAAGGAAAAACTGTATAGTGAAGCGACAGGCAATTCAACGGCACTTATCTAATTGGGTATATTATCAACGGTACATTAACTAGACTCCTGTATTATCTTAGCTGAAGTTTGTATATACGAATTAGCAATTGAATTGATAATCTTAATGAATAAAAGCACGATTCCTGCTTCTAATCGTTTATTTCATTCTCGTTTTCATCTTTCTGTTTTCCATGCGTTCCAGTGTTTTTGAAACCCGTATATTACATATTTTAAATAAGATATTAAACATTTCAAAATAACATATCGATTGCAGAAAAGCGTTATTAAGTTATGCAATAATGAAAATTTATGGCTGAATTTGCTCTTTGCTTGCTGCAGAGCAACTGATCAATTTTAATGAACATCTTATGTTCATGGCTTTTAGGAAGTTTGCTGTTCCTTTCCTTAAGATGAAAAATTTTAATGAATGGCAACAGTACGTCCCTAGCAGCTTTGCTTTAATTTTAAATTTTCTTTCAGCTTTAAAGATGACGACAATGGAGTTGTCATTAAAAAGTTGGGATTTTACTAAAATCGCGGTGGACGTTATACTAATAGTAGTTTTTTCATAATATTTGGGAGATATTTGCGATGGGCGTTCATAAGTTTCGTACTTGGGGCAGGAGAACTGTGAACATCTGCGTCCGTGACTATATAAGGACATTTATCTAGCTTTTAGTGTTAACGTTTTCGTCTTGTTGGAAGGGTGCAACGTTTTCGGGAGAAGAAGCAAGATTGTTGCTAATGTAGACAAAGCCGAAAGGAGATATCATCTACATCACATTTTAAAAGAAAGATCAGCACAATAAATCTCTGAAAAAACTTTGAAAGTTGAGGAAGATACGAAGGGAAGTCAGTAAGTAGGTTACAAATGGATATAAGAATAAAACAAATACAAGTACTGATTTGAAAACTACTTTTATTTCTCCGCACAATCTCCCTGTAAATTGAGAGTCTGAAATTTTATCTTACTGGGTTTGTGGGACTTGTGAAACGATGGGACAAGTGCTTCAATGTACAGGGAGATTATGCGGAGAAACAAAAGTAGTTTTCAAATCAGTGTTCGTATTTTTTTTCATTTCTAAATCCTTTTGTAACTTAATAACTGATTTCCCTTCGAAATTCATCAGGGTAAGACACTGAAAATATGGAAGCAGACATTCCTTTCAAGCTAAACTGTTCAACCCAGTGCTCATCGGGAACGGTCATGATCAATGTTTTTGGGATTCTTGTGGAGTTATCATAAGAGATTATGCAAAAAAAAAAAAAAAGGGAGACCAATATTGCAAAGTATTATTAAAAGGCCGACTATCCAAAGCTCTTCTGAAGCTCACACTATGTTTTATAGAGTTAAGTCAGGCTTCATGCCGACTATCCAAAACATCATGCTTCAGAAAGTGCGTGATTTTGCAAAACTTGTGTGTAAGGAAGCGTTAATTTATTTTTTAAATTTCTGCCAAAGATCCAAAGTTTATGAACGATAATAGAATTGTGTTTTTGAAGCCTAGTAGAAATTCTAGAAAAATTCTTAGTTATAACACAGATTCTAAAACAGAAAGAAATATAAATATGAAGACCGAAGTGGCGATAAAATACTGCCTAAAGTGAAAACCATTGAATTAAAAAAAATTTTCAAAGAACCCTATATATTAAAATGCAAAGCACTTTTTAAGAGCAAAATCGGAACTCTTCGCATGCACATTAATCATTGTCATCGTCATTATTTGTTGTATGAAATTGTTGTTAATTTGATCATCAATACTAACAAAGTTCTTCGGTGGAGAGGATTGTTTATGACTGCTTATGATACCGTACAGTAGTTTAGCGTGAAATTTTGGAGGGTTCCATCTAGTAAGTTATTAATTTCTTATTATTCAGATGAAATATTAGCATATAAATAAATCTGAGAATTGTTTTGAACACGTGTGAAAAACAACATTTGAGTTGGAGCTCTAATTTATTCGTATGTTTATGCAGATTTGGCAGTTTTAAGCAAAATTTTCGATTTATAAATCTGGTTTCAGATAGTTTATGAAATACTACTTTTTTGTGTAAGAGAATTAAGTTTAGTCGTGTTCTTCGAAATGATTTTACGACTCAAAACATAAAATGGACGACTGTAAAGTTTTAAAAACATCTCAATTAAAAATAAGTAATTTCAAATTATATCAAACTTATTAATAAGGAAATACGAAAGGAAGTCAGTAAATAAGTCATAAATGGATATAGAAATGAAATAATAAGACTGCTGATTTGAAAACTACTCTTATTTCACCGCATAATCTCCGTGTACATTGAGGCACTTGTCCCATCGTTTCACAAGTCCGTCATAAACAATAAGATAAAATTCTTTCGGCTGCTGTTTGAACCAGGCGGTGGATTCCCTTTGTACAGCTTGATCGCCGGGAAAGAGATGCTCAAACTAGGGCATATTGCTTACCACATTTCGACAGCAAGAGTAAACTGTAATGCCGACTTCTACTATAACATCCTCTTGCAACGTCATTCGACGGAAACGACCAGAACTTCCCATCAAAGGCGTGTTGTTATTGCTCGCTAACGCGCATTCTCATATTGCCAACAAGACAACTGAGATGCTGCGAAATTTCAACTGGTAAGTTTTCGAGCATCCTCCATATTGCCATTATCTTGCTCCAAGCGACTTCCATTTTTTCGGTTCGAAGCTGCACAAAGGGAATTCACCGCCTTGTTCAGCTAGCAGCCCAAAGAATTTTATGTTGCTGGTTTTGAGGGGCTTGTGAAACGATGGGGCAAGTGCCTCATTGTACAGGGAGATTACGTGGAGAAACAAGTCATGACTTCTAGTTGTTTCATTTTTGTAGGCAATTGTAACTTACTGTCTTACCCTTGCATCCGAATACGGTAACATAGAAACCGACGAACATTCGTTGTAACATCAGAAAGTAAGGAATCACTCGGAGAAGAAGACTGAGATAAGGTCGATGAAGAAAAACAACCAATCCTCAAGGAGGCCTGCTCTGCCGATTGAGCTGATTTGTGGCTTCATGGAAGTCTATATGAACATTTTGTAACGGCTTGGCGGTTCATGTCCGCGGTAAGAACAGTGTCAAAGAAAGGCATGGTGCTTTGTTCGAGTTCAGGTCGCGGAATTTTTCCTTCGCTTTTCTATTTGTAATTAAAATATATTAGAAATTTGCAAACTTTTCCTGCTTGCATCATTGAAGGAGGGAAGAGCACACGTCCGATTGCTGTGCTATGTTCTGAACGGTGAATTCGAGTGACATCAACTTGACAAGCTTCTGTTCCTTCATCATTCAAAATCTATCCCCTTTTCACAATTAATGTTGGTTAAATCGCTTGAAAATTTAGTCAACGATTAATTGGTAAGAATGAGGTAAAAAACAGTGAATTCAAATCTCACGTTGAAACCCATTTTCGGTTACTGTAATGATATATTTTTCCAAAGGAGTGCAGGTAAAATCTTTCTTGGCACAAAGCCACATTTTTTTCTATTATAGAGAGGACACGGAGGTGTCTCACTCTAAAATACTGAAGATAGCAATTTCCAGAAAATTTCTTTCTCCTTGTGCCTATCAACTTCCAGAACTGAGATTTGCTAAAGAGTGCAGGTTATTTTTTTTTATTTGACGATGTATCTCGATACAATTTCCCGTTGTTGTTTCTGTTTGCTGCTCACTTATATAGGAACGAAATAACCTGCAGAGAAGTGTGCTGTTTAAAAAAATCTTTCGTGGCTTTGGGCCAAACTGGTCTTATCCTGGCTCGTCAACATGTAGTCATGGTTAGGAATGCTACGAACTAAATTTAACGGCTAACTCAATATAAATAATAAAAATGGGTGCTGTCAGGATTCATCTAAAGGGGGGGGGGGGCAAGATATTCACTTGCTCTCCTAGGATGAGGTTCAAAACTTAAATTTATACGGGAGAAAATTATAGCAATAGTTCACCACATATGAGCTCAACCTGTTTAGAATACAGCCAATAACAATATTCCAAAGTTTCCGCGTAGAACTCATTTATACCATCAACCAAATATTTTGTATAAAAATTTATTTGATTTGTGGTGGGACTACCCTCTGCCACACTCCCCTGACCACGCCCATGATAACGGATGCTTTTATACAACCATACATCCGTGTTGATGAACTGCTCCAGGCCTTCTATATTATTCTACTTATATTAAGAAGCGTTTTTGAGAAAGACAACGCACATTATCTTTACAAAGTGTCGCGCTGATTCTTTTGCCAGCACAATCATCAATTGAGAATCTGTTCCATATGATTGGAAGTCAAATTTTGCCCTCCAAGTACCGAAATGAAGAACGTTATATACACCGCAATGCAACCACAGACTCCACAAGACGCCAAGACAATATTCGAACACTCACTGGTTAGATCCTTTGCCGCATAAATCGTATGTATAACTGAACGGGTTGGACAAAATCCATCTAAATCCTCTGAGGATGAGTAATTGTTTGAAAATTGAACGCCTATTTTTATAATCTGGAGCATTTTTGGATATTCTCTGTGGAGTTGTGTATAAAATGATTTTTCTATATTCTCTCATACATAACTAAGTGTGAATGCCATATATAAAGAGAATCTGCCAATATTCCAAGAAGGAGCTTTAGCGCGTGCCCATGTCAACACTGCTGAAAAGATAAGGTTCTCGGGTTCTATACGCTGGTCATTCTCGGATTTAGGTAGGCGCTACACAAGGGCCATTTCATCGTTTTGATTCCTGAAGCTGCAAACCATTTTTTCGATGTTTATTCAACATAACAGGGTGCATTGTCCTGTTAAAAAATGAAATCGCTTCCTGTAATTTATTTTCCAAATGATGAAAGATAATATTCGAGCATGTGTTGGTATTTTCCTGCATTCATCCTGCCACTGATAACTACCAAATCAGTTTTGCCTTGTGAACCAAATGCACCCCAAACCATAACGGATCCACCACTTTCAACACGTCTAGAAAATATTTCTGGATTCATCCTTAAATCATGCCAACATTTTTGAACCCTATGAGGTCCGTCCAAGTCAAATTATCAGGAAAAAACGACGTTTTGTCACTGGGAAGCCACATCTGGTAGAGTTTGCAAATTTTAATCGTGTCTCGACGTGACGTTTAATAAGCATTGGTTTAGGCTTTCGTTTGGCAAATCTAAAGTTACCATTACTCTTCACTGCATTCAGCGCAGTTTGCCGTGTAACATTTAATTGTAATTTTTTCTAAATTTGTTTCCAGAAGTAAGTTCTTTAGAAATTATTCGGATGATGTTTCTTTGTTTACTTTTTCGTCCTGAATTAACTTCCCCTTTTGTACCTATCTTCTTGTTTATAAATTTTGAAATGGTGCTCTTGTGTTTTCCCAACTGTTGTACAATCATGCTGATCAGTACATTTTGAGAGACCAGTGCTTCAATACGCACCCCCTTTTCATTCTGCCCATTTCATCAAAAGAAAAAACATTATGTAAGCTCTACTTTTATAATTAGGTATGCATTCTCTAGTATTCTACTTACTTTTGCAGTTTTTCGAAGTGATATGTGTTTGTTATTAAGAACTTCACTTCTAGTTAATAATTTTATTTTACAGCTCTGCTGAACAAATCTGTTGCTTTTGCTGAACTGTAGCGTTTTAGTAACACTTTCTCCACCCCCTCTGTAATGAAATGACTTACAGAAACTGTTTTGGAGATTCAATTTTTTTTTAATTAAATTAAAAAAGTTTTTCCATGAATGTGCGAAGTTGATAATTTTTTTACAGACTGTATTTTTGACGGCATTTTGGCAGGAAGCTTGAAAATGAAGAATAGAATGGTAAGTTCGATTCTTACCAAACTCGCATGTAAAATTTCACGGGCCTCGTGCATTTCAAACCGGTGTTACGGCGTTAGTTCTAATCACTGCTTTGCTACAAGGATCTTCAAGTTGCCATCTTATAATGTACAGGGTGATTCAGTCAATTTCTGACCATTTCAGTACTATGATTTATTGACCCATTAATGTATACAAACTTAGCATTTCAGTATGATATTTTAGGCAGTTCGGAGTTTTTATTCCCGTGGAAAAGTCTTGATGATATGCTCAATGTGGCCACCACGAACGTTTTGAACTGCTCGCAGCCGAATGGTGAAGTTGTTCATAACTCTATCCAGGATTTCTGCATCCTCAAGGGTGCAGCAGTCGACGATGCTTTGTCGCAGCTGGTCTAGGGTTCTTGGTGCTGTAGTGAACGCACTGTCTTTAAGGAACCCCCAGAGATAAAAATCACATGGGTTTAGGTCAGGACTCGTAGGGGGCCAAAGAAAGCCACCCCCGAATCAATCTGGAAACCTGTTTGAAATGACACGATTTCCGAATTTCTGATTGAGAAAGTCTAGCATTTCATTAGTGGTTGAGGCCTAGCCCCATCCTGTTGAAACCATTGATGTCGAAGCAGTATTACGCCTCCTTCGCAGCTCGGGGATGAAGAAGGTTTCCAACATGTTAAGGTAAGCCTGTGACGTTATGGTGCCCTCAAAAAAGAACGGACCAATGATGCCTCTTTTGGAAATCGCGCAACAAGCCATAACCTTTCGTGGATGAAGAGGTGACTTATGGATCTCATGAGGGTGCTGGGAACCCCAAAAACGAACATTGTGTTTATTAACGTCACCCACAGGTTGTCTACAATGTCCTGATTGGCTTCCATTTCTGCTCCAAACTCCATCGCAAATTATTGTCGCTTCTGTCTTCCAGTGTCTGTTAACTCCTGATAAACATGGATCTTATACGGGAACAGGTGTAAATCCTTTCTCAAAATTCGCCACGTCGTGGTATAGGACAGCCCTTCTTCAATGGATAGGCGGCGAACAGATTTTTTGGTAGAGGAATCGACCAACCTTGTGCGAACATTTTCGACAACTTCAGCCATTCGAACACGAGCTTCGCTCCCGCCTTTTTTCTTGCCTTTAACACATACCGCCTTTGCACGGTTACAGGTGATTTTGTCTCGAAATACCATTCGACAACCTTACATTTCTGCTCTGTTGATAAAACGGGCGCCATTTTTCAACAGTACAATTTTCATGCAGCGCCGTTGCAACAATACAAACTCCAACTCTTTAGAAATTCGATATGGCGCTCATATTTTTTCAATTGTTTATCCCTAATGCACGTCATTCGAGTGAAATGGTCAGAAATTGACTGAATCACCCGGTAGTTCTCGAGTCCGCCTGGCCGTGGGTTCGAATCCCGCCGTGGACATGGATGTTTGTGTTTGTACCGAGCTGCGTACAGATATAACTTGTGTAAAAGGCGCAAAATGACCTTAGTAGTCGACGCCTAAATTTCTAGAATCCCCCCCCCCATCTTATAATGCTTTTAGAGAAAGATAGCCGGTCGCCTTCAATGTATCGATAATTGTTTTTGGTTTTACTTTGGTTAACTAAGCATTACTTTCCTGTATTATACAAATTTGGTAAACTTTCTTTCACGTCCTGTAGATGAATTCCTGTTTCTGTATATATTACATTGACTACTGGCATTATTCCTGGCTGTTATGGTCTTCGAGACAAGAGTGTTCGCTTTTTATTTTATTAGAATTTAATTGCTTATACCAAGCATCAAATGGATTCGAATGTATAGCTGCAAAGAGCTAGGCCAAAATGCAGCAAAAGCAGAAAGAGATGAATTAATTTTAAAATTGTAGCAGCTTAACTCTTAATAAAACTTAAGATAAGGATCTGAGAGTTTTAATTTGCAATAAAAGTTCTTTTGACTTCTTCCATCTTGGATACCATATGCGGTAAGCTTCTGAATTAAGTAGCTGAGCTAAATCACCAGGGAGATGGCCAGTGCAATGGGCGGTGAACAAAAGCCAAGAAAATATCAAATTTGAATGCAATGGAAAGGACGTTATGGAGTTTGTTTTTTTTTCCAAGTTCTTCGCAACGATTTAATAAAGAATGTTTGAAAAATGTTCTCTTCTTATCCGTCTCACAGCAATAACTTTTCTTTAATGAAATTGAGAAGAATAAGTAAGTAATTTTTCACCTGAAAACCCTCTTTGTTCATGTAGAACAGAGAATGCGTCTAAATGAGATAAGAGATTCGACTGGAGGGCATAGAATGAATGGGAATTTTGACACACGGAGGAAAAAGAAGAAATGTAATATTTTCAATATTAATTAGCATTATTATGCATCAAAAATTTGTACTATAATACAATCCCTGGAAAAAATATGGAACCGTTTTGCAACTAGCATGAAGGAATGAAAACAATCTTCTCTGATAAATTAAAATCTTTACAAAAATTTGAAATTTGATTATTAACCATGTTATCGTACAAGATAAATTTATAATTTATGGTGCCTCATTTCTCTTTATAAATTTCAAAAGCATAAGCATTCCTACATAATTTGTAATCCAACAGAAGCGATCATCTGTTGTTGAAATGTGTCCACGTATGCGTGTCTTGTTATAAGCTGAAAAGCATATACTGTTTGTGTGTTTGTCTGTTTGTCCGACGATTACTCAAGAATGCTTTAACTTTTTCAAATTCTGCTTTCGCAATTCGATAGAGACCCTTCCTGAGCTCACCTGATTAGTTTGAAGTTAGTCACGTAACCGTTGAAACCCAAACCGCCCCTTTAAAATTTTTTATTGGCAATATAAGGCATGTAATATGTCATTCGAACGAGAATGATTGCACAAGACAAATATCACATCTTTTCGATTTTCGAAATGCTACGTCCGAGAAAATAAGCCCCAAAGAGTACTTTAATGACCCCTTATTATGAGCTTTAGCTAAAGCTATATATAAGAATAGAAGCTTACTCGGTACGTTTGTCTGTCCGGCCGGCCGTCGTTTGCACGATAACGTGAAATTTGACTAACTTAACTGCGATGTATCAACTTTTGATGCACTTTCATGGACCCCTTCAAGCACGTGCACTAATGTTAAAAATATGAACTTAGGGCATTTAATATATCATTCGATTTTACTGACGAGTCATAAGTGAATAGAGTGTTACATTTTGTTTATCATTTAACTTTTCTTGACGTCAGCTTGGAACACGTGCCTGTTATGAAGCTTTGTCGAGGCACGCGCTCATTTCGTTTTTAAAATTCAATGCTATTAGGCCTACTGTTAAACGTGGTTAATTAATGTTAGGCTTATTGTTAAAAAAGGCTAAATAATGTTAGGTTTAATGTTAAAATGGCTAATTAATGTTACATATGCTAATTAATGTTAGGACTATTGTTGTTAGTAGGTGATTAATATTAGGCCTATTATATATAGTTCAAATCTAATTACTGTTCAGCCTAATGTTAACAATAGGTAATGGGCCTTTTTCAAACGAGAAAGCGCGAGATTATGGCCGCGCTCATGTTTGATCGAAAACGAGTCTGACTAGTCAAGCGCAGCTTGCTGCGAAGGAATGAATGCTTATTAAGTCCCTTTTTTAAATGCACTACCACAGATATCATTGAAGGATGTAATAGAAATTGTTAGATCCAAGGCTTAAGGAACCGAGAGAAATCTGGAAACTGTTGATCAATGAAAACTGTTCATTGTTTTCAGGATGCAAACTACAATTTTCAGGACATATATATTAATTTTCAGTTCCTTCTTCAATGATGATCATTACTTCAAATTCATTTGACAAATGAGGTTTATTTTGTCGTCATTGTTGTTGTGTTGTTGAATAACCCGCAATAGGCTACGTTCTTTTCAACTCATTATTATTCCTTTCCCGAGTCCAAAATGCGCCGTTTTAATTCTTCATTTTTTTCCGAAAGCCTTTTGATTGTACCAATTTCATGTGGTGTACGTTTTTATATGTCTGCTTGTGAAATTTGTAATTCTTCTATGTCCTTTTGTGTTTCATTTATCCAAGTATTGGCTATTTTCAATTTTGACATATATTTGAAATTTTTTCCTGTGAGCCTATTAGGGTTTATTCTTTCAAGATTTTCATAAAAAACTATTCTCCTTTTCCTAACGGTACAGTATCAGTAATTTTTTCAATATGTGTGTATATTTCATTGTTGCGACATACTTTAAATTAGTGATGTCAAGATCCGGATAATTCAAGATCCGGATATCCGGATCTTTTTTTCGGACCTAGGTCCGAGATCCGAGATCCGGATCTTTTTTTCGGATCTAGGTCCGAGATCCGAGATCCGAGATCCGGATCTTGGATCCGAGATCTGAGATCCGGATCTTGGGTCCGAGATCTGAGATCCGGATCTTGGATCCGAGATCCGAAATTCGGATCCTATATCAGGAAATTGTGTATATGCAAACTTTTTCTGAAAGCAGTTTATAAATGCTTTTATTAAGTGATAGCCTAGTCCTCTTAAGTCCTAATTAGTCTTAATACGCATCCAGCGAAAGGATCCGAAATCCGGATCCGATATCCGAGATCCGAAATCCGGATCCGAGATCCGAGATCCGAGATCCGGATCCGATATCCGAGATCCGAGATCCGAAATCCGGATCCAAGATCCGAGATCCGGATCCGGATCCGGATATTTCTAGATCCGAATCCGGATATTTTCAGATCCGGTTCAGAGATCCGGATCCAACGGACATCACTACTTTAAATATCGACCCCAACATTTTTCTTAATATTTTTTTTTCAGCTACTTTCAGTTCTTGAGTTAACATTTTTTTTGATCAGGGTCAGACACTTAGCTATATAAAGTGCTTCTGGGCGTATTACTGTTGTTTAGTGCCAAAGTTTAGCGTTGAATGATATTGACTTCTTATAGATATCTTTGGTGAGAAAATAGGCCGATTTCATCTTACTGACTCTTGCTTTAAAAGCTTTTTTCTCTGATCCGTTTTGTTATATTCTCTTAAATACTTGAACTTTTATTTATCCTGTCAAATTGTCATATTGGGTAGTCTTGACGTTCGTCATAAACTTGGTTTTGGAAGGAGATTTTTAAACTATCTCTTTTAACTTTTTGTCATATGTGTTATTATTTTCATTGCATGGATTGCAATAAACAATCATTGCCAGTGCGTTTACATTTATATTGTTACTTACACACTGATATGCAATATGTAAAATGTTATTAAGATCCATTAATTAATTGATTGATTAATTGATCTTGCCATATTGATATAAGAAATATAACAAATAATAAAAACAAAAAATAAAAATAAAAAAATAATAAAAAATTAACATCCCAATATAATTTTAATTGATTTCAATTAATAAAATTTATTGTACAAAAGGTGTATGTTAAATTCATGAATTATATTCAATATAATTTATATCAAATTTTAATATTAATTAACGAAATAATAAATAAATAAAAAATAAATAAATAAAATAATGATAGTATAGTGATTTTTGAAGTGATTTTCTTTAGTCATTCGTTTTGATCTATTTCGCAACACAAATTTATTTGGAATAGCCTCCTTCTTAACTAATCTTAATCCATCAAGTGAATCCGTGAAATATCCTGAGTTAAAATCCAGTGATTAAACAGTTACGTCTTTATTAATCTATAAATTAGCACATACAGTGCTTTCCCTTGTGTGAACTTCACCCGTCAGCCTCGTTTTCAATCTGCCAAGGACGCCGCCATTTCTCAAGTCTCGTAAACGTGAAAAAGGCCCATTGCCGTTAGGCCAATTGTTAAAAATAGCTAATCGATGTTTGGCCTATTGTCGTTAACAGCTAATTAATGTTAGGTCTATTTTTATCAAAAACTAATAAACATAAGTTCTGTGTTATCAGCTAATGAATCCATGATGTCCATAATGTCAAGTATCAATAAACTAAATAAAAGGAATAAAGGTCATAAAATGATAGGTAGAATATACTTTTAATTGCCTTATGCGCTTCGGTTTACACAATCTTCGGAGGCTGATATAGCTACAAAGGTTTAGCTCGACAATCGACAATCGAACAGTGAAGTGTACATTTGTTAGGATGGGACGAAAGCAGCGTTTTCACAAAGCTCATCCAACCAGAATAAACTCCAAATGAAATACACTGAGGTAGTCAAGAAGCCTAACCAACCCAAGCAGTCTTCCATATTATACAAAAAAGAAAATAAGATTATACCTTAGCTACAAAGGTTTAGCTGCCCATGCCAGGGTTTATATACAAAGAGTGGAGGGGATAACGGTTGTTGATTGGTGGAAGATAAAGGTTTTGATCGATATAAACAAAAGATTAATGATATGCTCAAAGATTGGAGGATTAAATTTGGAGATAATAGCGGACCTAATAGAGGGCTGTTATGACGTCATCTGGTCTTGGATGTTTTGTCTGCTTCAGTGAGGAGGTCAAGGATGTCGTCTCTTTCAAAGGTGGTCTGATTATTAAGTATGTTGTTGCGGTCTTCCCGGTGGTGTTTTCTTATTTCGATTTCTTCTTGGATTATGATCCCGCCTTTGTTGCTACATTTCCAAAGGATATCCATACATTCATCTATTAGAAGCATTCGGGGTTTCTGCTTTATGAGCTATATCAGCCTCCGAAGATGGTGTAAATCGAAACGCGTAAGGAAATATAAGTAAAAGTGAAATATTCAAATTTAAAATTACATCTGCATCACAGCTAAAGCTCCTTGGAATACTTACAAGATACTTCCGGACAGACCTCTGCAACAATGATTTTTCTCTCCTAACGTTTATGATAACTTTGATTAAGAAGGGATGAATGGCTCTAGCAGTGGAAAGAACATAGGCGCAGTAGTTTAAAATATTTAAAATGCTGGCCCATTCATTTTACGCAATTCCCGGAGATTCGATGGAGGTGTATTTAGGGGAAACGGTTCTTTGCAGCTCATCCCAATGATGTTTAAACGGGTTTAGATCTGGAGACTGAGCCGGCTTCTGCATCAAGGAGAACTCGCTGTCATGTTCCTGGAACTAATTCATGGTGATTCTGGCCCTGTGTACTAGTGCATTATCGTACAGGAAGGAGCCATCTGCATGCGAATAAACTGTGAGCATGAGGGGTGAACTTGATCTACAACCATGTTTATGTATGCTTTGGCGTTCAATCGACCGTCTACAGATACATGGTGATCCAAAAAACGGGAATTTTTGAAATGCGTAGTGGCAGTCTCGAGCAGGTGGCAGCACTGTGGGACAGTGACATTGAGCAAGTAAACACTTTGCCATTTTAGAACGGGCAACAGCGTACGTTAGCCATAAAAATGTTTTTAACCGTATAATCTTAAGATTCGGTAACGTTCCCTGGTCCCCTAGATCGTCAGATTTGTCCGTTTGTGATTTTTTCATGTGGGGCTATCTCAAGAGTAAAGTGGACACGACTCGACCAAGAATTCTGGATGAATTAAAACAGAGAATTCAGGATGAAATTCACAGTATCCCAGCTGAGATGTTGCAGGGGTCAGTGAGGAATCTCAACAGCAGATTTCAGAATGCATTCGTACAGGAGGACGCCATAAAAATGATAAATTCCATTAATGTTTCGTAAATGGCAAGTATACAGGTTTCAATTACTATGAATAAAATGTTTTTCTTCCATCACTCTTGGTTTTATTGGATTGTTAAAAAGTTCCCGTTTTTTTGGATCACCCTGTATTAGAGTATCTAATTCATACCAAGAAAACATTCCTCACACCATTACTCCGCCCCCACTATCTTGCAAAATTCGCACCAGATATGAGAGGTCCGCTTCATGTTGTCTTTTCGCCATATTCTAAGTCTTTCATCAACATGATGCAGCAGGAACCTAGATTTATCTGACCAGGCAACCTTTTCCCAATTCTCACTGGTCAGTCCTTGTGCTGCTGTGTCCACAGGAGGCATGTTTTCTTGTTCTTCTCTGATAGCACTGGTACCTGAGATGGTGTTCGGCTTTGGTAACCCATTCGAGCCAAGAGGCGATTAGTTATCCGTTCTGATATAATTTCTGGCTTCTGAGCAGTAATTTGTGCGATTTCACGTTTCTGTTTTCGCGCACAAGTTTTGACATTTTCCTCTGGCCTCTTTCATCAACAAGGATTTTCCGTCCACAGGAGTCACGATGGCTACATGTTTTTTGTTCCTTG
>JAHWFO010004193.1:3196660-3214299 GCA_023313115.1 Rhysida immarginata
GCGCAGTGCGTCAGGATATCAGGATATTGTATCCCCATTTCCTTACACTAGACAGACTCACTAGTCAGTATTAGTTGCTTCAGAAAAAATGTTTTTTCCAATACTTATCGTCAAACAAGTCCGAAAGCCCTAGAAAGCAATCGTCAAATTAGATTGCACTGTGCCCCCCCCCCCCCCCCATCCCCCGTTTAGTCTGGAACTGGCTTTCTCTGATTTTTCATTATGTTAGGCATGGCGGACATGCCAGTACACAGAACAGGATTTAAGAGAATGACAGCGTGATTCTTCTAATGAAGACACGATTATGTGAGAGGTGAAGAGCCAGTATACGTAAGGCATGCATTTATTTCACGCTTGCTTATAGCCGAACAACTTTACGGAATTATGAAGGAACAGTAATATATTAAAAAGAAACAATTATTTATACAGTCTGCGACAAAAGTTTAAATTCATTGATTTTTTTGTTTATGTTAAAATGTTTAGTTTTAAAAACGCCAAATTAATAATGTTATTTTATACTGTATAATTAATTTGACTAATCTGCATAATGGTGAATCAGGAATATAATATTAATGAGCTTCCTGCTCAAGCCATCAAACACAATGTATCTACAAAAATTTGGTAGAATTTGAGAGAGATCATATTTCAGCTCCCAAATCTGAAGGTGAATCAAAACAGGCAAATTTCACAAATTCTTGAACGCAATTTATGTGCTGTAAATGCAGCTGTTAAAATACCGATCAAAAATCATGCAGAAAACCATGTGAAAGACTCATGGGAGGTCCAGCCTACCAACTTGCCAACGAAGAAGGCTTATCAACATGCGTGCGTATTGTTCAAAGGTTCCTTAAGTCTACTCCAACTTTGCAGAGAATAAGGTAAAGAGAAAACCTAATTTGAGCCTACGCCACACTGGAATTTGCACGACAACATACGTATTAGTTGAAGCACTGATTGGAGAAAAAGATCTCAGAAAAGAAAATTATTTAATCTGGATGATCCTGACGGGTTGTCTTATTCATTTCATGAGGCGTATGTTTATCTAAGCGACTGCAACAAGAGCCGAGCGATTTTTTTACCGCCCAAGGGGTTCTAATGACTTCAGAAAATGCTACCGCGATTATAAGGAAACGTTTTCTAAAGATTTCATGATCATGGCGGGACACAGCTACAACGGCAAGTTAACTTTACACAGAGTTGAGTCAAAGGTCAAATTCAAAGCCATGTACTATCTATCGTTATAAACCAGTTTGTACGGTATAGAGGTAAACAAGGTATGGCTGCACCAAGATAATGCATCCAGTCACACGGCCGCATCAACTCGTCTCTTCCTGGAACCCATGCAAGATGATACCGGAATCCGCTCCATTCCATTCAGCGACATACCCATCGTCTTGTAGGACGCATCGCTTAAGGATTTTTGTGGCTTTGTCCTACTTAAACGGGCCCTCAGAAAGAGACGACCGCGAACAGTGGAGGGTCTTTGGAAATCGTGTCAACAGGAGTGATTACGAATTGTTCTGCACTCCAACCTCCTGCGGAGAAAACTGCGATGCATGGCTACCAGATTGAACACACTTGATGGTGGCGAAAGGGGTTCTCCACCTTTTCTGGCCTTCTGTAATTTATTACCATAGATCCCTAGTAAACCTCGGTAATATTATATTATTTTGTTATTTTTAAAACTAACTATTTTTAAATAAACTAGGAAAAAAACAGTGAACCTAAACTTTATCGAGCAATGTATCCCGAGTTATTTTTATAATTTCAAATTGTTTCCATGAAAAACAAAAAAAGTTCGGTATTATATGCCGAGCAGCCTTTGTATTTGATATGCTGTAAAAAATCCCGTATTCCCTTTTAACATTTTGCTTGCTTATACCGATTTAATGAATGACCTATTATTATTATTATTATTATTATTATTATTATTATTATGAATTATTATGAACATTAACGAATTATGAATAATTATGGTAAAAAGCTAAGAAACTATTATATCCCAACATTTTTTAATACGGTACCAAAATGGATTCAAACATTGAGATCTTTTAAATTTATAAAAGCAGCATATTATAGATGGAAAGAATATTATTAATTATTTTGACAAAGTATTATGTTGCTGATCAAGTAATATTGTCATTTTGTCTGTAGTATAGTACACCCATACCTCTTTATACGTACGCTCGTTGTACGTACTTTTCGATTTACGTACTTTTCAAATTATGGCACGAATTCGTTTTACGAACCCAATATTTCGTCACACGAGATTAAATAAAGAGTAGAGTGGAAATACACTGATCATCAGCGCCAGCACTATGACCTCGTCAAGTACGTCGTCATTATTTCCACTCTAATAAATTAATTTAGGCTATATATTTTCGATTTTTGTTTCATGTGTATTATTATGTTTATGAAGAAATAAAAATAATAAACTAAAGACTATAAAAAATAAATACTAACTTTGCTGTATTATTTCACATAAAAAAACACTGAAACAGATTCAATTTACTTTGTGTATATTTTGTATCAAAATCATTGATGTGCATTGTCAAAGCGTTATCACGAAAATCATTGATGTGCATTGTCAAAGCGTTATCACGGAAATTTATTTTTAAAAAGTACAGTAGTGACCTCTGATGAGAGCTACATAATAAAACGTCTCACGTTTTTCCATTGCCTCGACTTTTCTACTGACCCTGAAAAGTACGTATTCGTTATACGGATATTCGATTTACGTACCAAGTTTTTGGAACCAATCAGTACGTATAACGAGGTATAGGTGTATTGTGAATTTTTTAGTTTTTTGTAGTTACATGTATTTGTTGCAATGTATCATATTATCCCATACAAGCCATATATGAGGCTTCGGGATAATTAGTTATAATGTAATTGTTTTTAGTTTTTTTGAATAATAAAAAAAAAAAAAAAAATTATTATTATTATTATTATTATTATTATTTAAATTTTTAATAATGACCTTTACTGTATATAACTTTAAAAAGGCACAAATGCTTAAATTGATATACGAGATTTTACCTCCAGTACCTTCAAATATAATACGATTTATATACAGGGTGTCCCAAAAGTCCGTTCTCGTATGGAATATTGAAATGTTGCAGATGTAGAATACACATAGTTAAATAAGTATAATATAGGTAGGAAATTTCGTACTGCATGCCACGCTATCATACCAACAATGTTATGCAATCTACAATAAAAATAACTTACGTGGGGCATCAATTTGAACATTTTTTGCCGTATTGGTTTTCCTATCTGAAGAAAGGCTATAATATCGACGTATTATACTTATTCAACTATACAACATTTCAATATTCTCTATGAGACCGAAGTTTTAGAACATCCTGTGTAAACACGCTAATATTTGCGACTGAATTTAGTAAGAGAAACATGAATTTGTTAATGGAGATTTTTAACTCTTTACCTCAGAAAAATAATGCATTGTTAGTCCCAATTATAAAAAAGTAGAAAACATACATATAAAGCTTACACTTGGAATAGAATGATATTAAAAATTCAAATAAAGTAAACAATCATCTAATCTTAATTCAAATTAAGACTCGGAAGGAATTTGAGTAAGGATCTTATCTTTCTGTACTTACACACAGAAAAATCTCTCAGGCAACAACCTCATTAGCATGACTGATAAAAATGCCATCCGACACGTGCTAAACACCGTCATTTTCATATCCGATGCAGATTAAAATTTCATTGAAAATTTTATTCCGGAGTGATGTGTGATGCTAGGAAATATCCCCTAGAGAAATGAGACTAATAAGCAGCTCTTTGCCACGTCATGGAACTACTCCTTTAATAGCTAAAAGCAAACTATCGATCAATTTCTCTGCTATTTTTTTGTTTAAATATAAGCTAATTAAAATTTTACAAGCTGAATTTTCGAAATTGCTTTCCTGTCTCTCTTATGAAAGTCGAATTAAAGTGTTTAATGTGGATACGCAGATATTAAATCATTATAGCAAAAGAAAAACCTTTTCAGGGCGGTTGTCCAAGTTGCGTAAAGTGTTACCTTTAACTTTTCAAAAGTAATGTGGGCGAGGTGAAATTAAGTAGAAAAGATTAGTGTTCCTGCGGGAAAAGATGCATAGTTTCGTCCCACTCCCCCATTATAAACAATAAACAAACAGTGCGTAAAAGTTTTGAAATGGAAGGAAAATTCGAACGGCTAAGTGCTGACGATGTGCAATTACACACCTCTAAGAATCCACGACGGAATATTTCAGTTAATTCATGAAATGCTAAGTGCTTTTATCTTCATAATGAAACTTTCCTTTTTTTCATTTTTTTGTTACTTTTCTATTACATTTTCTATGCAAAAAACCTCTAGCTACACCTAATAAACGTAGGTCTGGCAATACTGGCAGCTCTCCACAATAATTCGTCGGATCATCATAAGATCTCTCAGCACAAATCTGGAAACATGTGGAGAAGAGCAAAGTGATGCTGAACAGGCTCTTGAAACCTTTCCAAAACAAAAGCCGAAAAGAGTGGCACAGGTTTTAGCTCCAACCATGCCGACGGAAGCCTCGTTCTAATCTCGTTGTTGTCGAGGACGGGAAAATAAAGACTGCATTATATTCAAGAGGCTTTTTTGTGCTACATGTGAGTTTTAGTGGAGCTTAAAATATTCTTTGTCATGAACTATGCGTAACTTAAAAAAATTGAATTTTATATTTTGTAATATACATTGAGAGTTTTAGGCCACAATACATAACGTTATAACAAGAAAATTTAAAGAAATCTTAAATAAAAACCTCAATATACCAACATTTCTAAAATATCAAAAATCAATTTACTTTTTCTAGAATAAACAAATATTAGTAATAAATTTTATTTACTTTAGCGTAAGCACTGAGTATACGAAGAATGAGGGTATTAAAAGCTAAAAATTAAACTATTACTATGGAAATAAATTGGGGTAAACACCGATTCTTGTAATTTAGTATTGAACAATGCTTAACTAGGACGGTACCTGGAGAAAAACGATTTACTTAATTTTTTCAGCTCATTTTAAAAGTGTCAACCAGGCTCTGTATATAAAAATACAAAATTAGTTATCATCTAAAACAATTTGAAGCAGTCACTGTTAGGAGAATGGTAAACACTTCTTACACTTATGGGCCATTACATTATGACCAACTCCAACTTAGAGTAATGAGCTCGCCCCAAGACAAATGTACGGCGCAACAGTGGCTCATATAGCCATACTGTCAGTGAACTGAGTTTCTGAATGTAGAGTGTTCGACTGCAGCATGGGAAAAGCAGAAGATTTATGAGAATTTAACAAAGGACAAAGGGCGCCTCGGAATGTCGATCTCGGAAATAGCGCGTTCTGTGGACTGTTCTTGTGCAGTCATTGCGAATGTTTATTAAAAGTGTTTTGAGGATGGAGAACCGTTTGAAGACCACGGTGCATTGATTCCAGAGAGGAGTGAAGACTACTACGCATTTATTGCTATGAACGAAGGGCTACAATGGTCCAAATCACCAGCAGCTACAACAGTGGTGGCTCAGACAATGTATCCCAATCACAGTTCAGCATAGCGTTCTATATAGGGCCTACATAGCCGTCGCCCCAGGCGTATCCTTGTGGTTGCGGCGCGCCATATCCAACTGCGCCTACACGGGCCAGAGAGCACAGCAATTGGACTATAGCAGAGTGAAGAAAGTTGTCTGGTCCAGCGAGTCACGTTTTCTGGTCCATCACGTGGACGGTCGAATGCGGTTACGCAGATTTCCAACAGAAACTGTGACACTCGAATGCACACTTGGACGGATACGACCTCGCAATGTATGGGAACTGATAAGCACCTGGTACCAGATACCTCAAACTATCTACCAGTTCCTTGTCGAGTCAATGCCTCACTGTATGCCCGTGATTTTTCCTAAAGGTGGCCATATGTCGTATTAAACAGGTGGTCATAAACGTAATAGCTCATTTCAAAAAAGAATGACAACAATTTATAACTTTTATTTGATTTGACTAGGAACTTGGTTTTCTCATTACAACGAACAGATAGTATCAAATTTATGTTGCTGTGAAAATCCGTGGTTTAAACCATTTGCGTGAAAGTACAGTAGAGGCTATCGCTTCGACCACCTATTCGCAGAAAGTGGATAGAAATTGAATATCGATTAGATGTGTGCCGCGCTACAAATGGCGTTTATATAGAAACTTATTTTTCGGAAACCCTGTATTACTAACAGCCGTCAAAACCGTGATTACATAATCAGCTTAACTGTAGGTTAACAGTTATTTTAATACTCATTAAAGACTTTGGTGTAAAATAATTAATTCCTTTATTACATTTGCTAAATTATATAGTGGAACACCAAAATGTGATAATAATAAATGTGCGGTTTCACTTCTATGTATCCCTTTTTTCAGGCATAAAAGAGGTTTATAGAAACTACCATACTGTAACTCTCCTAAATACCCAACCCCATAACATGATAGCAAAATAAAACACGAAATTAACCCCCCCCCCCCCCCCGAGGAGGGTACAGGAATGTAGCGCGAGTCATCTATTTCTTTCCGAGTTCATTTATTTTATTTTTTTTACCTCTTTTACCCCCATTTTTTAAAATCAAAAAATTGATTTTCTCGATTTAAAAAAGAACTTTATCGAAACGAAAATAAGAAAAAACTTTATCTTCTTTCGTTTCTCAAAATTTTTGATCAAATAACGTGGCTACTACCCCAACAACTCCGACCTCACTGGGAGAATTTGGCCCTAACTTCATAGAAATGTATATCTAGCCTAGAGAAATCTGCATACCAAATTCACTTCTTTACTTACCTATATACCAAATACAAAGATGGGCCAATCTAATTCTCACCCCGGTAACTCCGTCCCCAGTGGAACAATGTAAACTAAACTGAATAGTGAAACAGTACATGCTCAAGGTATGATACATTCCTACTTTTAGCATCTACGTCAAAAGATGCAGAAAATATGAAGGTGACAGACAGACGGACAAACATACATGATAAAACCAATAAGTAGCTCCATTCTTCCGCTACTTAATAATGTATCCCGAAGAGTAAATTTACCCGGTCCTCCATTAAAACTGGAATCTAAACATAATCGACAAAATTAGATATATGACCATGTAAATATTCCATTTCTAAAAAGTCATAGTTGTCCATAGAAAAACGGTTATGTCAAATTCGGAAATTGCAGGAAAGCAATAAGATATACGCCACTATATTAGCCAGGTCCAACTTTCATTAACTATTAAGTAAAGAGAGAGAGAATGGAGCTACTTATTAGTTTTACCATGTGCCTATTGTCCGTCTTTGTATTTGTCCTATTCATATTTTGATAACGGTTGAAATTCTTACGTTTGGCATGTGCTACTTCTCTATCTAGTTGGATTTAATTGGCCCACTGGAGTCGGAGTTACGAGGGTGGAAGTCAGAGTAGTCCGACTCTACAGGGTGTATTTAAACCCATGTCACAAACTTCTGGTGGTGATTCCCAAAAGCGAGATGAAAACTAAAGTTAATATAAACATGGTTCGGATAACGAACCATTTATGAGATTTCCGCAGTTATAAGTGAAGTTTCAGCAGCTGGTTTTTCTACTCTGTGGATGGCAGGGACATGCGGAGAGAACGTACAACAAATTCTTGAAATAACGTCCCATTTATTGGTTATTAATAGGTGCGCCCGCTAATAACTCCAGGTGTACCTAAACAACCATTTAGAGGGTGAAACGGGTACTGTAGTAAACGGTTCGTTATCCGACCCCCCCCCCCCCCCTTGAACATTTGTTGTAGCTTCTCCGCATGTAACATTTCTCAGCTTCAGTTGAGAGTGACGTCATTAGTGAAGCCGTTACAGTTCGTTCGCATGAAGAAATATTTCGAATAATTTTCTATACAGGAAGTATCTGAAACCCTGTCACAAACTTTTAGAGGAGGTAGTATGGATGATTCTAAGCAGAAACGTTCATATGAACATGGGTTCGAATTTGAACGATAACCGAGATACGAATACAAATAAAAATGCTGCCACTAAGATCAACAAGTTAATAACTCAGGTTCTATAACACCTAGGATAATGAGGTTTGGGGAAATAATAGGGTACATAGAATTGTGTATACCTTTACAACGTGATCGAATTCCATCCAGTAGTTTCCGAGTTACATAGTCAACATCGTAACACTTGGTGGTTAGTAATTCACATGTGAGCACGTATTACGATTTTGACTGTTTAACTCGAAAACTACTAGTTAGAATTCGATTAAATTTTAATGGTATACACAACTGTATGTACCCTATCATTCTCCCAAACTTTATTATCCTAGATGTTATAGAACCTGAGTTATTAACTTGTTGATCTTAGTGGCGGCATTTTTATTCCTGTTCATATCTCGGTTATCGTTCAAATTCGAACCCATGTTCATATGATTTTTTTGCTTAGAATTATCCATACTACCTCCTCTAAGAGGTTGTGACAGGGTTTCAGATACACCCTATATAATAATTTCAAAATTCTTTCTGCAGTCAATTTCCTATTTTTCTTCTCGATATAATAAAAAATCGGAGGATAGAAAAGCCATTTGATGATGAAATTTAAAAAAATTAAATAAAAAAAAGTCGGTCTGTAGTCGAGATTGTTCCTACGTGAAATAGATGTATCAGAAATGAAAGATGATCGAGTTTCCATGAAGAAGATTAAAATATTTTCTATGGGTTCCATATTGTTCCATGGGTTCCATCATTAATTTTAAAAAATGATATCGGATAGATACCATTCGACTATTCTACTTTCGAGAAGCCAAGCGATTATAGTACAGTCTAACGTAGTACAAGCAAGCCTAACGGCGGAAGGATACGATGTTGTGCACTATGCCCGGTAAACGAGGTCATTCCGTGGTAACGTCACTCTCAACTGAAGCTGAGACAGGGTACAGAAGGAATGGGTCGATTTATTTATAATTTTGCACAGGGTATAGAAGGTATGTGCCCGAAAAACGTCAAACCAGCCACGTATGTGCGCGAAATACGTAAATCCAAGCGTCATGAAAATTCGGCCATGCTTGCTCCCGAAACACGTCATTTCGGCGATATGTAGCATTGGTGGCATATAAGAAATGATTCAAATTGCAAGATAATACGTTCAGAAGAACTTTGTACAGGGTGGTTCCCATGCCCCAATAGAACACATTAGTAGGTCGTATAACCGCCGGCGAGCTTGAATGCAGGCCTCGATGTCGTCTTGGGGTAGGTTGTTCGAAGCCTCCTGAACATGCTGGCTTAATTGTGGAATTGATGCAGCTGGTGTGCAGCGAAGATAAACGTTACGTTCCATCATGTACCACGCATGCTCAAGTTACGACAAGTTTGAGATCGCGGCGGCCAGGGAAGTAGTGCCACGTGTGTGTACGGACGTTATCCTTCTGGAAAAACTTGTTACCCTCCCGTTGCAAGAAGGGCAGACGAACATGTTCCACAATCTGCTGGACGTACTGCATGTTTCATCCACAAACACGATCGCGATTTGTAACTGATCGCACCTCGTACGATTACGCCAGGGGTTGGAACTGTGTGCCGTAGAAGATGGTGCTCTTCTGCTCTTCGCTGCACACGTACACGTCCATCAATGGTATACAGACAGAGTCTGCTCTCGTCACTAAAGACCACATACCTCCATTCGACTCTTCAGTCAGCTCTTTCGCGGCACCACTGCAACTGCGCAGCACGATGTTTTTGCAGAAGTGAGAGTCTGGCTAAAGGAATCCGTGCCCGCAGTCTTGCAGCTAGCAAACGGTTTTCCAATGGTCCGTTTTGACAAAGTTGGTGCCACTGTGGCATTTATCTCTGCTGTGGATGCCGTACAGTTGCTCAAAGCTTCTCATACGATTCGGTGGCTTTGGTGTGGGTCAGTAGTGCGTGGGCGTCCAGAACCTGGTAAACGTGAGCGCGTTCCTTCCGTAAACCACTGCTGACAACATCGAGCCACTGAAGAAACATTACGACCGATTTGTGCCGCGATACGCCGATAAGACCATCCAACCTCGCGAAGTCTCACAATAAGACCTATGTCAAACTCCGTGAGTACGACGGCGTGTACAAGGCATTGCATACACCTTCAGTCAACTGTTCCAGTACAATACAGATGCCACACTGACGATTTCATGCAAATCTGTTCGGCGCACGGGAGCCGCCCCGTTCGGCGATACGTTCTTCTGGACGTATTGCAATTTGGATCATTTCTTGTATGCCACCAATGATATATGTGTATAAAAATTTAAAATAAATCGACCTATTCCTTCTAAGTATTGCATTTTTTTGCTACAGTGTACATGATGTCCCTTTTCACTGGAAACATGCTCCCATGCAATGTGTATATGAATAAGCACCTATATCTTCTATAATACTCTGCAGTTCTGCAAAGCCTCTGCAAGAAGGGTATCAAGAGAATTGAAAAAAAGACGTTTTGAAGCTTGTCAAGAAATTTTTGCAGCAACTTGAAGATGGAGATCAACATCGCAGCCTTTGTCTTAGGGCTGCTCAAAGAGGCAATGGGAAACAAAACTTTCAGATCAAAACAAGCGGTGCACAAGTGGCTGCGCACTCAGCCCAAAAAATTTTTTAAGGGCATTCGTTTGTTATAGTAATTTCTAGAGAAATTATTTATCTGTTTATGGCAGGAGAACTCATAAAAAAGTAACGAAAGATTTAATTAAAAACCTGAAAACTATGTTTCTTTAATTTTCGACTAACTAGCGTAGATATAACGTGTTTAATAAAAGTTTCCAAGGAAACAACTAAGATTTACAATTTAGTTAATATGTTGTATATTTTTGAGAACTATGCTCTTTATTTTCTTTGAAGTCTTCTCCCTTGTTGTTCTGCCTCTCATTTTTATATTGGATTCCTTTGTGAAAAAAGATAAAATATTAAGAGAACTGTGAATCCGTAATTACTTTAAGTAGATTCGCTCAAAAGTTTGAGATGAACAAACGTTAAAGAAAATTATATTTTGATCTTCCTTGCTTTGGTATAACATATTCAAATTTATTGTTCTCTCGTGCTTTCACTGCCGTACTTAAAAAAATCACGGATATCCTAGCGTTTCATTTACCACCATATGCAGATGACAATCTGAAGTCTGTAAATGATTATGGCGAGGACAACCAACAACGAAATAGGCAACGTTCTTGTATAATATCACCATCAAAGCGATAGTTAAGTCCACAGTTGACGTTAAAGATTGTACAATGCTTAAACGAGTCTTTTAAAGTGACACACACTTTGCGAACATTTGGAATTCGGTTTTTCCCTGCATGGGGGCCACGATTTTTCAAAGTATTTTTGAATCTCTTAACTCATAAAGTTGTTTATTTTTAAAATCGGCAATTTGGGTTCTTTATGATCAAATAAACATCAAAGGTATCCTTATTTAAAACAAGCACAGATATTCTTAGAAAAAAGGAGGAAATTTCCTGTTCCAAAAAAGATATAAATTGTCTATGTATTATAGAATAAAAAGACAGCAGCAAAAAGCGCTTTCTCTTTCCTCCTGGAACAAATATTTAAGAAAAACAATCATTTTTTAATATTGATACATTTCTAGAAAGGGGGGGGGGGGTATTCAACTAAGATTCTCTTAGCTTTCATCTTTCCGACGACAAAAATTCCCTGACGTTTCTCTTTCAAGTTATTTACCAAGCGCGAATTTTATCAGCATGAATAGAAGTCTAAAGGTAAATATTCCCTTCAATGAAGGTCTTCTACGGAGGTTGCCTAATAAAAACGTTCGCTTTTGTCATCTTATCTTCTTCCATTGTATATGACAAGAAAGAAAAGGGCCTTCATTTAAAAGTTTTAACTTAATATTCGGAGGGATGGGAAGCAACATCAACATTTAAAGTCCGGAAGGAACATGCTAATAGTTTAAGTATTAAATTGGAAATACCTTAAATATCAAAGATCGCAGGAGGATCTGTTTTCCCATCTTTAAGTGATTTTCGTTACACGTCACTACTTCAAATAAAATGCATACTTTCTAGTTAAGTAATTGGATTTTAGGAGAAACGAGCATAGGAATGAACATAAAATTCAAATATAATAGTCTTGAAATGACTTTTATATCCAAATAAGAATGCTTTCAAACACACAGGACTGCATAAAGTAAAGGAAATTAATATTTTATGCTTTCGATATTTGTAATGATTTCCTGAGTAAAGTATTATGAATAATGAAACGCTTAGCCCAGTGGTTATTTCGGTTCGACTTCATTGTCAGAGGCTAATTTAGAGAGAGATAACCAATAAAAATTTTAAAAAATGAACAGTAACAAATTTCAAATTCATAATTAATAGTAGCAATTCATATAAACAAGAATATAATAAATCCAAAGAAGCTATAGGAAAGTAGCAAGAGTCGGAATTCAAGGGAATTGGCGGTTTAAAAGTTGAGCAAAAAAAGGAGGGGATAAAAAGTGAGTGTAAAATGTGCGTTTACTTTCATTCGCGTTTAACACGTGAAGAGGGATCAAGAAAGAATTCTTAAAATATCCTGTGATGTATTTATATATTTGTGCAATGCAAGTATTACACTACCTTGCCAAAAGTCATGGGACACCACCAATTTAAAGGAAACACTTAGAAAAATGCATGTATTACTTTCTGATTGGTTCACCATTTGCTACTATCACAGCTTCTATTCTGTCGGGCATATTGTCCACAAGTTTTTGATATATTTCCGCAGGAATTTTTCGCTATCCCACCAAAAGTGCATTTGACAGTTCAGTCACAGGTTGCGGGCGCTCCGCTCCTGCACGCAATCGATGACCCAAAGATGTTCGATGGAGTTGAGATCGGGGCTCTGTGCAGGCCAGTCAAGTTCTTTTACCCCCATTTCATCAAACCATTCTTACTTTGTGGCAAGTGAGTTATCTTGTTGAAAAGAAACGGGCTATTTCCAAAGTGCTGCATGAGAGCAGGGAGGGCGGCGTTGCCCAAGATGTCTTGGTAACGCTCCGCGTTCAGATGACCAGCCACAGAAAAGATTGGACCCAGATCAAACCACGAAAACACACCCACATAATCACTGGCTCTCCCCAAATTTCACTGTGGGCACTATATAACTCGCCAGATGACGTTCTCCGGGCATTCGCAATACAAAAATCCTTCCATCCGATTGCCAGTTGGTGTATCGTGACTCCATTCAACCATCTGCCATTGCTCCAGAATCCAATGATGTCTCTCTTTGCATCATTGCAATCTCCTCGTTGTTTTGCAGGTGCTTATGTGGGATGTGTGGATGAATGCAGTTCCTTGAGAACATTCCTGGTGCTTACAGTTGTCCCAGTGGATTCTACTGGTGGAATCTCGTCGACTGGTGTTTTACGGTTTGCAGTGACCACCCTGCGAAGCGCCCTTCGATCTCTGGTCGACATAATCTTGGGTCTTCCGGTCTTGGGCTAAACACTTTGTCGTACCTTTATCTTTTCACGCCCGGATGAGGTTTTGAACGGATGATTTCGTGATGTTTAGCAGGGTTGACGTCTCTCTAACACTTTTTCTTGCAAGGTGGCACCCAACAATCGTACCTTCTCGAAGTCCGAAATCTGCTTTCTTTGTGCCATTCCTACAAAAGCTCTGGATTACTGGATTACAAAAGTATCCAGGGCTTTAATTCCTACAGAATGCAAGCGACCTCTGTTGTGTAGTGTTGGGATGAACGACAACATTTAAATTGTTTGGGAATGCCCCATTTTTATGCAAAATAGTGTATACATGTATTCTAATTTTATTTTTTTTCATTTTAAAACTTTCTCACGAAATTTTCAAATTTTTTAATTATTCATATTGCAAATTATCAACCCTGTGGATAACCTTCAAATGATGAGAAACAGACGTCTTGTCCACAACTATTTTATGCAAATTATAACATGGCAATTTTTTGGATATGGATTAAATATTTATTTTATAGAAATAAAAATATTCATAATTCTTTACAGTTTAATGCTGGGACTTTTCAGAAACAACAAAATAATGTTTAACTGCGCATGCGCAGGCGACCAAAAATTATTAGCTAAATGTATAGAGCTATTCTTAAAGTCCAAGCAAATATCGTGAAAATTCAGAAAGATATCGCTGATAGAATGAGTTGAATTTCAGTTGACCTCATAAATAAACAAAACGAAAAAAGTTTTTCTCCAAATATTTATTTTTGGACCGGACACCGATATCAACTTCTCCTTACGCTGAAATGAAGTCAATATGTATATAGAAAGTCAATATGCCTTCATTTCAGCGTAAGGAGAAGTTGATACTGGTGTCCGGCCCGAAAGTAAAAATTTGGAGAAAGCTTCTTATCATTTTGTTTATTTTTGAGAGCAACTGAAATTCAACTCATTCTATCAGCGAAATCTTTTGAAATTCTCAAGATATTTGCTTGGGCTTTTTATAAAAGTAGCTCTATACATTTGGCTAATAAAATATGCAAAAAAAAAACAAACCCCATTTTGGTAACGCTTGCGCATGCGCAGATAAACATTATTTAGTAAAAAGGCTCATATTTCATCAAATATTTAATATTTTTATATTCTGATTGCATGGTGTTGTCTCTACAACAGTGCAGTTTGTCAAGTTTCATATAAACGGCATTGCATTGGGTTGAAAACCCTGCATGTTATAAACAAAAAAATTATGAAAAAAATTTCGTTTTTTTAACAGAAACCTTCATATCTCCATGAATGTGCGTGCTATTCTCATACAAATGAACACAGATAACTAAAAGAAGCTTCATAATCATATTCTACAGCTACAACGCATTTAAAGCATTATTTTTTACCGGGTAATACCAAACATTTTTTTTCAATTTGTTGCTGGTCCCAAACATTTGTTCGCTATTTGCCGTGGGACAAAACCTTCGCTGAAATATTAGGTGTAACATGCTCTTTGCACCCCAGAAGTACTTCAAGTATTTTTTACATATTCGACAAAATGTCTAAAATCAAAGTTTTTCATATTATTTTTTCCAACTCCCTAAATCTGCTTCGTATTATTAAGATATGCGTCATTCAAAAGAGCTCAGCGACTTCCAAAGTGGAATCATCGATCATTCTACAAATACCCCGTACAACTATATACAATGTGATTGCGAAGTGGAAGATGCATGGAGCTACAACAGTACAACAACGAACTAGCAGATCTAAGAAACTGACCGGCAGAGATCGTCGAGTGCTTGCAAGTGTAACTCGGAACAATCGAAGGCCTTCTGCTGAAATGATTGCTACTGAGTTCAGAAATTCTGCTTTCTGTATTGCTAGCACAATCACCATTCTTTGGAACTTCATTCGCTGGGTTTCCACGGTCGTGCTGCTGTTCACAAGCCCTTCATCATTCCGGGCGACTTTTGGAATGGTTTAAAACTTACAGAAACTGGGGCATGGAAGAGTCAGTGGAAACGTGTCCTTTGGACTGATGAACCACGGTATGCACTTTGCCAATCAGACGGACGAAGTTGGGTTTGGCGGATGCCTGGAGAACTTTTCGTATCTGAGTGTGTGGTGCACACTGAAGTTTAGGGAGATGGCATCATGATACGGGACGCTTTTTCATGGTTCGGACTGGGCCAGCATGTCTCTGTTAAAGGACCGATGAAAGCCATTGCTTACCAAGACAACTGTGCACTGCCAACATTGTGGGCACAGTTCGGGGATGGGCATTTTTTTGTATCAACATGGCAATGCTCCTTGCCATAAAGGAAGATGTGTACACGACTGGTTTCAAAACACAAAGGGTTTGAAGACTGGATTGGACTGTTCAGATTTCCGAAGAAGGATAAGATATTTCAAAAATTTAGCAATGCTAGAAAATGTGAAACACGTCAGCAAATTAATTAATGTCACCATTGATTTGAAGATGTTAATGTAACGAAATACGTCAGCAAAATAAAACTAATTTTATCGTATTTTTAAATTAGAAGATTCTTATCTTTTTTTATAAATAATACTAACAATTTGGAATCTTATATCATGATTCTGACCCATTCGAATAAATCGATAATCCACTGTTTGATTAAAAAATCTATATCACACACCTGATAGATGATGAAATGTGTATACAAATTACTAAAAATTAGTCCGTCTTTAGGGAGGGTGGTGGTCGTCCGGGACAAGATAACGGAGCCCACTATCAGACGTTACTTCTGAAAATGGTCGGATCCAATTTCCCGCATGGCCGAGTTCTTTATCCACTCTGATCGTGTTGTGATCACTCGAATCCGTGTGCTCAAAGTGGATGCGTCAAATCGTCGCAGTCGATCCATAGCAAACGGGCGCATTCCATTGACTTTTGTATTTGTTAAGTAATGCCTCAGGTATATTTATCTTACGATTTTGTTATACAAATAAAACAGAAGAATAAAGCAAAATCTGACCATTATTTGATGCAAGTACAAATAAACAAACATGTGATGGTTATAGTTCTACATAACCACGATCCTTTCAACCACCACCACCTAAAGACAAAGCCTGAGCGCGGAAACATCATACATTGTTAAAATATCATAGGTAGTCATCTTTAATAGCGTTTCTACCAATAATAAGCCCTAAATTATGACTAGGTATGATGATGTTGTAACGGGCAAAAGTGCGTTAGGTTGTCTTTCTTGGTCGACGCAACGTTCCCCGTTCAACACTCTTCCTAAACAGAAGAAATAAAAAAAACAACAAAACATTAACAAGTAGGTTTCTAGTTCCAGTTAGCAATCCATACGTTATTCAAGTATTAATGAACACTGATACTCATCTTCTCTTTAATCTTTCAGAGGATAAAAGGAAGAAAAAGATTAACTTAGACGATATGTTTACCGTGTTTGGTTATAAATCAAGATTTCCGCAGAGACAACTATGTCTGACAAAAATAACCGGGGCTTTATTGTACAATTCCTTTTGCTATTGAAATTTACAACCATATGGAGGAATCCTTCTTCGAAGTAGGATATATTGTTAAGTGTCTCCACACCAGAGTCATTATTCTTTCGCCGCCGGACGTTCAAAAAGAAAAATAAAAAAAAATTTGTAATAAACAGTTTTAAATGATACAACTAATTAAGATTCTAGAAACAGTCCAAAGCTTAATAGTCCATTCAGATCTGTCTAAGTAAGTATTCTCAGAATTGTCGGGATAAGTTATTTTGATTATCGGACCTCTTCAGAGTGTTTCTTCACGACTTAAGCCTGTTTCACAATTACTGTTTGCGGGCGAAAAACAGGCGAATGCGGAAATCGCAACCGAGGCGAAGATTTTCCGCACATACTGCCGTTTCACAATTAGCGGAAATCGCCCGCATTGCTCTTCGCAATTGCTTTGCGGGCGAAATTTTCAATTCAGACAGGTTCTGAAATTTAGCGAATTCGCGACAGCTTGAACCAATCAGGAAGCTTCAGGTTCGCACAGAACTATAGGGGGAAAAGTTGGAGAGAAGTAATGAACGGATATTTATAAGAGAAAAGGACGAGACACAAAAACCCTGGAATACAATAACCTACAATAAATAATAGTTATTAAATAAAAATGAAAAATAAATAATAATAATAATAATAATAATAATAATAATAATAATAATAATAA
>JAHWFO010004193.1:3214309-3255375 GCA_023313115.1 Rhysida immarginata
ATAATAATAATAATAATAATAATAATAATAATAATAATAATAATAATTAACAAAATAATTATTAAATAATAAATAAAATATTCTAATTGCCTTTAGAGAATTATTCTTTTTGCTTTGATAAAGGATAGTCTCTATCCGAAACGTCAGCTTTTTATTTTATTTTATATTTCTAGTTTCATTTTGATTTTATTTATTATTTATTAATTATTTTGGAGAGAAGTAACAAAAACGGAAGAAATATACAAATCCACTTGGGCGTATTATGACAGCTTACTATTCCTTCGGGTAGGGTCTTTTAATCTACCCTGCTTAAAAGATTAAAAGACCCTGCTTCGGGCATAGCCTACATGATAAGCCTATTCTCTTATCATGTAGGCTATAGTTCGGGATACAGTTTCCAACCGCTCGTAGAATGAACCAATCAGGAGATAGTTAATGCGGCCGCGAATTTAATTGTGAAATGGAAACGGAAAATTGTTAAATCGCCCGCTTTGCTAGCGGAGCGCTAGTATTCGCATCCTGTGCGGATTCGCTGGGGCAAATGCGGGCGATTTAATTGTGAAACAGGCTTTAGAGTTTTTTTTCTTTTCACCTTGGGTTCTTCCGCGAACGTCTCGCAAACTCGTCAGGTAAGTATTCTGAATCTATTAATTCTAAATTATTTGGTTTACTCACAATCATAGATACCCTTTTTTTTTTGCTCTTTTCTGTTTATCTCATCGGTCTCTTTGTACTTCACAACAGTTAAGAGTCATCGGTGTGTCCCAGGAATGCCGGAACTGCGATCTCAAACCTCGGTTACGGTAGACGTTTTTTTCAGAAGGTCGGAGTGACGGTTTTAGACGACAGCAAGAGGGAAGGGAAAACTAATTCTACACTAACAATAACGGAGGGTAGGGTGGGGAGCCTCAAAGCCGCAAAACACACGACTTTGAAGATATTAGTAAGGATCTTACTGCGCTAAACTTAAAATCAACGCTTACGACACCAACTGCGTTTCTACGTTCGGTAACACTGGTTTCGTTACTGTGCATGACCTCCTTGAAGTGAATCCGTGGAGTGCCTCGTCGAGAAGCCGCTTCCTCTCATAAGTACAGTTGAATAACCTGAGAATTAAAATGTACAAAAAAAACATAATCGGTAAAGGCTAATCATCGGTAGTATTGCCCAAATACTATGCTCAATACCGAAAGGTTTCTGGTTCGTGTCCTTTTCTTATATATCTGAAGTTGGATCGATCATTCGTCTCATTTACGGGAATGTCAATTACCAATCGTCGTTATTAACGGCGTCAAATTCTGATCGGGTTCGTCTAACGTTGCTTTCAATCTGGATACCTTTTGCCTCATCGGTAGAAAGATGGGCAACTTGCGATGTCGAATCATCTTATGGATGAGGATTCTTTTTCAGTAATGTCTTTCCTCATCATCAAGTTTTCTCGATGGCTGCTGTCGTTCTACTACCCAGTTTTCTTATAATCATCATTTACTTTTTTTAACGACCAGTCGCTCGTACAAATAAATCTCATTGTTGGCGAAACATCGTTGATTTCGACCATTGTTTACCTCGTCGCATCATAAGGACCATCTATAATCTACGTCAACAATCAATTTACAATAAACAATTTAGTAATATCTGAAGAGCTTTATACTGCGAAGAGGGTGGGGGGGGGGACAAAGAAAGGAGAAAGAGAGATTTTGTAACGCCAAAACCGGCCGTTACAATGTAACAATGTATGAAATTTTCGCGCTCAGGCTTTGAGTAGAGGTGGTGTTGTTTCAACTCAGGATTTTATACAAACTTCTTGATTCAGCAAAAATATTTTTTGGCTGTCTTCAGCGATCGCTTCTTTGACCTCGTCATGCACTTTTAAACTTCAGAAACTTTATCAAGACGATGAACAGTTTCTTAGTATAGTGGAAAAATTGGATGTAATTTTCGAAATTGCATGTTTAGATTGTGATGTAAATTACGTGGGGCAGACGGGCCGCACTCTTTACGCTCGTTTGGAGGAGATAGAGAAGGCGGTCCGAAATAAAAAATTTGGAGAAAACCCCTTATCGGCAAGATAGAGCACGAGCCCATCGGACCAACAGAGTGTTTGAAGTTCTGGAAGAGCACTTTGGAGAGCGCATTCTGGCATTGGGGTACCAAGAGGCCACTAGAGAAGAAATAAAAATAGATGAAAGTACTGAAGAGCGACACTCGGTGCGAAATTAACGTTGGTTTCCATGACCTCGTACTCGTATGTTATTCTTCGATTTTGAGTTAGCCGAAGAAGGAATGGACAAAAGCACATGGGCCGCCATATTCTCCTGATCTCAACTCTTGTGACTCATTTACGTGGGAAAATAATAAAGACAAAATTTACGCAAATAACCCCGAAACCATCGCTGAGCTCAAAACAGCCATTCAGGAGGTCATAGAAAGCATCGATGTCTCGACACTTTAGAGAGTTTTGCAGAATTTTGCTCTTCGTCTGCGCCACATCATAGTCATATCGAACATGTCATAAACTAAACCCGAATATCTCTAGTTACTTTTACCATTTGAATAAAATTTTGAACTCAGTAGTTTTTGAAAATTTGATATTTTATTTCATATAGCTCAATAATTGTCACCATGTATATACACTGGCTGACAAAAAAAGAACCATCCAGAAGTAGTGGTCCAATATTATCCTATTTCGGTACACATGCATACCATTGATGTGTGAGTAAACGATTAGATTCACAAGGATCTGTAATGTCTAGAGCGCTCACCAGAATGCATTCGTGATGTTACCGTCATGTTGTTGATAAGCTGTTACCAGTTACCTGCTGTGAGTCCGACAGTTACACAAGACGTTCAGAGAGGGTTACTGTACTGTACAAAGCATCCGCGTTAGACATCCTATCCACCAATTGACAGCATTTGACAAGGGCCGCATTGTGGGACTGCATGAGGCTGTTTGGTCGTATCGTGCAATTGGCCATTCAGATGTCACAGTGGACCGATGTTGGACTCAATGGGTACATGACGACATCCATGCACGTCGTGCAGGTTCGGGTTGACCAACAAACACCACCCCAACGGAGTACCGACGTAATGTGCTCTAAGCATTAAGGAATCCCATGGTATCGGCACCCGCCTTCCGCGAACATATACTGGAGACTCTACAACACCCCGTGAGTGTCTTGACCACTCGCACCCGCAGGATTGGAGTCCTATTGCCCCATGCGTCGGTTGCCATTAACACCACAACACCAGTGCCTGCGTTTAGAGTGGTGCCTTGCCCGGGGGGCATGGACAGAAGACCAATGGCGTCGCATCATGTTTAGTGATTAGTCCCTCTTCTCCATGATCTCCGATGACTATCGCGTTCGCGTATGGCGGCGTCAAGAGCAGAGGGCGCAATCCTCCCATATTGTGGAGGGATACATAGGCGTAACCCCTGTCATCAAGGTGTGGGGAGCCATCGGATATGCGTTCAAGTTACCTCTAATAGTGCTACGGCAGACTTTGACGGCACAGCGATACGTCACAGATATTCTGCGTCCACACGTCCTACTCCTGCTGACAGAGCACCTTGGAACATTGTACCAACAAGATAACGCATGCCCACACACAGCATGTGTGTCTATGGACTGCCTACAGCATGTTGAGGTCCTCCCGTGGCCAGCAAGATTCCCGAACCTCTCCACCATTGAACACGTGTAGGATGACATTGGAAGGTGACTCCGTCCCAGTACCAATCTGCGGGATCTAGAGGGACGCTGCAACAACTGTGGACTGATTTGCCTCAGGAGAGGATTCAAAGGCTGTTTGACACCATTCCGAACCGCATAAGGGCGTGCACTGGGGCCAGAGGGGGTGGTACACCCTCCTGACCTGGCGCCAATATTCCACCTGTTTTATCCCATATTGTAATGAGTACAATAAAGTCACATGTTCTTTCATCATATATCGTTTCATTCACTTTCAACCACTCCTTCTGGGTGCTTCACTTCTTTTGCCAGCCAGTGTAATAATGATTGGGGAGTAATTTTTCCTAGGAGTCATTATTATATGCTATACCCCGGTATGCTATCTATCGGGCTATGTCAATACCTTCTGTGAAAATTACTCTGTACGATAAAATTTTAAAAAATTGAGTCACTCTGCTATTTGTTTTTTAAGCGTCCTCATGCATGTATGAGATTCTATTCGCGATTTTTTTTAAAAAAGTGCTTTGCATATATTTGATAACTTTAATATTAAAGAATACGATATTGAGAAAAATTAAACATACGCGGAGGAAATTACTTTCAAAAATTAAATCATTTTTGGTTATAATTTTTAAAATCAATTGACATTTCTATAAAGGAAATGAGCTGCTTTTATTTTATTCATTAATAATTGATTAAAATAAAAATGTCTTCTAAGTGGATTTTAAATAAAAACCAGGAAAATTTATTCAATGCGACCACCTCCCCAAGCGACCATACTATCTTTGATACCACAGGTGGTCAGTTTGTAAAAGTTTACTATGTAAAGATTTGAAGCTCTATCAGCGTAAAACATAATTGAAAAATCGATAGCTGTCGAAGAGAATTGAGATTAAATATCATAGAATTGCTGCTGAGATAAAAAAATTTCATCTGCGGTAGTCAATAACACCTGGATATCGTTCACGCTATCGACAAATGTACGATGAAAATAACCAGACACCTATAAACTTTTCATCACCTACAAAGATGTGAGAAGTTACAGACACCGCCAAAAGCAATGTAACCTACAGAAAAGCTCGTACAATTTGTAAAGATACTCGTATGGAAGAAATGTAAATGTCACATAAAAAAACTGATTTTATTTGCTTGCCCTTGCAATACATAGTACTCACAATATAGCAATCTAAGTGCTAAAGCCAACACCTGTGTCACCCGAAGAATGTCACAACAGCTGCCCACCAGATGCGATATATTGTCATACAAAGGATGGAGTCTGGTATGCCTGTGGGTGAAGTCGTGTTATACAGCCCACCCTGTGGATGAGGTCATGTGATACAGCCCACCATGCTGCTTCAACCATGGTTTTAGAGTTCCTAAACGCTTAGATCCTAGACACTTATCATTTATCGCGGAATAGGGAACGTGTAATATCGCAGAAGTTTCGCGTATTTCAAGCTTACTCTACAGAATACACTTTTTTAACCATTCAGGAATGGCTCAACACAGAAAACTGTGACCTTGTCTTTGCAAACAATGTTGTTAGATAGGAAAAACTCGCTCATACTATTCCGTCAAGTGGTTTGCCCATAGCGAGCTCATTCTGGTCTTTTTAAGAACATACCTTGTGTTTTATAAGACGTGTATTTAATTACTTTTTAGTTTAAGAAATTACATGTTATCAGGCAAACATTACGGAGATCAACCAATGGTGATCGATCGTCAAATATTTACGTTTCTCATCCGACCAAATTTAATTAATGTTACTTTTTCACAGAAAGCTCGAGGAACTTTCGTACGCCGGGCTTTCGAATAAAATCAAAAGCTGTGTCTCACGCGAACTGTTGATATCCGTGTTAACAAACTTGAGCTAGGAAATAAAGCCAAGCTGTCTTTTTCAAACCCATCTTTGTCCCCATTCTCATATACGGCCATGAGTCTTGGGTAATGGCCGAAAGAGTGTCGAAATGAGGTCCTGGGAGGTTTGGCAGGTGTTCCCTACAAGATAGTGTTCAGCATCACTATAAGGCAGTCTTTAAGTGTTGAGCCACTACTTCTACGCATTAAGAGGCTCAGTTGCTTCGGTAAGGCCACATGTAAGGATGCGCAAATTGACTTCCTAGACAGTAGCTATTTTCCAAGTCAGTGGTCACATAAGAGATCAAGGGGTCGGCTTAGAACTAGGTGGCTAGACTAAATAGAGCTTCTGGGTTCGAGTCGCTTGGGTATTACCATTGAGGAAATGCGCCTGATGGCGGAAAAGCGCTGCCCCCGCGACCTTAACGAATAAGCAGATTTGTAAACTAAGGGTGTGTCTAAAAAGTCCGATCAGTCGCCAACAGTCATGTGGTACGATCGGCGCTTTCATATTGACAGCAACTTATTTACTATTGGCAGTCCTCTCAATTATCACAGTCCTGTCGCAGACGAAATTTTATAATTAAAATCGAATTTACAGATTCACCTGTTGTGGCACCGTGGTAAGACGGGCTTTATTACTAGTTTATGCAATAAATCATTAGCAAAGATCGTATTTAACCTTCTTTTTATCCCCATGTTAAGACTGAAAGCCTTAATAGGAGCTATCAAGTCTCTACGTGTGAAAATCTTTTTCTTTACAAATTGTTGTGGTTAAAGAGCAAATTGTTTTCCTTTGTAATTATTACTGTTCTGATAAATGTTTATTTTTCACAACTCTTCTCTAATCATTCATCTTGTGACACATATACAAACTAACACTAAAGAGATTTATGCAAATAATCCATATAAGAACAATCTAGATATATGTATCCAAAGTTATAGTGACCTAATTATTCTATTATAAATACAGAGGGTTGATTCAGATAAAATGAGACAACTTTAAACGCCGCGTATGACCTCGATGGAATGTGATTTGCATGACTCGTCCACTATTCATGGGGATTAGCTTTGTATACACTTGTTGCTGTTATTTGGGACATTCCGTTCTGAAACATGGCTTCCAAAATCACAGCTTTTTGGGAAGGGTATATGTTTGGCCTTTCCGACGCTAACTTCAGTCTTTCGTGCATTGTGGAATTATGCAAACGAAGTGGTATTGTGATATCCAAAGCTACTGTGGGTCGAATAATCAAAAAGAACAAATTGCGACCATCTAATGAACGTGAACGAGCAGAGAAGCAGACCAGAAACAAGCCCCAGCCAACACGCCCAGCTCAGGTGTTGTGAGAAATCCGGTCTGAAGTGCTGAAAGAAAATCCCCCCACACAGAGAAGTCTAGCCCAAAGGAAAGGTATTTCACAGACAATAGTCTCCAGAATAATTCATGACAATCTTGGGCTGGAGCGAAGTCATAAAGCGCGCGGTCACAGACTGTCGGCCAGGCACGTGCAGGAACGATTCACCATCGCCAGAAAACTGTATGAAAACCATCTTGCAGGTGACCGATGGAAGTGGGTTGTCTCCTTGGATGAAGCTTGAGTGAACCTCGATGACACCAACAAACCCAGGGCAATTTACTATCGCGAAAGAGGGGGCAAGGCCAAGTCCGATTTTGTCCGATGGTGCAAGGAAAAGTTTTCAAAGGGCTTCATGGTGGTTGCCAGATATTGCTCACGTGGACTGCTCACGATTCGTCGAGTTCCTGGAAACTGTAAAATTAGTGCAGCTTACTTCCAGAGTAATGTAATGGACCACATATATCGGCAGGATATCCTACGTCTGTGCCCTGGTGAGCAATCAAAAGTTTAGATCCACATGGACAAGGCATCAAGCCACACTGCCAAGTCATCTGTGGCTTACTACAGGAAGATGGAACAGGAGACGGGCATACGAGTTATTCCCTTCTCTCATGTGCCTGTAAAATCTCCTGACGCATCACCGATGGATTTCTGTGGTTTTGGTCTCCTGAAACGACGGCTCGGAAGTCGCCGACCAAGAACCGTTGATGGGCTATAGAAAGTGTGTCAGCAGGTGTGGAACGAACTTCCCATGGAGTCCCTCAAACTCAGCCTACTTCAGTGGAAATTACGGTGCCGGGCGATAGTCCAACAACGTGGTTGTCACAAAATTTGGAGGAGGACAATGTTAATTGTGTCCAAATCCCAGTTTGTGAAGGTGGAAATAGGCAGGTGAAAGATAGGAGAAATAAGCAGACGATAAAAGATAGGAGAAGTCAGGAGAAGAGAGCGTCGGGCATTGTTAATAAAAAGTGTAGAGAAACCAGAGAGAGAAGGCAGGAGATTGGCGCAGTTGCTGTCGTTATAACGAAGACGGGGAAGGAGCCAATAGAAACGCGCGACAGAAGAAAGAAGAGATTTGGAAAGAAAGAGAGAGAGAGAAAAGGAGCACGAGTTTGGAGAGGAATGAGGACGGAAGAAATTGCGAAGCGGTCCTGTCCAGGCTACCTTCCTAGGGATCCGGAGCCAAGGGGAACTTCAAAGTGGTCGCACGAACAGCAGGTTAGGCTTTTCGATAATTCTCATTACAACGAAGCCACGAGTAAACCTCGCTGTCGTGTGTTCCGCGGGAAACGTGAGGTGCTTTCCCCCCGGGAACCACAAGGGGAAGGTCAGCTGGGGGCACGAGACATTGACCGCGGGAATTTTGAGTCAGCCTTAGCAAAGGCGGCGGGTGAAAGCGGAGCCGAGCTTTCCACGTTCTCAAACCTCGCAAGCTCTGTAGTTTGCGTTAACGAAAGAGCGTTTCGTACGGCAGGCGACGACGAAGGACGGCCTGCTTCGTCGGTGGAGACGTACGACGTTGCGAGAGTGGATGATAACGAGCGAGTGGAACAGAAGCCGGGCTTGCTCGAGCTGACGACTTCAGCAGTACATTTACCGTATCTTGAAGGCAATTTGGAAAAGGAGTTGGAGCCGGTTTGGGAGGCCTATCCAGACGGCCTGTTTCCTCATGGTAGTAGTAACGTAAGCGCGCCTACCACCGGTGTGCAGAGCGTAGCGCGTTGCGAGGCTCGGTCATTTAACTGCTACAGTAAGCATATTGCAGTATTGGAAGTGCTGCGCGTAATTGCAGGCGTTATAATTAATTTGTTGCCATTGTTTTGCTTTTACTAATACTTTCTTGTTTTCTTGGTTCCCTCAGGTGCACGAGTTGCGTCACTTATCCCCGACAACTTTTCGTTTATTCAGATTCCAGCAATCCTCCCGCCAAAAGGGTTGCGCGACGGGTTCTCCGTTGTTGATCAGTCACCAAAGGATGCTTAATTCACGTTTGCTAAATGATAGCTTATCCAGTGAAGAACTGTTGTAAAGACTTTTCACGATTGTAGTTCGTGTTAATCTAGAATTTTTGTAATTAATTATATTGCGTTAATTGTTAGATAGTCGGTTTTTTTAATAGGGTACTTTCTATTAATTATCCGCATCTTTATATGGCACCCAGCAGGTGTACCATAACAATTGTTATCATGTAATTGATTCTAATTAGCCATTAAACAATTATAATTTAAACTTTCAACTGCGTAACTTTGCCGCATTATTTAACACCCTACCACATCCTCTTAGGTTCGTGTCAGTGGTTCTCACATCGAACACAACCGATGGTGGCGCCATGGTATTACACCAGCGTAAGAGAACTGCAAAGTCGTCTCATTTTATCTGAATGAACCCTCCGTACAGTATGTCCTCGATATCCGTCGGCCTTACTGTCCGTCATTTCGCATATTCGTCGTTCAGTAATCGCATTTTCAATCATTATCTTGGTAAGCGTTGCTAATAATAGCATCCTTCGTCGAATTTACACAAAGAAAGCGATTCCTTACGAGTTCTTTTGTTTATGAAATTGATGTCATCTTAATTTTTCTGTTTCAATTTCGATTTCGTAAACCTTTCTTGAAAGAAACGATTTCATTCACTAACGTATCATTCTTTAAACGGTTCTTGTGGCTATTGTACCTGACTTAGACTTTTGCAAATGAATATTATTACTTAGGTCTTTATAAATTTAATGACTATGTGTGAAATATCAAACAACTACAAAATTAAAACAAATTTACCATTCATTTTTTTTTTATAAGATCGAATTATATTTGGAAATGGGAGTCTATTGCTCTTCGTCCGTCGTTTCGCTATCTATCGCGCGGATAAGGAACCAATTAACGACGAATATCGAGGGCTTACTGTGGTGCAAATGCATATTGCACATTCAAACAAAAACTTTCCAAACTTTGTAAAGTTATGTTTTCCCATAATTTTTGACTTCACCAGGCGTGAAAATATTTCCGTGACACTGGTTTGCAATTTAATAATTTCGCGAGCAACCCATGTCGCAGGCTGCATGAAACTTGTATTGATGAGGCCAAAATGGCTAAACCGCAAGTTTATAGAGTTAATTGTGGCCACCGATCGGAATGTGCTACAAGGCCATTCTGTCAATCCAAAATTGTTAATCATGGGATTGCTAACCTTTTATGAGCGTTAAATCTTATGCATATTTACAAACTTTAATGGTTTTAACTTTATCACAACCAAACCGGTTTATTCAGCGATAATCAATATTTAAAACTAGAAGAGGTACCCGGCGTTGCCCGGGATAATTACACTTGCACAAACTTTGCCTTGCATTGTGGGTCATGAGATATTGATTGTTGGTTCATGCAGTGTGTTTGTGAATTGCGTGCTGATACCATTGTTGATACCTATTGTTGTACCAACTTTGCCTTGCATTGTTGGTCATGAGATATTTCTCATTAATATGCCTTGCCATAACCATGAATATCGATTTTTTATCGATATTTATTATTTTTCCGAAATCTGAGGTAGACAGTGACCTTCCTCATGCTTTAAAGGTCATGTATGCGAAATTTTATCAAGATCGGAATAAAACTGTAGATTTGTATAAAAAACGTACACACAGATCCACAGACCCACACACAGACCCACACACAGACCCACAGACGCACAGACCCACAAACATCCTTCTTTATATATATAGATAGATGGTATCACTCTTGTTTGTATGAGTGTTTTATTGTTTTAATATTACAAATTCTGAATGATGTTGTTAAACTTTTTCGTAAATGAAGAGCAAGATACTGAATATTTCATATTTTAATTTTCAAAAGTAAAATTGCTTCACTGAAAGCAAAGAAAATAGCACCGATGTTGTTCCACTTACTGTGTTTATTTACTTTTTCTTATTTTAGACTGAACTCCACAATTAAGAATGACTTGTTATTATTATAATGATTTGTTATTGCTGCCTAAATAAATTAAGGACATGGAAGAATTTTTGCATAAGAATAAACCTGCATTGCAAACATACACTCATCAAAAAAGCCCAAGTAAATTTGCAGAAGAATAAACCATAATTAGATATAAATAAACAGAGCTAAGTGCGCATTAAATCAGTTGTTATTCTGTCCTAAGAACTTTAGTATATACGTTACCGGTAATGTCCCCAAGGAATATATAGAATGACTAAAGTTTGCAGACAAAATATGAAATGGTTTATATTTCACATATTTCCTAGGCTAGGCATTATATACAATGCCAGAGAAAGGAATACTCCCGCTACTCACCTATATTTACCAAAAATTAGTGGACGATGTGAAATAAGGCTAAGACGATTACTAAGAGCGTACACGGCTGCTGTTGACTGCTGAAACGCTATGATGTAATGGTGGTAGAGAAAAAAAGTAATGATGTTATCAGTATTACCTTATGTTTAGAGTATTATCTCCAGCTTCCATTCAATAATTTCTTACGTGCCCTCATCAACTTTTCTAATGGCCTGGGAAGGAGGAATTCCCGTTCTGCGAGCTGGAAGCCCACCCTGTCAATGGGCCTCCATCCTGGCTAGCTTGTAGTCTTTAAGAACACCTGAGGTGAATTCAGGAAGGTAGCCAGCTCGCTATGACTAGAGGTATCGCCTCCTAGCCGTCACGTAATACATTGCGATCTAGTCGTAGCGTATTTGAACGATTTATGGCCTCTGCTAGACTAGGGCCTAGCCATCGAAGATCGAAATCGAAAAGAAACAATGAATGGATGAAAAAAGGGTGAAAGAATGGGAAAGAATAAAAAATTTCTGCATTATTTTGATTAATTCCTGTTGCAAGCTTTAATTGTTCATTAATTCAGTAATAAAATCAACGACAAGTTAATTATCTCAAAATAAAAGTTAAATATTTTATTAGTCATACAGAAGTAAGAAAATATTCAATACTACAATCTCTCCTTGACTTAGCCGTAAATATCTCGTCACTGGTGTGTAAAATAAATTCATGTCCGTTGACAATGATTCGTGCTTCGATCATAGTTTCATGATCTTGAAAATGCCCAACGAAACCAACTTTTGAGAAGCTCGCTTAAAAACCTAGCCGGCTACGGACGGGCGGAGCTAGCCAAGCCTAGCGAACGCGTTCAAGAAAAAGGCTAGGCTAGCCCACCTAGCCCTAGCGAGCCGGCTACCTTCCTGAATTCACCTCTGGTGACAGCTTTGCTATTCGCGATGGTGGAGGCAAAGAGGGTGATACTCGTGGTTTTGGTTCGAAAATTTTTCCTTTCATTTTTTGATAATGACATTATCTTATGTTTGGAGCATTATCTCCAGTTTTCATCTAATAATTTCTTCACAAAAAAAATATATATCTGGTTAAAAAGGCATCAGCGCTAGTCATTTTTATGACATGTAGGCTACTCGAAATTATTTGACCTACTTCATGAGGCTGATTTGGCCGTTGGACACGGGGAAGGCGAAAGAATGTTACACATGAATACGAATATTACTCGTCATGATATTGAATTGTATCTTTGTGAGCCAAGTCAGAAAAAATAAAAGTGATCATGATTATTATAGTGCCATAAGACTGCTTTTACTGACTTGCAACTGCAGAAGGAATCTTGAATCAACTGTACGCGAGATCACAATTCAATATGTCCTTGAGTTGAAAACGTCCATGACGACGAAATAGATTTCCGATCTGTTGCCGCCTCTCACAAGGAGACTACAATTACTCGGACTCACCGACTTTGATAAAAAAAATTCTATTTGTAGCTTTCACCAAATTAAACGACCATGCAATGCCATTCGACGCACTTCTCAAAATTTTCCGAGAAAAAAAATTCATAACGTTTGTTATAATTGACTACACTTTATAAATGACCGAATTGTAGCGCAGATTTTTATCGCGTTCAGGTGTTCTAGTGATAAAACGCTAGAATTTTGTTTTGCAGGTACGGGTTCAAATTCCGTCTTCGATAATTTTTATTCTCTTCGTAAAAATTTTTAACACGTATGGGAATGTGTAATTCATTTACTAAATATTTATAAAAATAATTAAATGAGGATAAACAAACTTTTTTTAATGCTCATTTATCACTGTGGATCATTAATTATAACTCCTATATGCATTTTCTCTACATGTCCCTTAGAGCTGATTAGAGCAGTACCCAGTTCACAGGCTGGGATTATCTATCCTAATGGCGTAATATTCGTTAAAGAGTAAATAAAAAATGGTCTGTGAGGATTTTTATTTTACACACCAAACGTCAGATGTTTAAATTATTGATGAAAATGTAGATATCGTAATGCTTCCATGTCCACGGTGGCGCAATTGGTTCGCATATCAGCACGCTGAGCTGAAAGTTCCTGGTCCGAATCCAGGTTATGGTATTTTCTTTCCTATTTTAATCAATAATTTAAACATCTGAGGTTTGGCGTGTAAAATGAAAATCCCCACAGACAATAGTGAAGGGGGGGGGGGGTGATCGATGGCATTTAGAGATTGTTTTGTTTAATTTTATTCAATCTTCCAATGTAGCAAATATCAAACAGAAGCGATTTCTTAGGGTGTCCAGAAGATATCCCAAATATTGACTTTTCTCTCTCGTTTTGCGAGTTTTCTGTTTTGTTTTCTTTATGCAAAGAGTGGATTTCCAATAAATCGTTGACGCTATACAACTTTGTAGTTTGATTTTTTTTCCTGTGTCCATCATGGCTCAAAAGTTAGTTTTCCTATCTTCTAATTTGTTTTATTATGGCCAAAGGGAATATTTTTATTCAATCGGGAACGGGCCCGACTTTTGTAACTCCGATACCGACTGTTTCCGGGATTTCCTCTACACCGTGTATAATGTGAAATGCACTTGGAAATTTTTGAACTATTAGAAAGATGCCTGTTGTTAAAAGTGATTATACCGAATTTATTAAGCATTATCAATCTTTTGCAATTAAAAAGATGATAAACCATAATGGTGCAGTAAGACGTAAACCAAAAGATTTTCTCAAAGAACTACCCATTAGAAATATCCACAGTCAGTTGTATAATTTTTGCTGACAGCAATAATTTATGTAAATCTTTATGTAAATTTATGTTTCCACGAAAACGAAACATTCAATGATCGTCATTATATAAACAAGTCCAACTGTAAATTGTGCTGAAACCGACAAACTTTGTCAAACGCTGTTCATTTTATATATTTAGTATTTGTTTGAATTAGGAGTTAATGCCTGCGCTTCAATGTTTACTCTTCAAGAAAGCTTCATATAATTTTCACGTAGTCAAATATATTATTAAAAATTACAGAGTAAGTCAAAATGATGGACCCGATTTCAGAAGTCTATTCTGTGAAATCTAATGAACATATGGTAATGTGAGACATGTGCTACAAAAGGTAAACATTCAAATTGCCTCAAAAATTGATTATTGTAGATTTGTGGCTTCTGGTCGTTAGTTTAATCACAGACTTGTTTACATGATAGTCAAGCTCACAGAACGATCTCTGTTCTCCAGTAAACACAATTTTCCTTAATTGCTCGCTGCTAGAAAGTGAAAACACTGCGTGGAAACTAAACTGTGAAAATTAACCTTTCGAAGCACATGTTTAATTTAAGTGAAAATGCATTTCTTATTAATTTTATTGATCCTATTAAAATGTTACTGTCTTTTCGGCGAAGAGAAATGAAAAGAGTTTTCTAAGAAAATGGTGTAATTATTATGAATGCTTTATCAGTTTGGATGCATCTCCAAAATTTGCCTGACTCTGGAACGCCTATTTCCATCCTGACAAGTACAGAGGGTTGAGTACGTTAGAACTAAACGATTTACATATGCAAATTCTCCAGCCACGTGGTTGACAGGGCTACGCGGTTGTGAGGAGTTATAAAGGGGACATCGCTTCATCATTCTTAATCGTTGTACAAACGCTAGCTGAGAGAATGCCGCCAAGTAACGATAGATATGGGGAAGGATATTTAAATGCACTTTCCGACGCCAAGTGGTCCTATTCCATGATTATAAAACAACGCAAATCCAGGGGTCTCAACATTTCGAATACAGGAATCTGTAACATACTAAATAAAAACAGAAAAACCGCAATACCAGCAACGTTGAACGAACCTGGACCCTCAAGACAACGACCCACTCCAAGCAGAACAACGCAGGTTGTAGCCAAAGTCAAGCGTCTCATCTCTGCAGAAAATCCCAAAACTCAAAGGGCTGTCGCAAATAAGGTAGGGTATCACAGTCAACGGTACGCAACATAAGCCACAAAAATCTCCGACTGGTTAAGCGCCGAAACCTGGTATGGGTGCATCAGGATAAAGCTCGTCATAGCCGTCAAATCTCCAGACGTCATAGCCGTCAAGACATACCCGTCAAATCTCCAGACGCATCCCCCATGGGTTATTGCGGCTTTAGACTCCTGAAACGCGCCCTTGGAAGTAGTCGACCCCGTACATTGGAGAGTCTATGGAAACTAAATTCTCTGCGCCGAAGTCTTATTGAATGGAAACTGCGATGCAGAGCCATAGTTCGACATCGTGGGCACCAGATAGAACATCACCGAACATGGCGGCGAGGTTTCTCATTGATTTATGACGCTCGCAGATCGTTTAGTTGTAACGTATTCAACCCCCTGTATTGCTTCAAAAGTCATATGCAAGAAATACGAACGGGCAATAGTATAAAGAATATAATTTCTAATTTTTAAAATATAATATAATTTTTAAAATTTCAAATAGCATGCATTATATTTGAATTGTTCGGTAGTCTGAGTTCTCTTGAATAATATCTTTATAAATGAAGCTCGATTTTTTAATGAAGATTAGCAAATTCTGATGTGCAATACAGGATTTTGCAATTAAAAATTGAAATTTGTTTGAATACGTATTTTAAGGAATTATAAGGCTATCTCCTTAAGATCATTTCTGGAAGTTGGGATCACGGCCATTACTCGAGCATCTTTCATCATAAAGTCACTGTAGGCTCAGCTGCATGCTGCTTTTAACAAAATTCTCGAAGCAAAAGATAAATAAGTAGTGATGTAGCTCCTCTACTGTTTTACGAGATACACAGCTGGAGCCGATCGGATGTCGTTTAATGGCCTATGTGCGTACTCACGTCAATAATTCTTAAAAGACAAAACAAAAAGTAACAATGTATTCATTATTGACAAATCGCTTGTTAGGAGCTTTAGCAAAAAGCTACTTATAAGCATGGTGGAATAAGAACGCACGTTTGGTCTGTACGGGGTTGTGGGGCTGGCAGTTACTTGGTCATAACCCATGGCAACTATGGCATATATCATTTGATCCGAAAGAAGAAAGAGCTCTTTTACACTTTATAAGTACTACGTTCGAGAAATTCACTTTTTCGATTTAAAAAATTAGGGAGGGGAGGTTAAAAAATGAGATAAAAGGGTAAAAATAGATGTTCTCAGGGCTTCCGCTACTTTCCTATACCTTCCTCGGGAAGATTAATTTCTTGTTACGTAGTGGAAGAATGGAGCTACTTATTGGTTTTATAATGTCCGTCCCCTTCATAATTTCTACATTATTTGAGGTAGAAGGTTGAAATTCGGAATGCAGTTTACTGTGGGCATGTCCACCTTCACTATTTAGTTTGGTTTTGATTGGTGTACTGGGGGTGGGAATCAGAGGGGACAGATCAATGTGCTAATTAGGTACGTAAAGTAGTGAAATTCTGTATCCAGATACCTCTAGGCAAGATCTACATTACTATCCGAAGTAAAGTTGGAGCTGTGGGGGTGGCAATCACTTGGTTTTTAGAACTATAGCAACAAATGGCATGTCATATGATGAGGAAGGAAAGAAGATGCGAGCTTTTTTACATTTTCTACATGCTGCGTTCGAGAAAATCAATTTTTTGATTAAAAACCTCGGGGGGAGGTAAAAAGTGCTGATAAAGGGGTAAAAATAAATGACCGCAGGGTTTGCAACTTGCCTTACGCTACTCGGGTGGGGGGGTTAATTTCTTGTTAATAAATGTATAAATGTATTTCTGCTTCACAGCTGAAGCTCTTGCCTGGAATTTACAAGATTTTATTATATGACATGCCGTTATCTTGGTATTCTTTACGGTCACTGTTTTAGCTCGTGAATTCGACTTGAAGGGTTTCACGAAAACTCCTGAAAAGTTGATACAGCCAAGATAAGACCTTCATGGTCATATTTCTGAAAACAGAAGTTGAAAAAGTTAATCTGTTTTCAAGTTATCGTGCAAACGGCGGACTGCCGGATAAACTTAAAGACCAAGCGTGCATTTTTATAAGCAGCTTTTTTTGCTAAAGCTTCTAATAAAGAATCAAAAATAATCAATAAATTTCATTTAAACATGTGGTCTGTTTCGTTTATTGTTATAAATTCTTTTTTTTTTTTTTTTTTTTTTTTTTTTTTTTTACAGAGTCGGTGTTCGTTGGCAGCGCATAAACAAGGCATATTGAAAGTTGTAAAGTTATTCTTGGCGTTTTATTGTAGTTATAATTGTGATCAAAATGCAATACTCTAATCAGCAAATGGACACGTGGATCTTAAGTGTGGGTTTACTAATTGCAATAGGAACGAAGTAAGTCGTTTTTATGCTGAACAACTTCCTAACAGACGCTTACCCAACATCAAGGCATTTCAGAGAATACGTGAACGCCGTGTGGAAATAGACACATTTTCGAAGAAAAAATATCACACTATGGAAAGCACTTAAAGACCAATACAACTGATTTAAAAGAACAAGATCTTAATTATACTGATGAAAATAGCGTAGATCTTAAGTATAGTAGATAAATTTGCACTCGGGATATTGTGTTTAGTCAGATATCTTTGTGCACTCAACTTTGTACTTTAGCCCCTTTCACGTTCAGTGTATATTTATTTCGTTAATGACCCTCTCCTACCTTCGTAATAAACCTAACCTAAACGGTAATGAAATTAATTTACAGGATACGTCTTGAACGGCCGTTTCACAAACCTATCATTGCCCTTGTCAGCTAGTGTAGCTTCTAAAAACTACATAATTGCCCAAATTTATTCCCTGTTAATGGAATAATTCCAATAATAGTTACTTAAATTGATAATGGAAAGTAGAAGTATTATTGCATGATTTATAATTTCCGTCTTAGGAGTATTTCAAATTTAAAAGTCGTTTAGTTCAATAAAGTTATTTTTAAACCGCTAGATATTACTCTCACGTCGACTTCTTATGTAGATGGCAATCAAACGTTGTAGACACTCCAGATGAATCACACATAGTTACCAACTCTGATGACGTCTTTTCCAGATGGTGATAAACTCTCAAAATCAGCGTCTGTGTCGTACAGAAAGGAAGGAACCGACGCACAGTGGTCCAAAATCCCGTAAAGCTGGCCAAAAAGTCAAAAAATATTTGATTTAAACGAAAGTTGGTATATTGGGGTTTTAGAGGTCGCGGATCACGAATCTGAGATCCAAATAACTGAAAACAGCATAACAGAACCAAAATAGCAAACTTGAATGCCAAAAAGTGTCTAAATTTGGCAAAAATTGATATGTATGTATTAGGAATATGATTTTTCATGTCGCTGTGAAGAAAATATATAAAATATTATATATATTTTGTACATTAAAAAAATCTGTTTTAAAGGCAAAAATCTAAATCAATATCAGACTCGCAATGAATGTCTAAATCAATGTCAGTTCCTGAAATCGAAATCTCTATATACACTGGCGGAAAAAAAAATGCCAACACCATGAAGGACTTGTGCTAGATGAATGAAATTTGGACAGTATATTCAGCTATGGTATTTATTCAATTGATTCAAGTTTCCAGGTTACAACTTATAGGGGACGCCACCAGCGCCACCCTGTACATGGTGAAAAGCACGGAGTTTAGTACCCGCTGTAGTCGCCGCGCTGGTCTATGCAGGCCTGCACTCGTGCATGCATACGGTCGTAGAGATACAGAATGTCATTTTATGGTATGGCATGCATTCCATGCCTGTTGTACTTGGATGGTCAGATCAGCGACAGTTGTTGCTGGTTATGGAAGAGCCCTGACACGGCGTCTGACCCTGTCCCAGACGTTCTCGATGGGCGACAGATCTGGTGATCGTGCTGGCCATGGTAGGATGCGGACACCCTGAATGGCACGTTGGGTTGCAGCGGCAGTGTGGGGTCGAGCGTTATCCTATTGGAACAGCCCCCCTAGCATACCAGCCATGAATGGCAGCACAATGGGTTCAACAACCATCCGAAAGTAAACATTTGCCGTCATGGTGACTGGGATAACAACCAGGGGTCCTGCTGTCGTAGGAAATCCCTCCCCATACCATAACGCCAGGGGTGGGACCAGTATGCCGACGACGGATACAGCTCGGTAACAAGACTTCCCCACTCCTCCTCCTGACCCTTGTGCGACCATCACTCTGACCCAGACAGAAACGACTTTCATCCGTGAAGACCACGGACCTCCATTCTGCCCTGCAAGTCGCTCTGGCTTGACACCAGTGAAGACGTGCCGGACGGTGTTGAGGGGTAAAAGGCAAACATGCCACAGGAGACGGTTCCGAATTGTGCGTGGAGTAACGTTTGGTGCCACAGCAGCCCGAATGTCCGCTGCAGATGCTGTCCGATTTGCCACAGCCATCCTACAGATGCGCCGGTCAACCCTGTCTCCAGTGGCCAGGGGTCGTCCAGATCCTGGTCTTCTGGTAATCCTGCCTTCCCTGGACTATTGCTGCCAACAGTTGTACACAGTGGCAAGGTCTCGACCCATGCGTTCTGCAATAGCACGGAACGAAAGTCCACCCTCTCGAAGGCCCACTACACGTCCTCGTTCGAATTGGGTTAGCTGCCCATACTGTATTCACATCGCAGTCGCCTTCGAGGCATGTTTTACACTACAGTATCACACACGTCCACAAGTGTCTGAAGTGACACAGACGCGCGTCTGATCTCCTTTATATCTGTCATTGGAATGTCTCATTTGCATGTACAGGGTGGCGCTGGTGGCGCCCCCTATAAGTTGTAAACTTGAAACTTGAATCAATTGAATAAATACCATAGCTGAATATACTGTCCAAATTTCATTCATCTAACACAAGTCCGTTTTGTTGTTGGGATTTTTTTTCCGCCAGTTGCACTATGAATTGTTGGAGATTCTAATAATTTAATGGCTTCTGGTAATACTGATTTTAATAGCTTTTGTGGCAGTTTCCTTATGCTAGAAATATATGGATCAGAAGTGACCATCAGCCGATTGAATACATAATGCATGAGCACATTCGCGAGAAATCTTCACGAAATCTTTTTAGGAGAATATTAAGGACACACATATAGACAAACATACAAATAAACACATGTGTTATATATATATAACATTCACAACAGTGCCCGTTACGAATAATATTAATATGACCCTATACATAATAAGAAATTTCGGACAGGATATCTGTCTGTATACTTAAAATTAGATCTGTTTACAGTATGTGCTTCACAATGCTGAAATAAATAGCGCGGAGCGCTACAAAAATTTATAGCAAAACCAAAAAGGTAGATAAAGGCAGCAAAAGTTTTAACGATTCGAAAGAGAAAAGTATACTCTAAGATATGGTATTAATTAGAACTTGGAATAAGCTGGAATGCATAACTATTTGGCTACTTGCAAATTTAATTCTTTCGAAATATATCATATCTTAAAGACTTAAATTTATCATAAAAAAACTATATATGTAATATATAAAAAAATATTGTTAATATATTTTTCTATTTCACATATTTCCAGGAATAGAATCCACTGTGAAAAATCTGCTTTGCAAACTTCGTTTTTAAAATATACCCACAAAGCGAGACTAGTAAAAATCTCCGTTACTTTGAATTGTCACGATTGTTTCGTAGGAAGGTCAACTTTTGAACTGAACTGGAAAGTGAAGTATAAAAAATATAAATCTGATATTGGTAACATTCGATGAGGAATTTAGTTCTCTTTCCAAAACACTAATAATATTTTAGAAAATTCGAAAATGAGTTTTTGAATTTTGGCCAGCTTTTCGGGACTTTAGACCACTGTGCGAAGTCGTTCCATTTTATTTTTTATTTTATATTCCACTGTTGCCATCATATCCGACCAGAGAGTTTGTTTAAGAATAACTTTATTGAACTAAACGACTTTTAAATTTGAAATTCTCCTAAGATGCAAATTATAAATCAACAAATAATAGTTCTACCCAGAATAAGAAGCGCAAAACTTTACTGATATTCAGGTAAAAGTACCAGTTCTGCTGGCACTATTCTACTAAAATTTTATTTCTATCTTTTGCAATTAAAAAGTTTTGAACAAAATATCAACCATTTCTAGCCGTTTATACTAGTAGAATCAATAAGTTCGGAGACTGTGCTGATATCTCCAATCAGGCTTGGAGAAGATTGGAACAATTTGACCGTGGCCTAGAGATATATATGACGCGATACGTGGAAAAGAGGAAGCAGCTCCGCGGTACAGGGTTCAAGAAAATGTGGACAGTGAACAAGGAGAGGTACCCACAGATTCTGGCTCGCTTCCGTGATGCTGTCCACCGGAAACGCCAGAACTCTGGGAAAACAAGGATTGGATACTGCAATTTGACAATGCCCCCACACATCCGTCTTGTGATGATAATGCAGGCTGCACTGGCCAAAATATGGGAACGTCAACCCTACCACTCCCTCCCTACTCACCCGGTCACTCTCCCTCCCTACTCAACCCTCCCTTTTACTTGTTCTCCCATCCGAAAAACGAAGTCAAAGAACGCCGTTTCGAGAATGCATCTGAGGTTCAGGATGCAGCGACGGCCGCCATGAAAACCATTTCTTTCAAAGTTGCAGAAGGGGAGTACTTTGAAGGTGGTTGTGCGTAACAAGCGATAACAATACATAATGTCCGAACTTATTGATCGTACTAGTAAGAAAAATGTTAAATAGATGTTCAGGTAAAGTCCCCCTTCTGTTTGTGCGATTCGGCTGAAATTTCATATCTAATCGCCATTAGTCATTGTAATGGCCTAAACTAAATTTTAAGTTGATTTAACCGAAAGTTGATATAGTTCTGTAATATTGGTGTAGCGTTTTTGAGTTATCGTGTTCACACTCATCTCATTTAATTGTATTTTTAAAGTGAATCTGAAAATATCCAACGGCTTTCAATGCCGTTATAGCGGACTCCGCTTACTCTCTTTCCAATGCAACGGGTTGGCCAGATGCTCTAGTATTTAAACCAAAATTCAGTGAAGATAATGATATTAACGCCTTTAATATATTTTATCAATAAAACGCCACTTCAATTACTTTTTAAATCAGGCAAAATACCATTTCTCTGCCCTGTGTAATAGCTGTTTTCAAGGAATGGCCATCTATTGATTCGGATAGACACAACTGAGATTCCTTTTGAAAATAAAAGAGATTTTTTAGAGATAATCTGAATTAAATCCGTGAAACGTAATTCGGAGATTTCTGGCTTTCAATGGCGAAAAGACCGAATCGGCGATGCGTTCATTACTGCCGTTCTTATCTGTCCTTGACTGGGATAAAAGAGCACAATACATTCTTATCACTAGCACTTATTCATGGAAATATTATCAAGCAACAACAGGCAAGTCATTTATTTTTATATTTCACACGAAGAAGTTAGTTTTGGTTATCCAAGTTCGAGATCATATCGCAGTAAAACAAATACGATTACAGTTGTAAAACTTCTGTCTATTAACAGACTTTTGAAAACTTGGAATTTTGAAAAGGAAGCTTCAATTTGTTTCATTTGTTAAATTTGATAAATATTCCTTGAAGTAAATGTTAAGGTTTATAACATTTTTATTGATTAGAGTAAGTTTTTTTTCAAACAATGGGAAGAAGGGTTTGAACGATGAAAATTTTCTCTAATCATTAATGAATTTAATATTAACAGAAACAAGAAGAAACCATTTCAATCCTAAAAAGAAGAGATTAAATTTTGAAATTAGGACGTAGTTTTTCAGCTTTAAAACTCTGCAAGAAATCTTCAAACACAAAGGAAAAACACTTCATCAATTCGACTTAAGGGTAATCTGAAGTCAGCTTTCCTCCTAAAGCTTCATATAAAATTCCAGCAAAGACTTACCTAAGCTTTCCAAAATTTTCACTCACCTTCTCCGGTGATTGACAGAAACATGGTCGTTAAAACGCTTTCCTGGTTCTCATTTTTAATACCTTATTATCAGCGCCATTTTCGCCAAACATTAATAAATCACTTTGAAATATCTTTGAGCTGATGAAACTTCCCATAGACAGACAGGCAAAAACTCTTTCGGAGTCGCTAGAAAAGTTGCATAGCCCCGGGATTCGTGTGTTTGCTCTCCTCATTAGAAGGTGTTGTTGAACTTCTGAGAATAAATATTATTCTAGCTTTCGTTCGAAAATCGATCAATATTATGACAACGGAAGAAGAGCTCGATGATTGATTTAATCGGATCCCTTAACTTATCAAGGTGCATATTTGAAAAGCAACTCGCCAGAACAACCGTAAATTAAATTTTAATCTAATGGAGGACGAGAAACTAAGCAACAATAATTCAGCAGCAGCGTGTACCAATTCTAACCCCTGTTATTCTGTCCCCAAAGGCGATTTTACAACTAATTGGATTTTTAATCCAAATTCATTCTCAACAGAATTTCTCGGAAGGGCGTAAACGAATAAACGCCCATCAACTTCCTATATTCAAAATAAATGGTATTCATTGGAAGATATTTTCAAATAAACCTTTAAGATAATCTAACTGAACCTGCGGAAATTACACGGCTCATGAAAAAAATTACCAAAGAATACGGTTCAATATATACTGTATGTTGAAGTGCTGTAGTCTTTTGGTGAACGATTCCGAATTTTTAACTTCCGTTTTGGCCATTCGACAACTTAGAAAGACGGAAAATAAAAGAAGGGACTACCTTCGGTTCAATAGGTCACAAATAAAAGAGGGGACCACGTTTTTCACAATACAGTTCCATGAATAAATGGCCTGTGAGTTAATCATTGCATTTCTCTCTTCACGATATGATAGCTAAGGCAGAGAGAAAGCTTCTGAATTAAGTGAAAATAGGTGATGCTCTTTCTTGTTAGTCAAAATCAGTCGAAATCAGTTCAATGGTAAATGATGTAATGGTACCATTATGGTATCATTGAAAATTTTCAATGCTAAGATATCGCATATAATATCTTAAACAACTCACAACGAGTTGTTAGGCCTATTGTTATCTATAGCCAATTGCTATCAAAAGCAAGTTGCTGTCAGGCCTAATGTTATCAGCAGCTTATTGCTGTTATGCCTGCTATATCATAAAGTCACTGTAAGCTCAGCTGGGTAAAAGTTCATTGTAGCGTCCCCTAAGTATCATGGAAGATTTCGAGCAGCCCCGTCGCGTTTAGATTTTGAATTTATTATTGTATCATATCTACTTAATAAGTGAATGGTTTATTAAGGAAAATTTTTAGTGTAAAATTAGGAACCTTTACTATTCTTGGCGCTTCGCGCCTCACATGATTCTCGGCCTTGCGGCCCTCATTGGTCACTGTTTTCCCACGACGTACCCCTTCGGGGGCAAAATAATGATACAAACCCCAACCTTTTTGGTTACAGGGGGCAGTTGGTTTCCCCCCGGCCAATTACAGGAGGTTTATGTTCAGTAACTTTTTTATTTTCACAGAAATTGGCGACAGAGCTGATCGATGTCTTCCGTGATTATTAGGGGACGCTACACTGAACTTTTACCCTCACCTGGATGCTGCTTTTAACAAAATTAGCGAAGCAAAAGATAAATATCTAGTGAAGAAGCTCCTGTACTGTTTCACGAGATACACAAATGAAGCCGATCGTATATCGTTTAATGGCGGACAGCAGTAGCGCACTAGCACCTAACGAGAGAACGGTCGTTTAGGAATGGTAGGTATACATCCAAACCGGCACACAATACAGCAAACACTATCGGAGAAAGTATCCCTGAGAATGAGCGAACTTGCAAATATATTCGAGTCTTGTCACGGGTTATCCTAATAAAATCTTGCATACATTCCAAGAGGGAGCTTTAGCTATGAAGCAGAAATGCAATTATACATGTATTATGAGCAATTGAGCAATCGTCGCGTGCTCACGCAACAATGCTTAATGCCTAGTTTACACAGTGCGAGTTTGCGTACGAGTACAGCGTGCGAGTTACTGCAGTACAGTTGCTGTCTTTGTGTGAACAGCTTATGCGAGTTACTGTTATGTGCGAGCAGGTCAGCAGATGGCGTGCGAGCTACTTCAAACTTTTTTGTTTTTACTCGCCACTCGCCCATCCCACCAAGGTTACAAGGTCATCACAGGTCATTTGTACACAAATCCAGTAGCTCGTAAGCCAGCGGACCTCGATAACGTTTTTTTTTATATATCGCGTGCATTTGGATTTTAAACTGAAAATGGCGGAAAGATGGTCTGCACAAGATAATATTAATGAATTCAAGTTGTGCAGGTATGACTCTCATAACTGCTTTTTATTCGCGTGGCTCTTCGTGATACAACTTCTTGAAAATGGTACATGATGCTCCTGAATTTCTTCTTTCCATTCATTCTCTAATCCAAATCTTTTTTTTTTCAGCTTTCTGTTTAACAGATTGTTTATTGGTCATAGATTTTATGACAGTCCTTTTTATTAAAGCTTGCTGGCTCAACATTATCACATACAATCCGTGTTCTCTCTCTCACTCGACCCGCACTGTGTAAACAGCAGAGACGAGTGCAGCTACTGTCATTTTTTTCATGCGAGTACTTAAGGCGAGCTACTCTCTACTGGACAGGTCAGCAGCTCGTACTGTGTAAACTAGGCATAAAAGATAAACAGAAAATAACAGTGTATTCGTTATCTTGGTATTCTTTACGGTCGCTGTTTTAGCGCGTGAATTTGACTTGAAGGAGTCTACGAACACTCCTGAAAACTTGAGACAGCCAAGTTAAGAACTTCATGGTCATATTTCTGAAAACATAATTTGAAAAAAAAAAATCCGTTTTCAAGTTATCGTCCAAACGGCGGACGGCCGGCTAATCTTATAGACTAAGCGTGCATTCTTATAAGTAGCTTTTTGCTAAAGCTTCTAATAAAGGATCAAAATCTATCAATAAATTTCAATTAAACATGTAGTATGTGTCGCTTATTTTTACAATTATTTGTATTTTTTTTAACAGATTGCAGTTCGTTGGCAGCTGCATAAACAAGGCATACTAGAAGTTTGAAAGCTATTCTTGGGCTTTTGATTGTAGTTATCATTGTGGTCAAAATGCAGTGCTCTAAAGCGTGGTTTCCACTAGCAAAAAACAAGAGAGCAGAAACCAGGGCGTATTTTTTTCTGCCTTTTTACTTTCTACCTCTGTAGGTGTCACACATGGCAGAAACTCAAAAGGATGAGACAGCAGAAGTCTGCTACCCAAACGCCATCCATTGTAGTAATTCTTGCCCAACACAAACGCACTCGATCGATCTAAAGGGCCGGCTTCGAATGCGCATAGCTGCATTTCTTATCAATCATCATATCGAATTTTTGTATTCAATTATTGTTTATTCAATTTAATTTGATTAATTTAATTGCCTTAATATATTTATATTTCACACCTCATCTATTAGCGTTTCATCAATTTTCTTTCTCGGCCTCCTCACTTTTGTGAGCTGAGCGTCCGACATTTTTATTTTGTGAGACAGAGAGAGGATGTAACTGTGACGTCATTGCAGAGACCGTTTTCTATTGGCTGAGCAACTGTTTCTGCCCTGCTTCTGCCATAAAAGTTGAACTCAACCCAACTCCAAAAAGCAGAAATTTTCAGTCGGGCAGAAGAGACGAAAGCAGGAACTGATGTCATAAAAATTTTCTGCTTTATGGTTTCTGCCGTTGTTTTTACGCATGTGGGAACCACGCTTAATCAGGAAATGGACGACCTGGATCATATATGTGTGTGGGCATGCTAACTGCAAATTTTATTAAGACTATTATAATTTACAGCTAATTATTGTTAAGCCTAATCAACAGCTAATTACTTAAAATTATCAAAGCCTAATCAACATTATCAATAGCTAATTTGTGTTAGCCATATTTTATTGCCAATACTTGTTAGCTAATCGTTCGCTTCATCATTACATGCTTACGTAGAAACTCTTTAGCAATAGATTGTGAAGAAATAATAGACGTTTACACAGAATGCTTAATGCTTAGGTCTAGTTACACAAAGCGCAAGCGTTAACGCCGCAAATCTCTTGCATGGCGTAGAAATATGCGCTGCAAAACATGGCGTCAACAAGCGTCATACCAACCTCAAACGAAAGCGTTGATCTGTTTTTTTAAAGCGTTCGACGTTCCGCTGAATCTTCTTATGATGCATCAGTACCATGTTGAAAAGAAATGGAGGAAAATAAAATAATGAGTTTTAATTATTAAGAATATTGTCTCTATACCCATTATTAGATTTATCATATAAAAAGGACGATCTTTTATACACTGTATAAGAACTTCGTCTATGCTTTCTTCCGCTATTTTCAAATTAGAGGAAAATCTAAGCATGTCCAACGCTGGCGTTGCCGTAAAATGTTTAACATACGTTCAAGTCTCAATGCATGTAGCCTACGCTTAACGTCTCGGCGTTAACTTTGTGGCGCATTAAGGCTAGGGTCACACTGGCGTAAAATGCCGCGTAAATACGCCGACGTAACGACGCCAGTGATGTCACTTCCGGTAAATAGCATGGTGGCGCGCTTGGCGACGTCGTTACGTCGGCGTATTTACGTGGCGTTTTACGCTAGTGTGACCCTAGCCTTACGCTAGGTGTGAAAGCCACACGACGCAAAAGGAGCGGAGCTATGATGAAAGCGTGGTGTGATATTTTATGGGGTCGAATATATAGAGAACTTGCGGATATCACTGGCGTTGCTCAGGTTCTTTTTTGATTAACTTTTGCAATATCTGAATATGAATAGTCGGTATACGTGAACACATGTAATAGCTTCGGATTATTACAGTAAAAATTCAAATTGAAGAACAGAAAAGTTCTTCTAAAAGTTCTTTTAAAATGTTCCCAATGGATGGCCCGCTCTAATATGGCACAGCTAGCCTAGATAATATTTTGGCCACTTAATCTTACTTTAGATGTAATCTCGCCCTGCTGTGGTGAACTTCGACGATACAACGGATACTAGCAGCTGGTATTTTTCTACTCTGTGAATGGCAGATGACATGCAGAGAAGCTACAACAACCGTTCAAGGGCGCACCTGGTAATAACCAATAAATAGGACGCTATTTCAAGAATTTGTTGTTGCTTCTCCGCATTTCACCTGCCATCCGCAAAGTAGAAAAAACAGCTGCTGAAACTTCCATTTTAACTAAGGAAATATCATAAACGGTTCGTTATCCGAACCATGTTTATATGTACTTTTGTTTTCATCTCGCTGTGGGGAATCGCCACCAGAAGTTTGTGACAGGGGTTTAGTACACCCTGTATAGAATATGACAAAAAATGAAAAAAAATACTTCATGAAACTACTGAAAAGAGTGCTCTTCTCATTAATGTTTTACATTCTCTCCTGCAATGGCTGATATTGTTTCGTGAGGTTTGTTTGCCGGTCTTAAGAATTAAAGCCTACAGAAGTGGAAGAGATGCGGCCATATGAATGGCATCACGTTGAGCCGCCTTTCACAAGTATCAGTTTAAGACATGTTGAATCGAACTGAGCCTCACAAGAATTAAGCAGAGACTTTGCTCGAGTAGACTATGCTTGCCTTCAAGAAGCGAAAGAGACCAATGATATCGGTCTTAGTCTTAACGGTAATAATAGAAATAATTATTTCATCTTTAACGGTAAATGAACGATTATTATTTTTTAGATATATCGCGTCAATTTTTTTCAGGGTTTTACTACTCTGTGTCTAATTTATAATCACCAAGGCTTTTTGTCTCGTTTTCTTTCATTCTACATTCGTCATAAGTTTAATGATAACATTTTTTGACAGATTAATGGACTTTCATATCTGTTAAAGGAATACTTCCATTAGCACCTAGAAGAATCATTAATAAAAATTTGCTTTCTCCTTGCGCAAGATAATATTCGTTGAAGTACTAACTGGGTTAAATAAGAATATTGGAACATCAAAGTTATTTCTGAAAGTTTTAATGGATTTCAACCACATCTTACAGCCATTTGAATAAAAAAAAAAAAGACGCATCAATTATCTTGATCGAAATCTTATTATAAACTCAGAACATGACAAATTTGATTCTTACGTTTTAATTTCCTTTTGAATCAACGTCGGGGCAAAATTTAAGGTTACTAAGTACATCAGGCTGAAGAATTCCATTAATTCTTATTTTTAGTATTTAATTTTGCACTTCATGTTTTACAAAATCATCTGATCTGAATTTATCACCAAGATGGTTTATTATCTTTAAAAAATATATGTACTCCTGAAAGTGCCGGATTAGAAAATAAAACCGTTTAATTATACGTAAGTGAAGCAGTTCTTTATACGTACTTTCGCAAAGAACCAATCATTTCTAAAGAGATTTCTTCCAGAAAATGAGATGTAAAAATTTATGCTAGAATTAAATATTGTTGCCAACGTCGAAGTACTGACATATCTAAGAATCATCTCATACGTCGTTGGTAATTAAATATGACTTTTTATTTTCAGACTTCCCCTCTTAAATTAGTGTTAAGCCTAGATTACTTATACTATTACTTATAATATGCGATATTAAGCTTTCTTTAGGTTTCTATATCTTGCAGTTGAGAATTTTACCATGTGTTGTATCTAAAGATTCACAGGTGAGGGTTTGCACACACATATGCTGTAATTTTCGATCCTGGGAAGTTTTTATACCAACTCAAATTCTAAAATTTTATTCCATCTTTTGTTATTGCATACAGGAATAATATTGAAAAGTTCTAGCATATTTTGTATTTTCAATGAACTTAAAAGTTCGTTACTGAATTCTTTATTTCCACTGGTCTGCAGTTTTTTAAGGTACGGGGCTTAAGATATGTGAAATGAACGTGTCATTAATCACTGACTACGAATACCGCATCCAAATATCTGTGGGACCAATAGTTCCCAAGATATCAGCCGAAAATGGAATTTACGAAATGTGCTATATATCAAAAATAGTGAGTCATAGCAAAATGGAGCCAACAGAGCTTAATGGTACACAAGAAACCAATAAATTTCTGTACTGACCAGTGGTCAATATTCGGACGGATGCTATCAGAAAACCATAAATGTCGATAATCGATATTCACCATCTCAATATATGCCAGCCGATATCGATATGATGCCTATAAGTGCATATAACAGACTTAATAATATGCATAAATTATAAAAAAGAATGTCAAAATTGGACCAATTGTTGCGGAGATCCAGGATGATCCAAAAGTCACTTCACCAAAAGATGAAATGGAAACCATTGATCGACGTCAAATTTGCAGTGGACATTCTATAATCAATGCGACACTGATTGAGCTTACAGTAAATGTTCAATATGGCCCATATTATCCTGTTTGCACAAACGAACGCGGCTGCACATATTCTTGGAAATGCGTTGCAGCATATCCTCCGGAATGGCGCGGATTTCCAAGCGAAGGTTTGCTTTCAGTTCATCTAGATTCTAGAGTGTATGCATTGTTGGTATTACACCCGACGTTTTACGAGGGGCGGTAATAATAATATCATTACATAGAAGGCATGATCGTACGGCAACCAAATTTGGTGGGGTCACCTATCCCTCTCCCCACAGACTGCCGACAAAGTCACACACATGTGCTGTCGATATTTCACCCTTGAATGCTGTAAATGTAGAGCCCGTCGTCTGCTCGGAAAAGACCTCATCATCACCGTTAAATCGCCTCTCACAAAGTGGCTTATTCGATTTCCTAAATAAGCCAGGGTAAGTGTCTAGTGAGCTTTTCCAGATTAGGTCGGGTTAAGCATATATCTCAATGAAATATGCTAATACAAAATCTAATTTACTCACCCATACATGCTATCGAATACATTTACCCATTTATATTTTCACATTTAAATTCCCCTCGTCATTTCTTTTGGAATGATAGCTTGCGCACTCTTATCTGGTTTTATATTACATTTTTATCACATTTTCGTAGAAAAGTGCTTATGTGATCGGTTTTTCCAGCTGTCCGTCCGTCCGTCTGTAGACACAATGGGGAAGTTGCATGGAATTTCTTTTTTAAAAAGAAGGCCTGTTTTATATAGATTTCGGTACGCTGAATATGAAAATCGCCATTAAAAATCTTAAAAGTATTAAAAAAACTATCAAATTTAACTTTAAAAATGCAAAACCACACCCCCAAACTAAAACGACGTGTGACGTCACACGCCATTGAAACACACGCCTTTGTAGAGCAGCACTGCCACTGCGCATGCGCGGAAAGGGGATAGCTCCTAAATGTCATCTTGTTTAGCGATACCGCTATTTCTTCGCGTATTTTAATGCATAATTAAACCATCCAGTAACAAATTGATACTACACAAGTCAAACAGGTTGTGTAAAAGCTCCTTGAACTAATAAAAATCGATCATTTCAGATATAAAATGAAATAAATAAATAACTCTTTGACCACAACAAAATTTTTTTTTTTTTGTGGTCAAAAGACTCTTTTGTTTATTTTATCTTATTACTTTTATCCACATTTCTTTCCCTTTTTATTTTTCTGGTGGTTGTACAATTTTTTGCAACTCCCGAAAAGTCTTTTATATTTCAGATATCATTTAAAAATTACAGCACCATATGAAGGCATAGCGCCGACGTTTCGATTGCCCCCTCCCTCCTCGACCTCCACGAGAAGAATTGAAAACGTAACTATCTATGATAAAGTAATAGAGCTCACGAAATTTTGTTCGAAAAACCAGTCCTTCTATTACTTATTTTCATGTCTATATTTCTCCTTGTGGAATTCAGGATTATAGTCGATAATCACCGAAGCAAAGATATGATGTATACATCCACTTGAACAGGTGATCGAAACCGGGCGAAATTTGAAGTTTAATCGGATCAAAGTTCTGCTACGTTTGAAGAATCAGACGAGAAAACTAATTGTATCTCATGTGCTTTTGTCCATTCCTTCTTCGGCTAACTCAAAATCGAAGAAAATAACATACGAGTACGAGGTCATGGAAACCAACGTTAATTTCGCACCGAGTATCGCTCCTCAGTACTTTCATCTATTTTTATTTCTTCTCTCGTGATGTTTTGGTGCCCTTGTGAATGCTTTATTGTCTTATTATACATAGTGTTTGTATACATGGGAATGAAATAATAATTGTAAGCATACATGTTTATTACAGACAGATCATAGATATAGATGTTAGGCATCTAACATGAAGTAGCGTTTTTTGGTGGTGTCAAATTTAATAATTTTTTAAAAAAAACTACGCACAATTAGAAAAAAAGAATACCCATACCGGTATATTAGTGATCTAAACTATCGAAAAAAAAATTAAAAAAATTTCATGCAACTTCCCCATTCCAACAATGCATTGCGTTGCAATAGAGAGTGCGTTTATTGAATTGCTGGAAGAGACGAATTATCCTTGCATTGGGGAAAACATCGGTTCGGCTCTGCGCGTGCTCTAAACGTTAATGAGATGGTACGCGTGCAGGACGCACGTGATTGACGATTATTGAAAGGTGAAATCAGTCTCTAAATCAAAAGAATTTTTTATTTGTAGGGAGATTATTATTTATTATGATAACTTGAAAACGAATTAGCTTTTTCACACTCTGTTTTCACCAATCCATTAATATGGGACAGAGCACGAAGAAGTTCGAACGTGAGATAGTCGGATTAGGTACGTGCTCTAATGGGACGTGTTCTAATGGTATCATAATGATACCCCCTTAAAAGTTTCCTATAATCGGAAATGGCATGTAATATATCAAACAAATCGTCACGACGTGTCATGAATGAATATATAAGAGTAATTATTGATAGCAGATATTGGTCTAGTGGCACGTGTACGTGTAAGGATGTCTCATGAATGAATATCACGCGTAAATAATGTTAGTGGGAATAGTTTAGTAGCACGTGTTCTAATGGTACCATGTGGTACTGTTGGAACTTTCAATACTAAGATATGGCAAGTAATATATCAAACAACTCGTAACAACGTGTCATGAGTGAATATAACCAGTAAATAATAGTGGAATTGGTTTAGTAGTAAGTGTCCTGATGGTACCATTTGGTACCATAGAGTACCGTTAGAACTTTCAATATTAAGATATGGCATGTAATATATCAAATAAAACTCGTACCAAGGTGTCATGAGTGAATATAATGAGTAATTAATGGTAGTCGGAATTGTTTAGTAGTACATGTTTTTAATGGTACTGTGTTACCTTTTGAAACTTTCAATGCTAAGATATGGCGTGTAATATATCAACCAACTTCTTACGAGTTGTTAGACTTATTGTTATCCACAGCTTATTGGTATCAAGAGCATATTGCTGTTGGGCTTAATAGTATCTAAAACTAATTCCTGTGAGACATACTGCTAACTGGTAGTAGTTAATCGCTTGCTTCAATGATAGATGATAACGTAGAAACATTTAGTAATTGAATATGAAAAAATAATCGATGCCAACACATAACGCTTTAGCAATTGAGGCTCACTTCGTTTAACATTATGTGGGAATGCCTACAAATTAAAGAACTTTTATTTGTTCAAATTGTGCCACCCACGTGCGGGGGCGGGACTCCCTTGTGACCCTTCGACAAATCTAAACCCCGGAACGTGGAGGCAAGGGAGGGTAGAACTCGATTAGGTCAAAAAAAAAAGGCCAATCAGTGTGTTTCAAACAAAAATAGACATATTTAATCAAATGCTGAATTCTCAAAATGTTACACTGTTAAAATTCTAATTACCATTAAAAATTAAATATTAATCAACTCAGGGGCCCCCTAACAAATAAACTAATTGATAATATCTAAACAACATATACACTAAATCCTTCTAATATCCTACGCAACTTTACATTTTCATAATATGCCTTAATCATATGGCATCTTGCCGACATAAGTGTCCCGGAACCTTCCAGGGTAAACATACCCTATTACTCACGGCACTGTGTACCAGTCACTTCCTGTCCACATTAAACGAGATCAATGAGCTCCAAGATAAGGCCAACGCTAGAACGCGTCGCGTATCCCTTTTGTTTTCTTAGTAAGGGGAGGAATACAGTAACCCCTTAAAATCGTCCAATAGAGCAACTTCTATTGACGCAACACAAGACCTCTTGAGCTCAAACACACAAAATTAGCGTGAACAGATATGGGCGACTATTTTCCATACACACCTGTGCCCTCCTTTTACTTCTTCATTCCAACTTAGTGCTCGGGAACGCTTATGTGAGCTCAGCTGTACAGCTTCTGGTTTTGTCTAATGACATTGTGTTACTTTGTTGCAAATGATCTTCAACTTAAAGCAACCATACATTTAGCCACTATAAATTAGTGGAACTGTAAAAGACTTGTTTTTCTTGAAAACTAAACGCAAGCGTCCACGGCAATAAAATCAATTGTCACTATCGCTCAAATGCGTATACGTCAAGCATCGGAAAGATACGGTAAGCAGGGCGACATGTTTTTTAGACTAACACCAGACTTGAGAAAGTTCTCTTAACCGACGTGGGACAAATTCTTCTAAAATAAAAAAAAACGGTCTCACCAATCATGTGGGCATGATGTTTTCTCAACTTCGATGATTTCCGCACAACAGAAGAACATCACCAATGAACCAAGGCTTAGACATGGGCAGCGTTCGATTCAAAGCAGTTCTCTTGCAATTCTTTCCACAATTAATTAAAATAACAGCATGCCCGGTCGATTTATAGCGATTATAAAGTTCCGTTGCACACTAATTATTTTAATTCAATTGCCACAAGAAGCTACGTATAAGCTAAGTGCAAGCGCCATTTTCGAACTTCGCTTCGATGTGCACTTATTTCTCATTGCTTGCACTAGCGATTTCACATACGTCCATCCTCGTCAAAAATTTGAGAAGAACACACAAAAAAAAACTTTAAAACATTTATTTTTAACAATAACAAAGCATAAAGAAAAACTGCAATTCTTTTCAGAACCTCTCCTCGCTGCAACAGAGCCCAGCGCTGCTGCTGAAGCTATTGTTGCCACGAACAGAAATTTCAAACTTCTCCCAACAATTACGTTAAACACAATTTATTATTTCGGTTATAACAACGTTATACAACACACTCAGTTTCACATAACGACCGCAATCAAATCATAAGATTATCATAGTAAATTAGACGAAACAGACAAATTAACGGGCAAAAACACACACACAGATGCAAACAAACCACTCATACCGGAACACCTCCCCCACCATACACACTCACACTGACTTACAGTCACACACGCCCATCACAAGAAACGAAGAACCCTGTTCTTCAAATCAAAAAGCAGATCACCCAATCCAATTTATAATTGTGCTTTATAATCCACACGACGACGCTGCCTAAAATTATACCTCTGAGCCCTCGGCCTTTCCCCATCCATACTACCATCGCCATTTGCACCATCGTCCGTCGGCACCTGAGTTTCTTCCTCCGGTGCAACTACGTCCTCAACATCCACATTATACCTGGTATGCTCCGCTTCCCGCGGCAAAGGTACCACCGGAGCTCTCCAGCATTCACTATCCACCTCATCATCTTCTTCCTCGGACTCCCCTTCTCTCGTTACCCTCACCTCTCTTCCTGCAACTCTTGGTTTCCGCTTCCTCTCGGGTGTCAAACATGGCTTAAGCCTGTCTATGTGTGTGGTTATCAGATCGTGGTGACGCCCCCCTCTTATACGGAACGTGACGTCCGACAACTGTTCTACCACCCTAAACGGCCCTAAAAACTTATAAGCAAACTTCTGTTTTTTTCCACCCATCCTTAGAAGCCACACCTTGCTGCCGACGACAATCTGCCTCATTTGCTTATTCCTATTTAACCGTCGTAGCTTTTCTTCCCTCCGAGCCTTATCATGTTTGCTCACCTCACACCTGACCTTAGTCAGTTTGGTTACCAATTCCGACCTGTACTTATACATTTCCTGGCGCTCTTCCTCTTCAGATTTCTCCTCCAGAATGTCATCCAACCAACCCCTTGGCAACATGGGGTCGACCCCAAACAGCAAAAATGCTGGAACCTCCCCTAGAGTCTCGTGGCGCCGCGAGCGTAATGAAAACAAAGCATATTCGAGAACATTCTCCCATTCTTTTGGGTGGTTTTCACAAAGTGATCGAATGGCCTCGCAGAGCGATTTGTTGCACCGCTCCGCCAGACCATTTGATGTGGGTCTATACGCAGTCGTCACTTTATGACGAACCCCAAGCTCCTCACAAACGCGTCTGAAGACATCCGAGGTAAAATTTGCCCCTCTATCACTGATTATTTGTTGGGGAATGCCATATCTGCAGACGATTAACTTAATGAATTTCTCTGCCACGGTAGGGGCAGTTTGGTCTATCAGCGGTGCTGCTTCCACGAAACGAGTTAAGACATCCGTGGCCACCAAAATATATCTACTCCCCATGGTTGATTTTTCGACTGGCCCAACAATGTCAATTACCACCTTTTGAAATGGAAACATCGCACTAATGCCAGTTTGCCAAGGAGCCCTAATAAAATCTTTCCGCGCCTGTTGACACACGCGGCATTGTTTGATTTTCCGTGATACATCAACTGCCATCCCACGCCAGAAGTACGTTTTTCTCAAACCATGTATTGTAGCGCTTACCCCCCTGTGTCCTCCTAGCTTGCTTCCATGGGTTGTTACTATGAGTTCATCCCGCAAGCTTTCCGGCACGCAAATTCTCTTCTTGACATGCGGTTGCTTAGAAGGTCCCCAAACTACCAAATCATTGCGGAGCTCGTACACCCCTTCCTTGCAGAACACCTGTGCTCGTTCCTTAAGTACCTTACTTAGATGCCCGGTCCATGGATCTTGCCGTTGCGCGACACGGACTTGATTCCACCATTCTTCATCCCCACGAGAGGCTATTATATGACCACAATGCCGCGACAACATATCCGGCACAACATTCATTTTACCTGCCAGATGCCGATAGGAAATCTGGAACTCCTCCAACTGCAGTGCCCACCGTAAGATACGTTGGTTGGTATCCTTCATTCTATTTATAAAAACCAGTGGTTTGTGGTCGGTGACCACCACAGTTGGATAGCCGAGAATGATGTGCCGGAAATGCGCCACGGCACGCACTATAGCAAGTGCCTCTTTTTCTATAGTCGCATAGTTAATTTGGGCACCCTTTAACTTCTGACTATAAAACCCCAATGGGTGCAGTACTCCATCCACTTCTTGTTGGAGCACAGCACCGATTGCATGCCCCGACGCATCCGTCGCAAGGATAAACTCCTTCTCATAGTCAGGCGTTCTTAAAATGGGTGCCTGTGATAATTTCTCTTTAACAATCTCCAATGCCCTATGGCATTCTGAATTCCATCGAAATTTGACCCCCTTTCTAGTTAAATTTGTAATCGGGGATAATAGTCCAGATAAGTCTTGCAAGAAAGGCCTATAGAAGTTCAACGAGCCAACAAGGCCTCTAACCTCCCGGACATTGCGCGGTGCTCGTAACCTCTCCATGGCCGAAACATTCTCGGGGTCAGGGTGTGACCCCTCAGCAGAGATGATGTGACCTAAATACCTTACAGCTGGTAAACAGAATTGGCATTTGCTAGGTTTAATGATGAGGCCACACCCACGAAACTTTCTGAATACCCACCTAAGAACTCGTATGTGATCGTCAAACGTGCGGGTTGAGATTAGAATATCGTCTAAAAAGGTGTGGATCTCCCCCCCAATCTTCTCCTTTAGGATGGAAACTACATATTGCTGGAAAATATGGGAGGAGTTGCGTCCCCCCTGGGGCAACCTTGTCAATTGGAATTTTCCCCAAGGGGATTGAAACGCATAGCATTCCCTCAGTGACTCGGCCAATGGGATCTGGAAATATCCATTGTTCAGATCGAGCACTGAGAAAACGCTATGCCCTCTCAACTCCTCCAATATATCTTGTATGACTGGCGCAGGGAAATCCACAGGCGACGTGCGTTCATTTACCCGCCTCAGATCCAGAGTGATTCGCACCTCCCCATTTTTCTTGGGCACCACATGTACTGGTGAATTCCAAGGGGAGGTACTAGGCTCTATAATTCCCGCCTGCTCGAGTTCCATCAGCTTGCTTTTATAAGCATCCTGGTAGACATGTGGAATCCTGTATTGCCTTACAAACACAGGATGCGTTTTGTCCACTTTATACTCTGCTGAGAAGTCGGACACCCCACGTACACATGTTACCTCATTGCCAAAACAATCTTGATAATCATAAATTGCACATCGGATTGCGCTGTCCTCTTCTGGTTCTAGTGGCCCAATTTGTAATCCCTCAACCGGGGAGCACACCTCAACCACCCCAACTAACTTCATCTACCCTATTTCCCTTCAACCTAGATTAAGCATTGCTTCCATCATACCTCACCTGGTATTGACATCTCCAAACAAAAAACAAAAAAACAAATTTCCAAAACCCCATCCTATTCCACATATATTCACCTAACATTTAAATACACTCTTGTTACACTTTCAAAATCCAACACCAACACAAACTTGAAACACCCTGATTGCAACGTGACCTCAATAATCCGGACAAACTGCCGAATTATCGAGTCCCTGTTCGGGCGCCATTGTGTGCCACCCACGTGCGGGGGCGGGACTCCCTTGTGACCCTTCGACAAATCTAAACCCCGGAACGTGGAGGCAAGGGAGGGTAGAACTCGATTAGGTCAAAAAAAAAAGGCCAATCAGTGTGTTTCAAACAAAAATAGACATATTTAATCAAAATATATGAAGAATAACTTCACTCTCCCTTTAACCTTTCAGTTCTTCAAGTTTATTCGTTTAAATTCTCTCTATACATTAGTTTACTTAAATAGTTATTTACAATTTAGTTTTTCTCAATTTATATATTTTCTCTAATGTGTTTTAAAAGGTAGGTTAATTATAAGTATCCATGTATGATGCTATAACACGAAAATATGCTACCTTTATCCGCTTTGGCGATAAAATCATTTTTGTATAAATTATCGTCTCTTTTATTATATGTTTGAATTTTTGTAACTGTGCATCAAACGTTTTCCCGGTGGCATCGGACAATAGATAGTTGAACAATAGATACCACGCTTTCAAGACTCGACTCCAGATGAACATGTATCAAACTGCCATCGATGCTTAATACAAACGCAAACCTTGGAAGAAATTAGTAGATGATTGTCGAAGAAGGTGCGACTTTTTTCACCCTGCTTTTACTATCAGTAACTGGGGATACCGTGTGGACGATAAAGAATGCACACTCATACAGGTATTCTATTAAAGGATTCTTGTCGAGTTATTCGCCGCATTCAACTTCTTTCTGTTAAAATATTCCTGAAAATTGCTCGCAATGTCCCATAAACTTAATTCTCATTCATTATTATTAAGTATTTGAAATGGAGAGTTCTCTGTACTGTCCTTCTTGATGAAGTTGATGGAGGCCTTGCAATATTTCCCGATATTTTTAAGTAGTGGAAGAATGGAGTTACTTATTGGTTTTACAATGTCAGTCGTCCATCCGTGTCCCCATCATAATTTCTGCAATTTTTGAGGTAGAATGTTGAAAATCGGAATGTAGCTTACGATGGGCATGTGCACCTTCACCATTTAGTTTGGTTTTGGTTAGTCCATTGGGGTCGGAGTTTCGCCGGTGGGAATTAGAGAGGACCGAAAGGTCTACGTTTATTTAGGTATGTAAAGGAGTGAAGGTCTGTATGCAGATTGCTCTAAGCAAGATCTACATTACTATGAAGCGTGGGCCAAATTATCTGAATGGGGTCGGAGTTGTGGGGATAGCAGTCACTTGGTCTATAGAACTATGGCAACATATGAAATGTGATATATCATTCGATCGGAAATGATGAGAAACGAAAGAAGATAGAGCTATTTTACATTTTCTAAATACTACATTGGAGAATATCAATTTTCGATTAAAAAATGGGGGGAGGGGGGGTAAAAAATAGATTATCTTAAGGCTTCCGCTACTTTCCTGTATCTTCCTCGGGAAAATTAATTTCTTGTTACATTTACTTTCTACATCTTTCAATCCTGTAACCAGCCGTGCAGAATTGTTTCTTATGCTTATAGCCAAGTTGTCCATCGTATTTTCTAACATGATAAAAATAAGGTGCATTTATATTTTTGTTAGAAAACGATATAATATAACCGCATGATGTAATTTGGACAGTCATTATAATTAAGTATATCATTAAGTGTCATTATCCTAATTAAGTGCAATCTCATTAATTCCACTGTGCAATTATAAAAAATTAAAATTGCTTTCAATGCTTTACATAAAAATCTCATTATTTTCTGCAAAGAGAAACTTCTTTTTTCCCTGTATTCTTCTTTAACTTTCTTGGAAACAAAGATGGGAAACCTCGCAGTTTGAAAACTATAATATTTGTTGAATATTATTAAAATTTCATTAAAGACTATTTGATGTTTGTAAAAAATAACTTTGATGCTTTATGACGAAATTTGCATTTTTATCTTATGAAGAAAGGAAACGGTTTTTAGAATATACGACTATATACAATGTTAAAAGTCTTGTAAGTTGCCACAAAAAAGAGAGAATAGAGAAACAAACGCATATTATCGTTTCAGTTTCCAAAAAAAAATCGTTCAAGGGAGAAAAAAACGAACTAGGGGACCATAATTATTAATTTAAAGATGAATATCTCCACGACTTCTTATTTGCTGCGAGCAATTCCAATTTAAAAGAATGCTGTCATCAAAAATATGAGAAATGCCATGGAATTCTTAACAACTTCCCTTTGCCAGCAGGAGAAGAGAAGAAAGGAAATCAATATATGGAAAAGAGAATGGCAACATGCGAATTAAGGGCCTTTTTTTACTTCTAGACACATGTGAGAAGCCCACGGTAAAAAAGAGTAGCATCGTTTTCTTTCTCTCTCTCTCTCTCTCTCTCTCTCTCTCTCTCTCTCTCTCTCTCT
>JAHWFO010004193.1:3255385-3411707 GCA_023313115.1 Rhysida immarginata
TCTCTCTCTCTCTCTCTCTCTCTCTCTCTCTCTCTCTCTCTCTCTCTCTGTCTGTCTCAATGTGAGCTCTTTTAGAGTTGAACTCCTTGTTCCGAATTCCGCATACATTACCGTGGAAATGTTAAGATTATTCTAGATTGGGTCGTATTATTCAGAGTTTGGTAATATTTTTCTGATTTTAAATTATGAATTTATTTAAAAGGAAACATCCACCTTTCTTTTCATATCTTCAAAGTTCGAGTGCTGTCTGGGGGATTTCCTGATATTTTTTCCTTTAGGTATTTCTAGCTTATATCTTTAATATTCGAATAATTCTCTGGTCTTTGCTACACGATCCAATATTTATAAAAGATTCAAGTTTCTATATCGAGATCTTAAATCTGTTAAATTATTGCACTGAGAAAATGGAATGTATTATCCATAGGGGAAATACACTTCTCACGTAGAACAGCCTCTAATAATCAGAAATTTGCATACAGTCTTCAATAATTCTGGAATATGACACTTTGAGAACATGATGATATTTCCTATACACTTTGTTTGAAGCTTTTGCGAATGAACAACAGCTTGTTGGAAGGCTGGGCCAAATAGTAAGGGGTATGGACTCTTCGAACCGACAAGACAGCTCTAAACCTGTTCTGCATAGAATTGATGAGGTTATCAATGAGGACTTGAGGTTACCTTTGCTACTCCTGAGTGAGGCCATGTCCAGGTCACGAAGAGTCAATGGAGGCTCTGGCCTAATGCAGTACGTCTTCCGAGGGCGTTCCATACATGTTCAATAGGATTTAAATCCGTTGAGTATGCTGGCCACTTCATATTCTCGATACCCTCTTCTTCAGTCACATAATCCGACAACCACTAGGCGGGCTATGTGTGATCGTGCGTTATCGTCCTTAAAAATGAAGCCAATTCCGAGTTTCAGCATACAGGCCTTAGTATCTCGTCCCTGTACCTCTAAGCCGTCGGAGTGCCGTTCCTGATAATGTACAGTTCAGTACTCCCAGACAATCAATCCATCTCCGCCGTACTGTGCTCTTTTCTGCACAAATTTAGGTTATATCGTGTCCCGACTCCTCTCCAGATCGATATTTGACTGTAGACTGAATCTTGACTCGTCCGTGAAGAGAACTCGACTTCATTCGTCAGCACCCCAATCGCGATGCTCTTCCGCCCAGATCCTTCGGTCCTGACGGTGCCCTGAAGTTAAAGGCAGCCATACCAATGGCCTTCGTGCATAAAGGACCGCCGGTGATTGCGGATCGCTTGCGTCGATATTCTGCGACCTATTGCTACACGAGCTGGCGTTGAAGGTAGGTAGGTAGCAGTTTGTCGCCTGCGTTTCCGGACTGTTCGCAATAAGTGACGGTCGTAACTTGCAGTTATAACTGATGGGCGACGTTGTCCTGATCTTCGTCAAACACTTCCAGTCTCCTGAAAACGATTCCACAATCGACTAACGACACCTCGTGACACTCCAATGACGTCAGCTATCGTCCGTTGTGTTTAGCCTACTTCAAGCCTCCCAATAGCTCTCTACACCGCAGATTCCCAAGAAATAGTTAACAGCATCACCAAAAAGATAAAACATAATATCAACCTGAAAAACATCACCACGCTACAGAAAAGAAAAACTCCAGGAAGGGTGTTGGCCTTGCCCTACAATCAGCAACTGAATACGGGCATGTAAATCACGTTGTTAGGCCATCCTTTCGTGATCCAGAACGAGTTTCATCGATATCAAGAAGAATTCTAAACAATTACTTTGCACAGTAATCTTGAATTTGCGTGCTCTCCTAATTTTTGTGAGCAGTGTAGTTTCAACAAAAATATCGAAAACAATTTTCATTTCCAAATGCTGCGTCGGTTAAACATGGATCTCAAAATTTGTAATGGATAGGAGGATTGATCAATAGAAACATGCTTAGAAGCTGGGAAGCAATTTTTATTCAAAGAATTTAAAAGAAATCTCCATGAACAATAGGGGATGAGTATGTAAAATTCCTGCGGTTGTTGGCGGAACCATTGCCTAAGTTGAATCTACACCAAAGCTCAACATTTCAGAAAGTTCCCTAATGTTAATGCTCCTATTGGTGCTTAAAGCAATTCCCAATTGTCGCACATTTTCATATGATGGTGCAACACGAACATTTTCTGGATGGACCAAATCTTCCGTGGATTCCTTTTCTTGTCGAAATTTCTTGTATCATTCAGTCGTATGAATAACTAAGGTCTCCATATACAGTTTTCATTCTCGTAAAAATTTCCATTGGCTGATGCCCTTCAGTAACCAAAAATTGAATAACAACATGCAGATTATCTTTGGACAAATTGTCTACATGAACGGTATCTTCCAACTTAATCACAACTCTTAAAAACAAACAAACGCCTCACTGGTACTTAAACAATGCATTTAGACCACTGCTTTCCTTTGTCTAGGCGATACCTTCATGGCTGTGCAGTTCACACTTTTTTCTATTGAACAGCCCTTGCAATTCTACAATATTCATTCAGAAGTTATGTAATTCATTAAAATTTAAAGTGAAAAACTTGTAAAGAGAAATATTCTTAAAAGGATGAAATTAAATCTTATTGACAAACCGATGCATATCGAGGCAATAAAGAGATTTAAGCAAGCATTATGTTAACATAATGTTAACATAATCCCTGTGCTTGTCAAATCATTTTAACCGCCAAGACCTTCATTCCAATACTATTGAGGAAATCTATTTCAAGCAAAAATATATTAGGTACTGCCATAAAAGTAAGTGTTGATAAGCATGCCAAATTAACACGAAAATAAAGAACAACTCATACAGTTTGTTTACAAATACATACAGCTTCAACAGTTTCCTCACGAACCGATGGCATACCGCAATGGGAGACAAGCTGAGAGTTTTCCTTAACTGCTGACCCCAACGTCGAAAGAAATTTCTGTATGATGGCTCTTCACTGAACAATCGAAAAAATTGAAGATGAACTTGTGTCACCGACTGAAGCCAAAAAAAGCATTAAACCTCCCTTAAACTGTCCATATCCGAGAGTGGGGCGCCATCATTGACTAAAATGTCATCTCCAAATTCGTAATCTGGTCACCGCTTCCATAGAGTATTAAGAGTTATCGCTTCTTAATGTTTTGTTGGAAATTTTTCGAGCCTGAAATTCTACTTTGATTTCACGATAATTGTATTTAAGCAGCCGCCTTAGGTGATCCTTGGCTTTAATTGAACGATATCAACAAAAAGCAAGCCATATGGTCCGCTGAACTCTACCTAACATCCAACATGATTCCACCAATGCAAAAAAATATCCAGAAGTTTTTACGACTGCTACTCGGTTTTCTTGCATCAGCAAGTTCACGCTTCACAAAACCTCCGGAAGGTTAAGATTAACGCGTTCATTCATACCGCTGATTCAAAGGCCAAATTTTTCACCAAGAACCATGACGATACGGACATCAACATATTACACAATGATATACCCAAATAATCATCTGGCTTTTGAAGATTTTTGAGCCTCTGACTGTCAGAAACGGTGATCTTGTAAGTCGTTGCCAGCGAACTGAAAACACTCCAGCGGTGGCGCGCGGTCTCAGAAACCGCCTCACTACATTTTTGTGAATATCTTCTTATGAATTTAAAAAAACAAATGACCACTTCTGTATTCTCCCAACTTGGACCCTTCTAGAAGTCCGTACGTCATAATCCACGATTTCTTCCCTAGATTCAGATATATAGGACGTGCGGTCTCAGGGACCGCGCGCCACCAACTTCGTTACTAAAATAAATTGATGTAAAAGTCATTTTTTATTACTACTTTTTAATTTTTTATTACCTAAACATATTCTACAGTTAATTTTCAATATACTTTTTGTTTAATAATATTTTCCTACTTAGAAACTTTTATTTGAAAGCAAATATTTAGAGCGAAACGCAAATAATAATGCAAGTATACTAATGCTGTTTTCTGAATTTCAAGAGCAATAAACTCTTCTATAAATATAATTTCGTATATATTTAACATCCGTTTATACTAGTTTTGAATAAAATAATTTTGAATATCGAGAAAAATTATTTTATAGTTTTTTTTTATAAGAAAAAAATAGGCATTTTTATCCTGAGAAATGATTGCTATTATTCATTTTTATAATGGTTTTCTTTTATATAGGAAAGTATGTATGCATGAATAGTAAAAATAGTGCAAAGTATCAATTTTTAACTATTTTATTTTTATAAATACCTTTCCTGAAATATTCATATCTAATTTTGACGGAAAAAGAAGGGTTTTTAAATTTCTAAAAGTTGCGTATTTTAGATAATATTGAACATTTTTTTAAGGTGTTCTATTAATAATGAGATAAATTAAGTGGTAGATAAAAATTATTCATGAATTTCATTTTTGAACATTAAAAAAAAGTAGTTTCAAAATGCGGTCTCACAGACCGCGCGCCACCACCCGTGTTACAAACACCAGCGCCACCTCTGGAGTGTTAATATCCTGTAGAAAGCCGTTCTTTGTACAGTTTGTTGAAATGTAAATTGCAATGTGTTGGTATAAAATCATTAAATCGAGCATGCCAGGGTATTTTGCAACGATACTGACAAAACTTTAGTAGAACCAACCCTCTTGTTCGAAGAGTATTCCTAAATTAGTTGTAATTATTCAAACGATAATGCTTAATAAAAAAGTGTTTTCGGAAGTTTGACGACTATGTGAACTAGCTATCCCATTTTCGCGGAAACGGCTATAGGGGTCCGTCCAAAAACTTTAAATGGGAAAAATGGGTCGAGCATGGTGTCGTTGGATAGGTCTTGGAAAAAAGAAACAGCGTTTGTAGGAAACGTTTTTTCCAATCGGCTCCCTTCAAAAAATAAACAATAAAAAAAAAATTCAGGGCAGGTGCAAGCTTCACATTAAACGTTTAAACTGCAGTCCATATTGCTGCTGGCATTTTGCGCAGTCATAACAAGTTGAAAGGACCTCTTCCTGTGTTACCCATGAGCATATCCTTTTTATTCTGTCCTGCATATCCTCCCTCATTGTCGGCAATTCTTGGTAGATAATTTCTTTTAGTCATCCCCAGAGAAAGAATTCTAGGGGAGTGAGGTCTGGAGACTGAAAGATCATGCTACGGATCCAACCCTACCAATCCATCACCGAGAGGGGGGGGGGGCCGGCCATTCTGCTGAAACCATATCCCAACCCTTGTCGCTAAGGGCAGATCTTTAGGAGTTTAGGCAGAGGTTTTTTTCTTAAAGTCGACATAAATACCCCTGTCAGGTTTTCCTGGAAGAAATACGGGTCGATAAAGTGGCCTCCAATTATGCCCCACCACGTATTCACACTCCTCAGATGTTGATCGTCACCTCACGGAACCAGTGAGTATTTTCCTGGGCCCAATGAAGTGCATTATGCTTGTTTGTGTGATGTTGCTTTTTAACGTGGCTTCGTCCGTTCACAACATCAATAAATGGAAATTTTGTACTGGTTTCAAAACCACTAACAAAAAAATCCATTCTCTTCTGATTGAGGGGGAAAGTCACACTCTCCAAGCGTCTAGAGGAGAGAATGTGGAAAGGGTGGAAGCCGTTGCTGTTGAGTATCCGCCATACAGTCATGTGGTTTTTATTGTATATTTCTTGAAGGAAGCCGATTGGAAAAAATACGTTTTCCATAAAAATTGTTTCTTTTACCAAGATCTATCCAGTAACACCTTGCTCGACTCGTGTTCCTGGAAAATGGAATAACCACCGTTAAATTCTTCACACAGTCTTTAGCCATGTAAATTTTTGCCCAAAGCTCTAGGAGAAAAATGCAAGTTTCTGATGCTCTGAAACACCCGTGTATTCATTAAACAGATAAACACCCAAGAGATTTCGAAGTTTATTTTTTATGTTTTGTTGTTAAATTTAAAATATTTATTTGAGTGTATGGCTCAAGTAAATACAAATAACATTCAAGAAACGTCAAGAAACGGTTTTAATTATTTAAGAGCATAAATTCAACTGCGATGCTTTTAATCTGCCAGTGTAAATTTAAATCACCCAATCGATAGACCGAAATAAAATTATATACACCATTAGACAACAATCATGAACTTCCTGCGCAATAAGGAATTTTATACTGCAGTTTACTGCCAAGTTAAATGACTCTAGACTTTTATCCTATGTGTGCGTAAACGTTCTAGGTCACATTAACAATTAAACTGCCTTCACCCTTTACACCTTTTCTTCATCACCATATAAATTAAGAGCTAAGGTGAAACACATTAAGTAGTTTTTTTTCGGTGGGTTCTTAGTAAAGAGCTTTAAAACGAAATACTGCTTAGCAGCTTATTTTTGTTTGGTCAAACAGTTCTGCAAATATCGAATGAACTGAAGCCTTTACAGTTCTGCTCTGTAATTTTTTTTACTTTGTTTTGCTAACACATGTTATTATCCCATACAGATGGAGCGGAATCTTGAGGCAATGTTCTTATCTTTCCTTCTGAATGCTGTTTAAGGAGAGCCTAAGGATTTTAATGATTCACTAGAAACTTGCTTTTTCCTTTGCATGAGGAGTTGTTTCTTTAAGACCTTAAAACCTTAAGATAAATTAAGTTTGATTCACCCGCATTGGAGAAACCTTGTTTCACCTTACAAACACAGACTAATATGGGGAGAGAAAGATATTTCACGTTTTTTTTTTTACCTCAAATGCCACCACGGAAAAATTTTGATCTCAGCATTGTATTAGTATTGTAAAGCCGTTTTTTCCATAGATTGGCGATTTCTTCTTAATGGGCATAAAGGGAAAGCATTTGTAAAGCTAAGTAAGAATAAATGCCGATGTTGATATGCGTATGATGAAAAAAATATAGTTATAGACATTTTTATTTATATCTGAAATATAAGAAATCGCTGAAATTAAGTGTTAGTTAAGGCGCAGGTCTTGTCATTCTCGGGTCAAGTCGCGAGTTCGAATCGAGTCGCTAGGGGCATGGATATTTGTATTTGTCCCTTTACTGACAGCTTGGAGACCAATCTACGCTTCAGTAGGCCAATTCCCTGCTAGGGTAAATACAATATAGATTAAAAAGATATTAACATCGTCGACACTGAGAGAAAAAGAGGAATAGGACTACATACATACTGGTATTCAATGATTTTCCTTTTTATCTACAAAATCCATATCCTTCTATTAAAAAGTAAAAAAAACACATTTGATTTCAAAACGGGTAGATATAGCAAGCCGAAAAATCATAGTTTATATTTCTAAAGATGACTTACAAGTGCACGCGAATGGAAAGATTTGAATAAGATGGGTTTTTTTTTTCCTTTCTCCATTTCTTATTCCCGTTTCTTTAAATATAGAAAGAGATCTAATCCTCTTTTAGAGATAAATCTTATCTCAGACATTACTAACAAAAGAAACGACTTCTTTTAGCTTTAATGTCTTCACAATGTTATTGATTTCAGAAGGAGATTAAGAGAACAGCTTTTGAGGACTTCGAGAACTCATTCGTTTCAAATTTGTCAAACATCGATCTTTTCGTTAATGCAATGTAAATTTTTTTAACAAAAGTTCTTTTCGTTTTAGAATCATGTCTTTAACTTTTCTTTTACATGACGTTAATCGCAATTTTTAATTGTAAAAAGAGCGGACAAAATAATACGATTTAAGAAAAAAGCTCTTATTAAGTTTATGTTAAAATCTATTCTCTGAATGTATTCTCGTGCGTGTTTTTCCCAGCTTATGTGGAAGGCAACGGCCCTTTTTTATTATTACTAGGATCCCCCAATGATCGAAATTCGATCACATTTCTGAGAAAAAAAATATATGTGTAATTGTTCTAGCCTCAATCTTGCTTATTAATAACTTTGAAGAATGAAAAATAGATAGCACAATAAATATCCAAAATGTTTGCATGACATTTCTGACACTCCCGATTCATTTCACCGCAATGATAACTTTGAAAATTTCTCGGAATAATATTTAAAGCAATCTAAAGTTATCTCTTAATATATCTATCGAATTATTATCTAAATATGATATTTATATTTAAGCTAAATTGTCCCTCCCTATCTCTGCGTCTTTCCCCCCGTCCCTCTGTGAGAAATTAAGGTCTGTTTCGGACCAAAAATCGATAACTTTTTTGTTACTAAAGAAAGAGTGTTAACATAATATTTAAAAAATAAATAAAAATCAAAAACTTCAAAATTGGTATTTATTTTATTTTTAACTAAAAGCATTACTTTCAAAGTGTATGAAAAAACCTTAAAATAGTTTAGAAAACGACGAAAAATACATAAAATGCTTACCTACTAATTATAGAAATATTTTGAATAGTTGGTTAGCAACAATTTTTAAGCAGTTGTTTCTATGGAATAATGTAAGGGTGGTACATTAAAGTTACTATATTGCACTTGGGGACCTTCAGGTTCTGAAATCAGTTCGTTGACTTTCAAAAGCTGCAAAGTATTTGTTATACGTTTTCTAATTCTTTCAAATGAACATCAACAATGAAATGACTTGAGGTAGTTTGATATTTATTATTTAAAAAAATACCAATAAAAAAGGCAATGCTACATGCGTTGACAATATGGCGCACAACCTGTTACTTAACGCTACCTTATTTGAAACGCTTTTTACCGGTGTTAACGTGAACAAATACTCAAATAAAATACATTGTGCACATCTAGAGCACAGGAACTTTCCATCCATATAAGTTTCATGCGTATTCGTCCACGTTGACACAGGTAAAAGTGCATAACAAAAAATGTGTTGCCGTATTTATACAGGGTGTTTCATAATTGGTGTCCCGTCTTTAGGTCCAAATAACGACTGAAGGGGAACAGATTGGGGGAAAATAAATATTGATTATTTGGTTTTAATGTCCCCTAATTTAGAATAAAAACATTTCGCGTCCCTGGGGGTGAAGGGGTAAATTTTGAAAATTTTAATTTTGTAGGGGTAAGGATTAGACCCCATGTGTTATTTAGAAAGTTGTAGAGCATCATATAAAATGTGGGTTTAGCAAAAAACCCGGTGAAAAAATCTCATCCCCTGCCCTTTATCGAGTGGGTAAAGTGAAAGGTATGGCTAGCTAATGTAGACAAAAACAGAAAAACTCATTTCCCATTTCCCATGTACATTTTTCAAATTTCATAATGTTTTTCCTGGGGGAAAAAGCCCGGTCGAGTTTATTAGCTTTTCAGGGTAACGACTCATTCATTCTCATTAATTTTTCAAATGTAGGCCCTACTGTTTTCTAATAAGTATGGTTTGTGTCCACATCGGCTAGCCATACCTTTCACCTTACCCACTCGATAAAGAGGGCAGGGCATGAGATTTTTGTCACCGGGTTTTTTGCTAAACCCACATTTTACATGATGCTCTACAACTTTCTAAATAACACATGGGGTCTAACTCCTACCCCTACAAAATTAAAATTTTCAAAATTCACCCCTTCACCCCCAGGGACGCGAAATGTTTTTATTCTGAATTAGGGGACATTAAAACCAAATAATCAATATTCATTTTCCCCCCACCTGTTACCCTTGAGCCTTTATTTGGACCTAAAGACGGGACACCAATTATGAAACACCCTGTATATAGATTACAGTAGCACTCACCAGGATTAAGATAAGAGAGAAACACATTAAACTTAAAATATTTATTTATTGGGATTCAATACGTTCATCCAGGGTCTGTATGGCCAGAGGCCGACGTGTTGGGTCCCCGGATGGACCTGGATTGACGACTATTGTATGATGGTCCCAGCAGCCGGGGAGGGGGGGGGGTTAAGAGTGACTAGCCGTGTCTGATGTTGCTTAACTTCACAGAAGTTGTACTTACAAGGGAATCCCACATAGCCTATCCGCTTTAACAACGGAGTCTGTGTATGGTTATGTATGCTCAAATTTTTTCGTTTTCGCGGTTATTTTGAAAAAAACCCAACAAAATGTTGCACTCTCTTACTTTGCAAACATCTATTGTAGCTTCAGATGAATAATATATTTCAATATGGTGGAAATCTGTGACATACATGTTCGAGGGATTCCCTTGTTAGTGAAAGCTCACCAGGCCACGGCCTCCCCCAATATATCATGAATCAATTTGGAATAAAACTACCACAATAAAACAGCCACTAAGACCATGAGAACTACAACCGCTAAGTACACAATTTGTCCACAAAATAACAACGTAATTTACGTTTCAAATGTTTACAGGCAGAAATACATTGATCATTTTGACACTGATAGACAATTGATCGTATTTCGTAGGGCAGGACATTCCAAAGTGCTATAGCGCTATATGGAAAACGCTTTGCTTTATAAGTCGACGTCACTTCAGGAATCACAAACAAATATCTCAAGAGTCTGACGTATATTAGGACTGGACTCAAACCAGGCCTTAACAAAAGCGGCCGGGTGAGCGTCATCGCGAATCGCATCCGCCAGCTCTGATGTAAGGGCGATGTAACTAATATCCATAAGAGTAGGTAGATGATATTTACGACAAAAGTTGGACACGGAGTCCAATCTCTTCATTCTTAGAGCAGTTCTAATGACACTATTATAAGCTACTTTCAGCCTCTTAAAATTTGCGGAAGAGAACGCAGACCAGATGATCGCTCCATAGGCAATTTTTGGTACAACGACTGCATTAATCAATTGGCATATCTGTGAAATAGTCAGCATTGCTCAAAGCTTTTTAACAAAATAAATTTTCCGATGGAGTATTGTTATGATGTCATCTATATAATTATAAAATTTAGATCAGAGTCAAAAATGATATCTGATTGAGGCAAATGCCTCTACTTTATACCATTGGGTCATATTGAATATCTTGATGAAGGGAAACTATTTTGTCTTCCTGTTCTTGAGGATGGTAAGTAACAAAAAGAAAACTGTCGTCGACATAACTCCATATTTCACAATTAAACTGATGACTATATAAAGAAGTAGTAGAAGTCGCATACAACGGGGGGGGCCTAAGCTTGACCCTTGGACAATCCCACGTGTAGATTTAAGGACGCTCGCTAATGATATTATAGCGATCCGTAAAATAATCTTGTAACAAGGGTCAATATATTCCTTGGAAACTCCTAGGGAAACAAGATCATAGAGAAGTTGGTCTCTGGATACTGTATCGAAGGCTTTGGAAATGTCCGTTTGCGCAACGATATATTTACTGCCACGATCAATTGCCTCAGTTGCAGCCATAAAAATTTCGATTGGGGTCACGTCGTCTTACATCCTGGTCTGCTACATTTTTGCTGTTGGGGAATTTGAGTCTATCAGTACTCTATTAACCGGTGGTAAACTACGTTTTCAACTATTTATGTGAAGGTAAATATTGTATTATTATTATTATTATTATTATTACTAGTGGACTGGTTTAAAAAATACTTCTATTCTGAATGTTTCTCTTTACGTTTATCATTGGACCATCAATATTTATGTAATTACCAACAATGCAAGGCAAAGCTTGTGCTTTATAAATTAGGTTCAATTTGCAACAATGCATAGAATAAATTCCTGTTGTTTGGCCTTTGCTTAGAATTGATATTTCTTAGAACTGAAAATTTTCCTGAAAATCTTTAAAAATGAGCACTAACTGGAGACCAATAAATGGAGAGTTAACACACTGTAGAGAAAGAGTGGAAAGGCGACAGAGAAACCAGTCCCTTCGGTTGGTGCTGAATTGGTTTCTCTAGCACACAGCTGCAACAGAGCATATGGTGAGCGTGTTAACAGAAGAAACGGCGATTGCAAGACCACACAGAGTGATGAATGGCCTAGTTTTGTTTCAAGACATCCAGAGCAGAGTGCAATTGCAACAATAGGTTATCAAGTTGAAGTTATTTTTGCCATATATATCCATATTAATGCTGGGGAAATATGATGACACAACTATATTTGCAAAATAATGCAATGATAGAGCATTCGTTTTCAAGAATTAATAATTAACAGCAGGAGATGAGTATAATAGCACGGTATGGATATGCGGTCTCCTTTGAGATGATACACGTGTCTCCTTTCAGCTCCCTAAGCAAATGTTCAGACGATTTGTATGTTTGAAACACTTGAACAGTGAAGAACCTTCCAGATGCGACGGCAGCTTCCCCTTCCTCTCCCAGAGGGTTGGGTATATCAGGACGCAGGTCGTCTCGGGCAACAGTTTATGTGTCAAATCAATTGGAGGCGATAGAGAGAAAACAGAAGAAGCTTAATAAAGAATAGAACAAAAGATTGGGCGTCTTCCGCAACCGCCCTCCCCCGTCGCAACGAATAAGACGGCCAGAAGATCATTGGAGAAAAATAAGAAAAGAGAGCCAATGAAAAAAGGGAATGATAGACGGCAAGAAAAACGCGAGGCGTCGCCGTTTACAGAGAAGAAACGAGATAGAAGAGAATATGCTGGCATTGCGAGAGGAAGGAAAAAAAGATTCCCGGAAGAATGCTAATGGGAATAGGAAGCAGAAGGGAGAGAAGCTGAGAAGTCTTGTCTGCCCAGTAACTAACAAACCGCTTCGAGAAGACGGAGTCGGGCTATAGAGCAGAAAAAGGCGAAAACAAAGTTTGGCTTTAACTCTTCAAAGAAACGAGATGGGAACAAGAAATGTAGCCTACTCGACAGCGACTCTCGGATGCAGCCGACGTGGTAATGTTAGAGATTAATGACCGATGTGCAAGTGATGGCAGCTCGGGTAGACGATTACGTACTACAGGGAAATATTACAAGCGCTATCGATATCCTACTCGCATAGTGAGGAAATCGTCACCCTCGCAACAACTTACACTTTCGGAGGACATCAGCGGAGTTCCATTAGATGCAGGACAAAGCACTCTACGCACGGAAAAAGCAGAAAAAGGGCGGGGGGGGGGTCTCCTATGTCACGTGGCCATGGGGCTCCTCAAGCCTTGCTTCCCGTAGTTAGTTTAGCTAGTAAGCATAGAACTCAGACATTAATTATAGAAATAATATAGTCCAGTACGATTAATGCAAGGGAGCCCATTAACTGTCTTGCTCTTGTTCTTACCATCTTACTTTATGGAAAGAAATGTAGGAAATCTCTCCCGTGCCTAGTGTCTTCGTGCTCCCTCCGACGAATTTTCAATACCGAAGACCGGCATCTTCAATATTTAATGACATTGTTTTGGATTGTGCAATGCTTAGTGAAAATAGTAGCGTGGAAGCATTCTTCTTCAAATGTATAAAATTGCTCAAATTCCTAAGAAGATATAATTGTGCATATTTCCACGCAATTGTATTTGAACATTTATTTATCACTTATTTCATTAAGTTCAAAATTTGCAATTGAAGAAATTAAAAAATCATTAGTTAACTACTCTGCCTGATTTGTTCCCACTCTAATCACCTCTTTATTAAGAATTAATCAAATATACGTGATATTACGACATAACCGATAACAATGCATGCATCAACTCGACTCTTCAAATCAAAAAGCACACTGGATTGTGTTCTTTAATAAACGTTCGAAAGATACATTACATGTTAATTCATTTATATCGAAATCTCCGAAGAAAGAAACAAGTACGAGGCCTGTCCGAAAAGTATGTGGATTGAGGGTACAAAAAAAGTAGAACTCGCTGCACCTTTTTCCTATTCCGGATCGTGCGGCGATATTTCTGCTGATGACGTAATGAAATTTGCAGCTGTTATGAGTGCCATGGTGAAACTGTTGTAACACGCTAAAGCAGAACGTTTTTCCTTTCTCGTCGCGTGGTGAAAATGACAGAAAACATTGAGTAACGACATTGCATCAAATTTGTTTTAAAATTGGTAAAACCGCAACGGAATATTATGAATTGCTAAAACAAGCATTCTTCGCATTTCCGAAGATCAAGAAAGAGCTCAAAGGACGGAAATTTGAGGATATGGACATGATAACATAAAATGCGACGGCGGAGCTGTCGACCATCCCAAAGAAAGCATTCCGTACTTGTTTCGACCAATGGCAGCAACGCTGGGCTAAATGCGTTGCTGCAGACAGTGCTTATTTTGAAGGTGATTAAATTTATGCGAGTTCGAACCGTATTTTTTTTTGCGGCCTCAATCCGGATACTTTCCAAACAGGCCTCGTATTGGTCAAAGAGGACAAAAACTTATCCAGGCGTAGGAAACAACCGAACAACGGGAGCTTCGTCTACAGTAAGAAAATGTAGAATTACTGAAAACTAATTTCAGTTATTTAACTTATTTAGGTTGTTCTGTTTACCTACAGCTGTAATTATCCCGGCCAACACCGGGTATCTTTGCTGGTTATTAGATAATTAAGTTTTGTTTAAATATGGCTAGCAACATAAAAGTTTAGAAAGAAGATACTTGAAAAAGCGAATGTAAATAGGGACATAAAATGAATAAAATTATCACATAATATGGTATCAGGTGACGATAAAGTTAGAAATTGTAAAACGAAGAAAAAATTACGTCATCTGAGCATAAGTTCGAATTTATCATCTCAGATCTAAAGCGGACAGACATAACTATACAGAGGATTGTTAGGAATTTATGGTAATAATTAGCATATTTAAATGTGGCGCGTGCGTTTTTTACTTGAGCTATTATGTGGAGTATTGTTAGGGCAGATACTATAATAGTTACTATTCGAACGGCGAGCTATAAACATTGAGTCATGCAACCGAAAATGGACAAGTATTGGAAGGGCTACATAGCAGCCTTTCCGACTTCAAATTCAGCTAATCCGAAATTATGAAAGCATGCAATAAGTGAGACTGCCTAGTTTCTAAGAAACAAATATCAAGTGCACTAAATAGCATTGGCAAAATCAGAAGCGGCACCATCCCTGAGGATAAAAAACAGGCCAATCCGAGACTATCCATTAGCCGTACTCATCACGTCTTCGGAAAAGTGGTCTCTCGTAACCGAATGTAACCCACCAGCACAAAGGGCTACTGCACAAAAGATAGGGAAATCTGTGTATACGGTAAACACAATTATCAACCGTGATTTACAACTCCAAAAGCGACACAAGAGCCAAGTTCAGAAATTGTTGCGCCATGTTTAAGGGTGACAGACCAATTGCCGTAAACTACAGGGTGTCCCCAATTGAAGTGTACACTCTTTGAGACGTTATAACTCAGCAAAGAAATGAGATAGAAATACAAGGTTTGTTGTACTTTGTTCCTTAAACTTCCTTAAGCCCGTACATGATGAAATTCTCCACCTTCTGCCACAGTGCACTCCCAACACTGTAGATCGTGGGCAAATCGCGGAATGTTCATATAAACCTTTTGCTTCGAATTACCCATACTACCATTTAAAAACTTTCGTTCACTTACTACGGGACACCCTGTATATGATTGAATAAACTTCGTTGTGGAGAAGTGGAAGGTCGTTTCCTTTTTCTTTCCTCTGGAACTGTCTTGTTTATATAAATGCAGTCTGCACTGTATGATTTAGGAAATCCGAGTTGAAACGTCCCCCTTCAGAACTTGTTTATGAGGTCTAAAACCGACTATAATCCATGATTTCAACATCTAAATGGCTAATTTGTTAAGAGGTGGCAAACAAATTATCTTAAATAGAGGTTGCTAAATTAAATATTTGAGAAAGGTGATATTCTTTAAACAAAAGAATATTTAGTTACTCTCAACTAGAATAAAGTGGATCCATACCTACACAATCTGCTTAAAAGCATTAGATTAAATTGCAATCTTTGGGACTTGTCAGAAAATTCTAAGGCGTTCGGAAGGAGGCAGGTGGAGCTCGAGCGATCGAGAAAAACAAAAATAAAGACCTATATGTTCTCTTCCCAATCGTCTTCTCCCGCTGAGATTAATAGCTGCGCCAGTCGCTCATTTAGGCAGCCAATAAGCGAGAAAAAAAGACGGCATTTAAATGCTCAGCGTCGCTGTTTTCAGGTGAAGAAAAAGCCAGAATCTCGAATCGAAACAAGAAAGACGAAGGATGGCCTGCCCAAGGATCTGCCGAGCCAAACCTAACATTGATGGATTCATAGTCGAAATAGAAGGCAAACCCGACTTAAAACTCAGCAATGGATGTTGTCAGATAATAAGTATTTCTCCTAATTTTATTTTCTCTAAAAAGCAACTTATTACCACTGCCTCCACATCACTGGCGTTAGGAGCAGTGAACGCCACTACGAAGGAATCAAATTCCGGAATTGGATTTCTTCATCGATGGCATTTCAAACATCAAGGAAAGACTTATTGGAATTCGGCATTTAGTGAAATTCGAAAGACCCATCAGACCGACAACTGCATGGATTCAGATAACGGGGAGTTATTTATGTCACGTGGAGCCTTACCTTCAAGAGATTTTTTTTATTAGTAAGCGTTGCGTTGAATTTTAATACACATTACGACTTCAATTACTCAATATGAATGATTCCGCATAATGTTCTCTTTCTGTTTTTGTATTCCTCAATTAGCTTCCACTAGCCTTCTGATACCGACTTCTTTATGGAATTCAGAAGAGGATGACTCGAAGGATCCTCCAATAATTATTTACCCACCTCGAACAGAAAACAACTCAAACATTACTTTTGAGTAATTTATGTCCTGTTAATGTTTAGTTCACCAAAACTAATTAAGATTTGTTCATTCAATATCAATTACTTTTGTAATTGTTAAATTGTTATTCAAATCGTTTATCACCACCTCTTCTTTACAATGCACACGTAAGCACACGTTAGACCGAGGCCAACGAGAGACAGGCCAGGGCACTCAAAAGTCACATGATCATCGGGGTTCGGCCAACAATCCATCCTTCATTGTTTCCAATAATCGAAAAAATACTGATTGTTAAAATCCAAGATGGAGACAATGAATGATGAATTGTTGGCCGGACCCCGATGATCATGTGACTTTTGAGTGCCCTGGCCTGTCTCTCGTTGGCCTCGATGTTAGATGTATAATTGTTGAATACAGGACCATTGTTGAATACAGGACGATTTGGCGCCTCCGCTTCGAGTATAATAAGTTTTAATTTTTCCGATACTATTATGAAATTTTTATATTTTATTTCATTATTTTTGTTGTAATAAATTGTATAAGGATGAAGACTTACTTGCTTAGTAGTCCAGTGGTACGATTGAATAGCTTGACAAAAAATGATGGAATTCACGTAAAAATAAAGATCACCAAAATTTTATTTCCTAGGTCGTGGAATTGAGTCTGCAAGTCTCTGGTACACTTTCGGAGGCAGATGACACCACACAGTCTATAGAGCAGTAGCCAATTACGCGTCTATTCGTAGGTGGAGGATCCAGCGCACGGAGCCCGAGTTCAACGACATTCCAGGATGCACCAGAAGTATAAATACATATTTGAAATTCTTTAATAATGTATGTCATCATCTTCTTTAAAACAGCAAGCTTGTACACACGTAACGAAAACAAAATAAACAAAGACGGCATAACGAAAAATCATTTGTCTTTGCAAATACTCGAATCCAAGGCAGGGTGAAAATGAATTCCACTGCCAAACTTGGAGAGGTAGTAGGGATAGTCAAAACAAACAACTTTCCTTTATACCAGCTTTGCGAGAAAAATTTATTTAGCAAGGCTCCCAATGCTGCCAGCAGTCGAGGGCAGACACGGCATTAGAGAACGAGCCAGGCTCGTTGTGTAAATATCCATGTTGTAGCTTTGTTCATATATAATTTTAAAAAATAACCTAAAAATGGGACGCGTTCGTCTGTTGCGGACAAATCCCCCAGTCGAAGGCAGAGTGTCAATAGTTCGCAGTGTGGTCGTTGCTTTACTAAGTACGACACCCCGACCGGTACCTATGTCGTCTGCGGACGATTTGGCGCCTCCACACTTCAAACGCTCATTCGGATACAGGCCTTAATACTTGACAGGACTTCATTGTTGGTGCACTTTCAGATTGCATCTTCAATTCAAGTATTCTTGTCAAGGCTTTTTAAAAAAATGGGAACACGGCGATGTTAAAAGTAATCAGAAGCTGAACAAATATACCAATTTCTAAATATATTAGAGAAATTCCGACAACAACGTTGTTTTTCGTAACTTAGAACTGTTATCTCACCAAAGCTTTTAATGAAAATTAAAAGTAACATTTTAATTGATGTTACGTTTTATTGGTAATCATGTTTAATATCGATTCAAACTGAAAAATTAATGAAATTCAAGCATTTTTTATAAGTGGGATTTTTTTTGGTGAAATAACTTGTTTCTATATCTGTTTTACAATATTCTCTATGAAAATCAATGCAATATTCAATGTTAAACTACTTAACCTCTTAACGTTATAATTAATTTTTTAATTAAGCCACGTGAAAGTCATTTTATACTAAAAAGAGTCTTATGCACTTTGACAACTAGTAAAACCCGTGCAGGACTAGATATTATATTTCACCAGAGTCCTCCATTAGAGGAAGGGGTAGTAATATGGACCCTGCTTAAAATATGGACCCGGGTTGTTTCTCGCTATTAAAGTAGTGTATCCTAGCAGCTATAACTGGAACTTCATCTCAAGGAGAACCATGCAATCAGCGATAACACCGACCATGGCGATAGTGAAGCGGAGAAGGTTTTTGTGTTTGATCCTCCTCAAATGTTTTACCTAGATATAACTTTATGAATTTCTTATGGTACCAATAACTTATGCTCATTCTGTATTTTTTGCAGAAATATACTTTGAAGAAAAAAAGTTAACAAAAAGACATTACGATATTTTACAAACAAAAGTACGGAATAAATTAAAGAATGAATAAAGATATAAGTATTATTGATTCTTTTGCTAATTCATATCGCTGTTGTGAAATGCGCATCTTCTTCGATATTTGAATGTTCGACTAGAAGTCTCAGGATATTTAATTCCGTAATTAGAGCCCAACTATTTTCAGTAGTTTGGTGGTAAACAACTATTATTTTCAAGATGGCGTAGCTTGTCATATGGACCCCTTTAGTTGAGGATAATACGAATCCGGAGTGCAGAGATATCTATGTTTACGACTTTTCTCGTTAGGTTTTGAGAATCTTTCATGATTCTTTCATCTACTTTTCTACTTTTTATCAACTTTTTATAATAGTCTTGAACTCTATTTTTGGCCTCTTAAATGTAATTTTTACTCTGTGAATATATTTTCTTTTTATTGAAATCGTTGAAGGCGCCCATATTACCTGCATCTTTCCATCAGAGGGAGTTTTTACATTTTATGAAAAACTCATTATTGCGTTTACCTAGGTTATGGTAAATGACATGTTACTTATCACTTCAGAGCTTTTAAATGACATGCAGCTTAATAATCCATACCAACACGGATGAAAATAATGGTAATTTTGAGATTTATTGGCTGAAAACAAAAGAGAGGTCCATATTATCACTCCTTCCTCTACTATGTTTGCTTTTATCGTTTAGCGATCTCGAATTATATTGGTTCATCAAGTGGTATACTTGTACAGGGTGAGTCAAAAGTCCTCGAACTCAAAGTTTAAACATTGTTTGCTGCAAAACCATAAAAGATATCAGAGTATTGATTCTTGTGGTTGTTGTATGTGACCTTGGGAACACGTTCCACAACATGAGAGTACCACGTGACACGATGCTGGTGTGCGCGCGAGTGAGAAGTGGCATTATACAAGTCATGGTTCTCAAGCAAGAATAGAGAGTCGCTTTGTTAGAAGTTTATTTTCAAGAAAAATTCGTACCAATGTTGCACACAGAGCTTTCAAAAAACAATTTCTTCTATACCAGGGAAAACAACCGTGCATGATCTTGTATACTGGTTTCACGAGACAGGCAGTGTGTATGATAAGGCCCTCCGCACACAAAGCGACTAAAAAGAAACAAGTTACAGACTTAAATCGCCAATCTGTTGCTAAATAGTTGTCGCCCTTGTTTTTCAATTAGCATCCGCACACAGCGCTACTAGCTGGTAACCAGTTTGCAGCACGTCTGTGATCAATCAGCCGCAACTCGACATGAAGAGTCGCTCAGCGATTTATTTCTAGTTTGTTTTGTAAACGGCCACGCGAAACAGCAAAAATGGTAGAACAATCCATGAATTTAACCAAGAATCCTTAAATTTAGACTAGACAACTCCTGCAGTAACAAACGCTCTGCATTATACAGGGTGTATCAGGTTCGATGGTCATAAAGTACCTAGAGTTATTCTCCGCAAAACTCTAAGCATAATTTTCCTTATCCATTTTTCAAAATTCTAAAAAAAAATGCTTGAAATCGTTATCTAAAATTTGGCTATTATGACGTAATTCTAAGCCTTCTGACGTTAGAGTCCTAATTATTCTTGACTATTTACGATATTTCCTATCAGCATTGAGTCAGTTTAGCAGCTATGATGATTTTTCGATATGAATTTTCGCTAATTTAAAATATCAATTCATTACGGCATGGATGAATTACGTCAGAAGGCTTAGAATTACGTCATAATAGCCAAATTTTGGATAACGATTTCAAGCATTTTTTTTTGAGAATTTTGAAAAATGGATAAGGAAAATTATGTTTAGAATTTTGCGGAGAACAACGCTAAGTACTTTATGACCATCGAACCTGATACACCCTGTATATTTTTTTCAATGTAGAGGTGAACCAGTACCTCCTTTACTTCTGATGGTTTTTCCTTTTTCTATTTTAATAATAAAAGAAAATAATATGCCTATTCATCAATTGAATCACTCGAATTTTTAACGCGATAATAACAATAGCTTTAATTACAATATTAAAATTATAATTTAAACAATGTTATAACAAAGTCGCGATAATCGAAATGTGTCTTTTCATGTGTCTCGCGGGCAAACTAAAGCACGATAGTCACTGAATTTTATAAATTTTCAGTAGCGTCGTGTGCGATTCATATTTGGTAATTAGTTGTTGATTTAAGTTTCTAATTAGTTTGGTTTCTTTTTAGTCACTTAGTGAGCGCAGGGCCTAAAAGTGCCCGACGGGCCGTAGTAGCGATTACATTTCAGAAGAAAATTCAAGTTTCCCTGCAGCGCTCTCCGCGGAAGTCACTTCGGATCGTATTCAGCCTGCCAGAGGGGTACTAAACATCTAAAGCTACGGCCGTACAAAATTCAGATAGTGAAAAATCTTCGTTCTCTGGATTCGGGAAAGCACATTGTTTACTGCAAATGGTTTAAGATTTTAAGCGCCAAGAGTTTTACACGCAAAACTTTTAGGCGCAAAAATGTTACTGCCTGAAGTTGAACTTCACGCCCCATCAGCCACTTTTAGACTTACCATACATACAGCTTGTTTAGCGAAACAGGTTTACAAGTTCATACACATTTGTTTTCCTTTGTATAGGAGCATCAGGGAACTTCCTTTGAAAGCGCTGAACACAACGTTTGTTCGATTTTTCTGCAAAATAACCTTCTAACAAAGAAAATCTCTGTTCTTGCGAGAAAACCATGACTGACATAACGTCACTTCTCTCTCTCGCGAGCGCAACCATCGTATCATGTGGTACTTTCACGTTTTGGAACGCGTTCCCAAGCTCACATACAACAACCACGAGAATCAATACTCGGATATCTTTTATGGTTTTGCAGCAAACATTTTATAAACTTTGCAAACAATCAAACGATACCGCAATTTAAGATACAGCCAGCGCCATTTCACGGCATTAAAAATAACTTTTGTCCTATAGAAAGTAATTTTGTTACAATCATCGTTGAAGCTCAAGGTGTAAATTACCAAAAACCATGAAATACATCTTACGTAATTTCTTACCAAAGAGCCAAATACGAATTTTCATGAATTTAATCATGGATTTAGCTTAAAAAATGACGAATTACATCCAAACTTGCATCCCCTATTTTACCCCCTTAGGGGATGAATTTCGTAAAACCCTTTCTTATGGGTGCTTACGTCACAAAATAAACCTACTGTCAAAATTTCATGTAATTAGCTTCAGCGATTTCGGCTCTGCGTTCAGACAGTCAGTCGGGACATGTTCTTTTATACATGTATATAAATAAATTAGCCAACTGAGAAATCAATATTTGTCAAAGTTGCTAATGTCAAAAAGAATGAGATCTTTTTTCAAATATAATATTCGATAAACTGTTAAAAATATTTTCAACTTTAATAATATACTACGTATAAAACGGCTGTTTGTAATTAATCTTTGACACAATATTGCAAGAGCTTTTTTCTACCAATTAAGTTCTAGTCGAGATTATTACTTTCTTTTTTAAAAAATATATATACCCATCAACTTCAAAAAATAGATTATTACAGAATAACTTCACTAGGGCTTGTACTTTCTCCCCTGGAAATCATAATTATAAGAGGAAAAATTACTTTCAAAGGCTACGACAGAAAGTTAAAAAAAATGGAGTATGTCTGAGCCATGTCATCACTTTTCCCCCCCATCGTCTTATTGGCTTCGTCTTCGATTGATGTTTTCAGTATTGATTTATTCAATAAAGTAAAAGGGCAGCTGCCCAAGACCTGCCAGCAACAGAATGCAACTTGAAATAAGAAACAAGAAAATAGACTGACAGTTCAGCCAGAGAAATGGAAAGACCGATCTTATTGAAATCAATGTAGAGATACCAAAAACTGTACTGCAGACCACATCTGCTTAATTGAAACCACATATCGTGTATTTGCCAAGTGAATGGTTTCTAAAGTAATGTCCAATTTTAAGTTAGATAAATAAAAAGTCATTGTTCTATAAATTTTCGGTCGACTCGTCTTATCTCTGTTTACTTTAATTTCATCTTCTAATCAAGCATAGGTTAATCTTCTTTCTTTTTCGTCATTTTGAAAATGGATTCCACTTTTAGAGATTTCCTTTTCATCCATTCACAAATTTGCAGAGAATGGAAAAATTGAGTCTGTAATGGAAGCGATTCGAGCGAGACGGAAAATCTATTGTCGAATGAAGAATGGAATCGATACAACAAGATGAAATGGATATATCTGCGCCTGAGAAAGCCTCTTTGTCAGATGTAAAAAAAGTCGAATTAAGTTTAAAATCGCATGATCTTTGGCAAAATGCAAGAAGTTTATCAAATGTAGATCATAGTTTGATCTGCTCTCAGAATGCCAGGACATATCTAAAGTTTAAATTTCATCCTAATTTGCCAACTGATAAAGAATTCAATACAATAACGTTGTCTCCTGAGAAATATCCCCGTAATTCTTAGCAACGTTAAAGCTGAAGTCCAGATCCGAGTAAAATAAAATGATATCAAGATAAAAATAGAAGCTTATTGAGATTAAGAATTATTATGGAATCAATAACAAGCGTTAAATGAATTCCATTCGCCTTAGATTCCAAATTATTGATTTCGTTTATTGCTTCCAATTTCAAAGAGCTGAAGAAATTAAAAAGAATTTAAAGCAAACCTTCCCCAATTCCTCAAAAATAAAATAAAATCTTCTCTAAAGAACTGCATTAAAGTGGATTTAATTTCACTGGACGATAAACTTTAATGAACTACTTTCTCATTAACTGATGGAAATCATTTTCAGTAAATTAAGTGTTAGAATTGCCTTGGTGAGTATCGATACTTGTGTAACTTTAACGTTGTTCAAAATAAATTGTTGTAGCGTAGAACGTAAATATAATATGAGAATTACGATGAAGATTAAAATTTAAAACATGCATTAATTAGGAAATAGGATTAAGTTCACGAGTTTATAAAATCGAAAACCTCACTATTGAGATGCAAATTCGTTTTACAAAACTTGCTCTAGTTTGTAGCAGATCTTTTTTTGAAGTATATGCTTCCATTTAAGACAAATTTAAAAGAAAATGAGTAATCTTCCAATATCAAGTCCTTCTGGAAACTGGAAGATGCTGAAAGTTAGTCCTCTTCAATTTGTGACTTTAAATATCCAAAGGCATTCAATGATGTTGATAACCTCCTTTAATAATTATATGTTGTGGGAATTAAAATAATTATTATTATTGTTTCAGTGATGAAGCTGTAGATGAAGGATTCCGCGACCTTTGCAAGGGTAATGAAATAAGGAAAAATCGTTAGCGTTAGACTTAAGGGGATTCTGCCGAAATAAGGCAGTCCTCGCGTTACTTTGATGACATGTTTCTTGTGCTGTAAATAACCATCATGACCACGTGGACGACGAATTCCTAAATTTCGGGGGAACTTAAATCTCGATGAAAAGTATGAGCCAAGCCCGGATACATTCCGCGAGTTTCTTTCTATTTATTTTTAAATATTTTTTCAAGCCCCGCATTTTCTCCGTGCAGCTGTTGTTTGAGAAAAAGGAAAATTAGTCTCAACTTTTCAATTTAACACCGTGTTCCCTGATACTTAAAGCCTGCATTTTTTTACATTTTAAGTAACGAGTGTCTACTACTTTTTAAATTGTAGATTTATAGATTAATAAATTCATAGAAATGTAGCTCTATATTCATTTTATGTTATATGCTATGTTTTATTTTCCTAATTTCATTTCTAACTTTTCATTTTTAAAATATTCTCAGCTTATCTATTTGTTTCTATTTAAATTGTGTAGGATTCATTGATGCATTATTTTAAAATATGTTAATTTTATAATTTTAATTAGCTCATATATATATGTACTTATTTAAAGAAAATAATTACTACTTTCTATAACGGATTATACATTTGGCTCGGCTCTTCAATTTTATTTTGGATTTCAGAACAAAGACTTATCTGCCAAAGCCTCTAACAAACTTTATCGATTTTCGAATAAACTTTTATCCACTGTACGTTTATTATCTTTCACACGCTTTAATTTCATTATTCGAAGTTTAACATTTTGAAATCGCCACGTTAATCTTTTAATTGACTAATAAAAAAATAATTATTATTTTATTTTATGTTTATTTTTGTTTCGTTATTTTATACATTTATTCAAAACTATTTGTCATATTCTGCACACCTACAAATGAAGCTCCTTTAACTAACTGACCAAGAAGAGATTATATTCGCATTGTCTGGAATTTTTAACCAAGTCTTAAAAACAGGCCTCCCCGTCTATATTTCTTATAATCGTTCCCTCTCTTGTAATCTAGTAGTAAATTCCCTCTTTATTAGTTAAACATATAAATAATAGAATATTAATGGAAAGGCTGCGTAATGGAAATCATGGTCTTTTAATCTTATGGTCTGTTCACTCCGTTGTTACGACATCGGCCTGCTATTTTACTGAAGATGCGATTTTTGTCGAAGCCGACGCGATCTAAACAAGCCGTGGCACTAATTTTGTGACATCATGCAAACAGATGGATTTTGTGACGTCTTGCAGAAAGAAATTTAAAAACAAAATAAGGATATTTAAAATTTAAAATAAAATGGTTTATTAAAAAAAAGTAAATGACCCATGTTTGGCATTAATGCATTTTATTATACTGCATTTACTTAGTTATCTAAAATACAAAATTCATATTTAAAATATCCCATCGGTTTTCGTGACGGTTCAACAATGCCAAGTGACGTATTGCCATGGCTTTGTATAGGTCGCGTCGGCTCAACCGTGACCACCGAGAGAGAAGGCCTCCGCAATGAAACTGAATACATTGTTGCATCACGTAGATAGTGCATTGTTATTCGTATTTCTACAAATAATAAGCCCTGAATTTGCACTATCTATGATGATGTAACAATGTATTCAGTTTCATTGTGGAGGCCTTATCTCTCGGTGGTCACGGTTCAACACCTTCTAAAAAGAAAGCCTGTGCACTGAAAATTCATACATTGTTACATCATCATAAAAAAACATTGTTAATCGTATTTCTACCAATAATAAGCCCTAAATTATGACTTCTTATGATCATGTAACAATATGTAAATTTTCAGTGCACAGGCTTTCTTTCTAGGAGGTACTGGACGGCTTCGTTTTTGTCCCATCTATTGCATGACTTTGGCTACAATCCAAGAAACTTAAAGGTAAACTCCACGGAAGAAATCGACTTTATTTTTTTTTGTATCATAATATTAATCCGGGTTAATAGAGTATATATCATTCAAAATTTTTCGATATTTCCTAATATTTTATTAAGAAAAATGCCTCGGAAAATTGAAAATTTGCGTGGGATCTTCCATTCCGTCTCTCCACAGAACACGGCGGAACAAGCTGTCATTTCCTGCCGCGAGAACCTCGGAGAATTTCGTCGCCGAGATTCTAGTCGCTTAGAACGATTCAACATATCGTAATATTTTGCTAACCTGTTTTATGTGGGAATGCCTTCAATTTGTTCTCTGTTTGGATGTGTAAATAGACAGTCGGATAGAAATTTCACGTTTCATAGATTTCCACAATCAGAATCGATTAAAAAACAGTGGATTACTAGTTTTTGACAGCGAGGGAACTGGTATCCAACTCCAAGCAGCATCGTGTGCTCATTTCGAAGCGTCTTGCTTTGTCTACGCATCTGCCGTTGTAAATTCAGTATCAATTCAAACAAGAAATTCGCTGAAACTATAAGGTGGAACTAGATGCTCTTCTAACTCTAAACGGGCCTGGCGTTCTTCAAGAACAACGTCCGCAATAGCACTCGTAAACGCCGAAGGAATGAGGAAATAGGCCTATCTACTGTATAGTGCACAGGCCGCCGTAATATGCACACGCCGGCGCGGCAAGCAGAAGATCCCGTTTCACGGTTTAATACATAGGGCTGTATATCGCAGAAGTTTCCGTAGCATTTAATTCTGCTAACAGCCCCTTGTACATCGCTGTCACTGTTATCAAAATAGCTGTCGTCACTGTTGGTCTTGTTCTCATATTCGTAGTCCATTGTAGGCCTAGTCCACTGCGATGCCCTGACCAGGGAAGCGGGAGAACTGATAGCGGTGCCTGCACTGATAGCGGCGCCTGCGAAAGCGTCCAATGTATGACGTCACGATTTCGAAACTCCTTCGCACCTCTCGGCAACTTCTGACGTCACAGATGCTGAAACGTGGCGTCAGTGTCGATCGGGGGGGGGGGGATGAAAGTTCAACCTCATAAACTCAATGCTGAACAGAGTATTTGAAACAGTCAAGGCAAATGGTCGTTAAATTTAAGCCATTGTATAATTCATGCAATGTTTTTTAAGTCGTTCTTTAAACTTTTGAGACACGCAAAATTCCATTTTGTTGAATATTTTTATTTCTATTATGTTTTCGTGAATAATATTTTCAGGAGTTTCTTTTAAGTGCTTTGTACAGCTAGTAATTCAAGCATTTGTATGCACCTTCAATAGTCTTTTTTTTCTTTTGAACAAAAACATGTTTCTTTAAACTTTTGAGAGGCACCTTATATTATTCCCAGAGAGCTCTCCTGCAATGCTGACTTGACTTATGCGGCCGAAAAAAAATAAAAAAATAATTCTCTTCAAGATGGTATTGTTATAAGGAGTTCATTGGCAATTGCTGTATTCATTTCGTCTTTAAGCTTGAATTCTTGAAGAAACCTATCAATTGTATGATAAGTATTGTTTCTTTTAATAAAAAAAATCTATTAGACCCCACGATAAAGACTTCATGCAGATAACCCGAACCAGGGAGGCTCGTCTCAAGCTAAATAAGTTATTCGGTGTTATCAATTAAAATTATCAATTTAACACATCCTCTGCATTGCGTCTTATAGCTGCACACTATTCCTCTCTCACCACTTTCATTTGCGGTATGCAAAATTCAGGAATTGCTTACAAAAGCAAGAATATAACTCGTAAAACGATTTTCAAATATACTGAAAAGTAGAATATAAAAATTTGTTGTTTAATATTACTGTAATATTTTTATATACAGCAATGGCGAAAACTGCATGTAAATTTACGTATTCGATTGCAGCGCTCACACAAATCTTTCCAAACGCGCGCGAAATGAGAATGAAATCCTCGCACGTCTAAATGTTTTAAACTACTGGGCCTATGTTCTTTCCCCTGCTAGATCAAAGTTATCATAAACGTCAGGAGAGAAAAACCATTGATTCAAAACATTGCTGGGAAAAATCTTTTAAGCATTCCAAGGAGCTTTAGCTCTGACGCAGATGTAATTTTAATATCTCACTTTTACTTGCACTTGGTTTAAATAAACAGTGGAAATACCTTTGATTCTATATGCATTCACGTCATTTTAAAATATAGGCCTAACTTCAATTAGCCATTTTAACAATAGGCCTAACATTATTTAGTCATTTCAACTGTAGGCCTAACATAAATTAGCCATTTTTAACAATAGGCCTAACATTAATTAGCCATTCTTAACAATAGGCCTAAGATTAATTAGCCATTTTTAACAACAGGCCTAACATTATTTAGTCATTTTAACTATAGGCCTAACATTAATTAGTCATTTTAACTGTAGGCCTAACATAAATTAGCCATTTTTAACTATAAGCATAACATAAATTAGCCATTTTTCACAATAGGCCTAACAATATTTAGTCATTTTAACTGTAGGCCTAACATAAATTAGCCATTTTTAACAATAGGCCTAACATTAATTAGCCATTTTGAACTATAGGCCTAACATTAATCAGCCATTTTTAACAACAGGCCTAACATTATTTAGTCATTTTAACTATAGGCCTAACGTTATTTAGCCATTTTTAACCATCGCCCTAACATTAATTAACACATTTAACAATAGGCCTAATAGCACTGAATTTTAAAATGAAATGAGCACGTGCATCAAGAAAGCTTCATAACGGGCACGTGCTCCAGGCTGCCATCAACAATGCTTAAATGATAAACAAAAAAGTAACACTGTATTCACTTATGACTCGTCGGTAGGATTCGATTGATACACTATATGATCACAAATATCCGGACACATGCACGTTTGCGCTCTAGCCACGATTTCATGGAAATCAATAGGGCGTTGCACATCCCTTTGCCCGAATCACAGCTTCCACCCTTCGGGGAAGACTTTCCACCAAATGTTGGTAGGTACTTTCCGGAATGTTCCTCCATTCCTCCTGAAGAGCGAGAATCAGTTCAGGTACAGAAGTTGGCCGATGTGATCTGGCCCGCAAGCGTCTTTCCAATTCATCCCACAGACTCTCTATAGGGTTGAGGTCGGGACTTTGTGCCGGCCAACCCATTTCTTCCACCCCTGAGTCCGCAAACCACTGCTGTACACGCCTCGCTTTGTGGCACGGAGCATTGTCGTGTTGGTAGAGAAATGGCCCGTTTCCGAAAAATTGCCACAACGTTGGAAGTGCACAGTTGTCCAAAACATTCAGATAACGGTCGGAGTTCATGATTCCTTGCACAGGAACGAGCTGGCCCAGTCCGTACGATGAAAATGAGCCCCACACCATGACTCCTCCTCCTCCGAACTTGACTGTGGGCTCTGTGCACTCAGGTAAGAAGCGTTCTCCAGGTATGCGCCAAACCCAAACTCGTCCATCGGATTGCCAGAGTGTGTAGCGAGATTCGTCTGTCCACATTACTCGTTTCCATTGGTCCATTGTCCAGTTTCTGTGGGCTTTGCACCACTCCAGACAGTCGCTTGGCGTTGACCCTGCTGATGTGGGGCTTGTGGGCAGCAACACGGCCATGGAATCCCATCGTGTGCAGTTCCCGACGAATTGTCAAGGTACTGGCATCATTTGCAGAGGCGTTTCGAAACTCTGTGGCCATTTTTTCCGCCGAGGACTTCCGGTTGCCGCGGGTGACACGACGAAGCACTCGACGGTCTCTGTCCGTTAGTTTCTTGGGTCTACCGGTTCGTTTTGAACTGTTGTTGATCCCCGGGTATTCCATTTCATAATGACATCGCCTACTGTTGACTTGGGTATCTGAAGAAGGCTGGAAATGTCACGCACGGACTTGCCGCATAGGTGACATCCAACGATGGTTCCACGTTGGAACTCACTGAGCTCTGCCGAACGACCCATTCTTGCCAATGTCCAAGCAGAGTTGTGTCTGAAGGTGTGGGAAGCTATTTAAATGATGTGCAAGTCATTATCATGTGACATTAGGCCAATCGATGATCTGTGAGGGGTGTCCGGATATTTTTGATCATATAGTGTATATTACATGCCCTAAGTTCATATTCTTAAAGGACAACTCTACGGTCACATACAACTTTACTTAAATCGAAAGACTAACCTATTAATAACATCATAGCATGTTTAAATTTTTTAAATTCGAATCCTAAATGTGTGAAAAACGCAAATTCCGAGCGCGATTTGAAATCGGGGGCATCCATCTTGGGTGGAGGCGTGACGTAGTGCAAGGATTGCTCTCAGCAGGCTTTGCAGTGAAGCTTTAACATTCACTATAGATCTACATTCACTCAGTACTGCGTTCACTACAATTTTCACAATGTTTGGACATGAAAGCAGCGATTCAGATATTAGTTTTAAGACTTACGAAGATATGGAGGCTTGAAAAACGTTGAACTACTGTGGAAAGTGACATAATAAATCAAAAAACAACTCTTGTCCACAAAATTATTTAATCGACATATACGTATTTCGAACCCTTTGGGTTCATTATTCAATGTCAAAATGATAAAAAGTACAGTTCGTCATTACATTTTATAGTGGAACAGACTCCCAGCCCTCCAATCGCTGTTCACAAACAAAGTCCACAGCCAATGCAGGAACCGGAAGTCTCTTCTAACAATAACGCGGACCTAATAGAAATACCCAGGCCGACAAGCAAAGTAAAATAACATCAAAAATCGAAGAATCGACCAAAAACCCCTTCCCAATTATACCAAAAAGAAAAATAAATAAATTAACAACCAAGAACCTTCAATGATTTTATCAATGTTGAATCTCCGATGGGGCCTGCATCTCCGTTTAATAATAAATCTGGGTTCTTTCTAGCAATTTCCATTGATTCAAAAGCATCAAGTGCATTTCGATTCTTTACACTTCTAATTAACCTGCAATCCTTAAGTAGTACCTCGTGTCCCGTCTCAAGCATGTGCTTAGCTACTGCAGATTTTTCAGGGCGTCCGTATCTGGCATTGGCCTTGTGCTCTTTAAATCTTGTAAGAACATTCCTGCAAGTTGCCCCACGGTAGACCATCGGACATTTGCTACACGCTATTTCATATATCCCCGGTTGGTGTAAAGGTGGAATTTTATCTTTGGTGTTGCCTAAGAAGTTCTTCAATATATTCGGATTTTTATAGGCTATGGTCACATCAACTTCCTTGAAAATAGTTCTTATATTGGCCGTCAAGGTCCTGTTGAACGTGATGGGCATTCTATACGTCGAACTCGGTTTTTTACCCAGGGTCGTGACTTCTCTTATTTTCTTTACGAAACTTCTTCTACGTAGTAGATCATTAACCAGTCCTTGTTTATAACCGTTATATTTAGCGATCTCCCGTATTCTTTGTATTTTCGTCTTGAATCTTTCTTTGGATAGGGGTAGATTGAGGGCTCTGTCGATGAGGAAGACGAAAGTTGATAGCTTCTGGCTCCAACAATGATTGGAATCATGATGTATATAGACATCGGTGTGTGTTGGTTTACGGTAGACATCGAATTTTGACTTATTCCCTGTTCTAATAATCTTAATGTCTAAAAAGGGAATCGATCCATTTTCCTCCAACTCACACGTAAATTGTATACTGGGATACACGTTATTGATACGATTAAGAAAGGATTGCACGTCGATCTTGCTGGTATCAATTATAGCAAACACGTCGTCAACATAACGATACCAAATATCAGGGAAGTATTCATCTGTTGAGGTCAATCTTGCTTCAAATTTTCTCATAAAGACCTCCGACAATATCGGACTTAGGCAACTTCCCATAGGGGTACCAGATGACATGTGAAAATATTCTCCGTTGAACTGGAAGTAATTATTATTAACACATAAGTTGCATAAAGAGATGATGTCGTCTATGACGTTTTGTTCGATTTTGTTCTCAGCAAGAATCGTTTTCAGGAACTCCATCGTTTCTGGAATGGGGAGGCTGGGAAAAAGTGCCGTCACATCAAATGATACCAATAAACAATCCTCTGATAGCGTTACATCCTTAAGTTTTTCTACCAACTGGGCACTATTCTTTAAGGATAAATCTAGTTTGTCCAGGTTTAGCTTAGATAAATACTTAGCGATGTATTTTCCCAACTCGTATGTCGGGGCAGAAATGTTTGACACAATGGGTCTAAATTGATTCCCGGCTTTGTGTATTTTTGGCAACGCATACAATCTAGGTAACACTGGATTAGAAATAGACAATCTCTTAATCACATCTGGTTTTATGAAATGTTTACAATTTTTTAAAGCGTGCTTCACAGTCCTGTTTAACTTAGGTAGAGGGTTTTTCATTACCTTTTTGTAAGGTCCTTCTTCTAGGAGTTGTTTTACGCTATTGTAGTATTCTTCTTTACGTAACATAACTATTGAGTTACCTTTGTCTGCTTTGACGAAATAACAATCCTTCTTCCTCAAATTCGAAATAATGGCACGGGTTTTCTTATCATCATAATCTTTCTTCGCATTCTTCGCCAGTTGTAGTGCGCAAGCATTTCTGATGTGGTTTTTCTTGTTCACGGGGAGAAATTTGATGCCGCTTTCGATGTCACACGCTATATTTTCTAAATCTTCTTTACCTTTGCAGATAGAAAATTTCAAACCTTTTTCTAGTAGGTTTATTTCGTCCTCTTCAAGTTGTAGTTCCGTCTTATTGATTAAAGTTGGGCGTGGTGTTGTCCTAGTCTTCTCCTGGGGGGTTCTTCTAATTTGTTGGCTAAGTATGGCTTGAAGTTTCTTGTCCAATTTATCCTTCTTCACTTCGTACAAATGTTGGTAATCAAATAGGTGTATCCAGAAAACTCATCCCACATATATTGGGGTAAATTATTGCTCATAAGCATGTGTAAATTATACAACTGCAGCTCCGTAGCGGCTAATGTCTTAAAGAGTCTCATAATTTCAAAATTAAGTCTCTTGTATCTTGCATAAAATAACGTCTTCTTGTCGAAAAAGGATAAGATTTTAAACTTAATACGTAAGACGAAATTAGGGAACACTCTTAACTTCTTACAGTTGATGAGAAACGAAATGTCCGCTTTAAGAGTTCTAACTTTAAAATTTAAGGAGACGAACTTACCAAATTCTTTTGGTGAAAAAGCTTGAGTAGCGATAGATGAGAAACGTTGAACTACTGTGGAAAGTGACATAATAAATCAAAAAACAACTCTTCTCCACAAAATTATTTAATCGACATATACGTATTTCGAACCCTTTGGGTTCATTATTCAATGTCAAAATGATAAAAAGTACAATCGACAATCGAACAGTGCAGGTAAAACGAAACGAGTGGTCCGAAAGCAACGCTTTCACTGCCATACCCGTCCAGAAAGTAACCACGGGAAGTACACTGAACTAGGCAAGAAGCCAGATGAAACCTAGTTAAGTCATCCAGAGGATAAGATGGAGTCCTTTCCTATCAGGACGATAGTGTTGATTGTTGATTGACGAGGGACAAGGGACACGAGGAGCTAGGAGATCCAATATTCGGGAAATATCGCCTTTTGGATGTCGTCGAAATTGATGTCCAGGAGGTGACGTGGCCTGCGATGTCTAAGAAGGCTTCTGAAGGTAAGCGGGTGCTCAAGAATACCTGCAACCAGAGGATTGGGATGGTCCTTCATCTTCGGAAGCAGCTTTTTCATCAATTCCTGGACGTGATTTCCAATGGGAGGTATCTCAAAATCTTCGGCAATAGAAGTATTTGTTGCAACTCTCCTGTCGAGTTGAGCAATGGTCCTCAAGGTAACGTTTTGGAAAGTTTGGAGGTCCTTCCATCTGGACTTACATATTGTGGCCCAGGCAGGCATACCATATAACAGAGTGGTCCGGATTACCATTTTATATAGCAAAAGTTTGCTATCTATTCCAAGAGCGCTGTTTCGCCCCAGGAGGGCGACCAGGATGAACTTTGCCTTCTTAGCCTTATTGATAGCATAGGAGACGTGGTCACCCCAATTTAGCTTAGCATCTATCACCACTCCGAGGTATTTGTAATTCTTCACCCATTCGAGCTCTCTACCCGAAAGAAGGAGAGGCTTCGGGGGTTTCCGAAGTTTCTTGGTAATAAACATAGCTTTGCACTTGTCGACGTTTAGTTTGAGTCTCCACTTAGCAAACCATTTCTCGCACTTATGTAAGGCATTCTGCAATCGAGATATGACATGAGCGGGAACGCGAGCAGTGGTCATGATGGACGCGTCATCAGCGAACAGATACAGCTTGCATTTTGTAAATGTTGGGAAGTCATGGATGAAAAAGTTGAAGAGTGCAGGGCCAAGAACAGAACCCTGGGGAACACTAGCTTTGACGTCACACGGGTTTGACAAGGAGCAGCCAACCTTTACTCGAAATATCCTGTTCGACAGAAAGGATCTAATCAAGGCAATAAGATCGTCCGGAAATCCACAAGTAATCATTTTGTGTATTAGGCCTTCGTGCCAAACCTGATCAAAAGCTTTTCGGACATCCAAAAACACAAGACCACCATATTTAGCGCAGTTAAGAGGAGTGTTTAAATCTGCAACAAGCCTCCAGATCTGGAGTTGGCTGCCCCCCCTCTCCTTCCGCAGTCGTTGTAGCGCCAATATTAGCCTCTTGTATAATAGGCCCTCAACCCGCAACAAATTGTCAAGTATAATTAATATGTATGTTATTTAAATGTGAACAATTTCATGATATTAATTTTTAAATTAGGTATCAGTGCACAATATGTGAAGATATGCCGACATCACAAGTGCGAACGTATGCTGTCGTGATTAAGCCGAGATCGATCAGTATATGCCCAGTGGTTCGGAGTGCATCACCGAAAATTCCGTCTTTTCAAAAATCTGCGTGGATTACGATATACCAACAAACTAATTTGTCCATTAGATTTGGGTGCACCTGGGAAGAAATAAAAGAAAAGTTCTTTCCCGTTGCGTTGTGACAGCCATTCGAAAAATCTTTCCTTCACAAGAACATTGTGGTTTCAAATACTGTAAAATTTTATTAAGACTAATTAAAATTCTCTCAAGCAATTTTCTTTGTTTATTTGATTCATAACTAAAATTTATGGAAAATCGAACTAAATTTCAGGTTATGAAATATATTTTGTTACACTGATATATTTTAATTTACGATCATCACTAAATATAAACTATTTCAGCCAGTTTAAATGACAAATGTATTAGCTTCAAACATTAAACAAAAATTTGCTACTGTTAGCACCATTTACTTATTTAACTAGATTACCTAATATAATTTTAATGGGATTTTAGTCAAACATTAAAATCAATAGTCAATAACTAGCCCCCCTCCCCTTTTCTATTTGTGAATTTTAACCAAAAAAGTGGCTTCAAATCATAATCAATTGGCAGTCCCCCCCCCCCTCCCCTCTCTATTTCTGGTTGGCTTCCATTAAATGCTTCAATGAACAAAATAATTCCCCTTGACGAAGTAGCAGGAGCTCTGAGTTCATCTATTGTTTGAAAAATTGAATTTCTCGGATGTAGAATTTAGAAATGAAAATGAGCTCTATGTTCTTACGTTTCTCATCATTTTCAATCGAATGTGACCATCTGAACACTTCAAAACGTGTAATTGCATTTTGTCCGGTTGCGTTTTATCCGGATACCACTTTAGTTACATAGCCTTGCGCAAATAGATAGTGAGCTTAATTAATACATAGGTACATTGATACGACAGGATCAATAACAAAACAAAACTTTTCAAAGTGAGCGGAGCAGAGTCGACTAGTTCGCGGTCGGAAGCCAGTTATCTCTTCGATCAAAAATTATCGATTTCTTCCCAATTCTTACTTAGGCAATTGAAGAAATGATAAATTATTATCACTACCTCTGTTCTTATAGCCAAATACTAAATAAGAATGAGGCATGACGAATATGCGATTTACAAATTTAGGAAGATCGGTCGTAAATATCTACTCAGTGAGAAAATATCAGATGTTAGAGAGAGAGAGAGCTAATTTTTAATGCTGGGGCATGGTGATAAAATCCATGTCAACACAGTGAATTAGAGAAATAAGTAGCATTAATTGTTTGAAAGCTTCCATAGTGTGATTTTTTAATAAACAAACTAAAAAAAATTTCAAAATTCATTCAGTGTCATTCATGTAACGTCTCATTTTTGAAAATCATCTATTCGTGACTTCGCTTTAAAAGCTACACACATTTCAATAAATATTCATTTACATAGAGTACATTAAATGAATTAAAATGACCAAAATAATTATTATATAATGAAAGGAGTGGTTTGATAATATTTCAATCACCTTTTTTAATCCCCTCCTTCATTAGAACTTACATTGGTGCCTTTCATTTATTTATTTTATTTTCATTTTATTTTATTTTCATTCAAAAAGGAGATTCACATTTGGCAACTCTGTCTAGTTTGTTTTTTTTTACTCAAAAAAATCACGCTGTGAAAGCTTACAAACAACTGGGATTAGCATTAAAACATTAAATCGACCCCAGCAGCTAACCTCGCACTACGTCACTTCCGGAAAAATAATGGCCGGCGTGAGGGGAATGCAAAAGCGCTATTTTTCGCTTTTCAAAGCATTTTTTATATAGAAATTATGGACCAAAATTAAAAATTTCAACGGAATCGTGTTATATTTATATCAAAAATTGATATTCTGTAAAAAAATTATAATCGAATTTTTGCGTAGAGTTGCCCTTTAAGAGCGCAAACACACAGTCTCTCTCACCAATACTCGTTCTTTTCTTCGGTGACGTTTTGATAGATATTTATTAGCATGTATCCTTCGAACGATTATTAAAGAGCACAATACTGCGTGCTTGTTGATTTGAAGACTCCAGTCTTGGATATCAAAGGAGTTCATTGGTGGAAAAAAGTGGTAAACTACTTCCGGTACAAATAGCAGAGGAACCACGATTTTCTCTATATAATTCTATGTATAAATGGCCTATGCATTGTTCAATATATTTCTCTCTTCGCCATTCGATAGCTAAGGCGGAGAAAAAACTTGTAAATTAAGTGAAGACACGTAATGGTCAAAAATCGGTCAAAATTGGTTCAATAGTACGTGCTCTAATGGTACTATAAGATATGGCATTTAATTACTTAGGCCTTACATTATCAATAGCTAATATCTGTTAGGCATATTGTTGTCAATAGCTAGTAGCTAATGGTTCGCTTCAACAGTACATGCACGGTCCATAGATATTCATGGTCATCGAGCTTCGGCCATTTTTCATTGTTTCAAGAAGCTAAGGAAAACAGATCGCGCCAGGTGCCGCATAGATCGCACTATAGCCGACCGCAACCTGCGATGGAGATTTTCATTGAAACTGAATACGAAAGTAAAGTATATGTCTGCCGATAGGGTGGCGCTGCAGGCGCAGTTGGGCTAAAGCTCTAGATTAAGAAAGTACGGCAAACTTCGTCGTCTGCTACCAAATCCGCCATTGTTGGCCCAAATGGCCCTATAAAGTGAGTTACGCTTCCTCTAAAATTCGTCTTAAATGCATCCTTTTCGCAAATTTTCTTATTATTATCGTCTGGAAATATAACTGGCAATCAGTAAATTCTGTAACTATTGATTTTTCTTTAAATTTTGTTTTCAATTATAATATTTTACATATAAATAATGATAACGTTGAGGCAGTTTAATGATAACCAGATTCAGTTTTTAGTTTACTTTCACTTTATTTATTTATCCTTAAAAAACGATTTACATGTAATTAATAAATTTTAAAAAATACTGTATGTAGTTTTTGTAATTTTATTTATCAAAATATAATTTTATAAAATTTTATTAAAATATAATTTAATAAACTTTTATGAAATTAATTTTTATATTTAAATCAAAAATTTCACTTTACCAATATTAATTTTATTAAATTGTAAAAATTATTAAATTATTTAAAAAAAGTATAGTTATAATTATAAAAATATCAAATATAATTTAATAAAATAGGAACTATTAAATTTAAGTTTTTGATTTAAATATAAAAATTACTTTGATAATTATATTTTGATAGAAAATTTTAAAAATTATAATTTGGAAAAACTAACCGTTTGATTACAAAAAAAATTACAAAAAAATAACTATACATGCAATGTATTTTGAAATTTATTCATTTATGGAGGTTTATAATATTGACGTAAAAAATCTATCCAAAAATTATAGTTAAAATTTTCTATATTTTTTTTCACCCAACTAGCAAATTTTCGTTATTCAATTTCATATTTTATATGCAAGTTTAATGATGAGTGATAATTAACTTTGCTAAAATAAGATGAAAATAACATGGACGTTTTATTTCAAGTTTTGCCTCCACATTTCACGGACAGTTTAACCTTGTTATAAAAAGAACTATATTCAACAAAAAATTATATTTTCTGATAGTCTGAGAATTGCATAATGCAACATTTCTATAACATTTGGTGAAGTTATAATATAAACGTACTTGCTTCTTATTACTTCAGATATTTTAACGAATTTATTAACCTCCAAGGAGCATAGTTTGAAGGATTCTGAAATTTTGCTTATTCGGATTCAAATTTAGGATCAAACAACGAATATTCCGTTAAAAATTTAATCTAAATTGCATCTTCCACATGCATTTCAATGGTATCTATCGCTGCGTTTGGGCCAACAATGGCTGACAAACTCACGTGACAGCCATTCTACCAATCAGCAGCTGCGGGCGGCGCGGAAAAGGTTTGCCGTACTTTTTTAATCTAGAGCTTTAAGTTGGGCAGATTGTACATGCAGCACCAATTTTCAATAGAGTTCCCACCTTACCGAGATGCTAGAAACTTTAGCTTCATTTTAACAATGGAGCTTGATGACCATGAATATCTGTAGACCGTGGTACATGTAAAAGTAGAAACGCTTTAGCAATATATCATGAAGAAATAATAGATGCTTCCGCAGAACGCTTCAACAATAGGAGGTATCGCGATATGCGGCTTCCCTGTCTAATCCACTCCTCAGAGCAGACGGCTCATGCGCAGCGCATGCGCCGTGTGCAGTTAAAGATGTGATTGTGGCCAGAATTTCAAAATGGAGGAGTAGCCCATGCTGTTCTGCTATTACATTTGAAATATGTTTAATTGTCAGTGTGTAACTCACAGATACAATTTGGATACTAGAAAAAAGAAAAACTTAGTCATGTTTCCATGGAGAAGACGTCAACTTTCATCTATTCCCTTCACCTTCTAAAAATAGAAAAAGAAAGCTATATTTTGATGTACTACGAAGAGAGACACTGCCCAAAGGAAGGAGAAAAAATTTCTATTGCGCATGGGTAGAGCTTGAGCACTGTAAGGAAGCCGCATATTGCGATACCTCCTATTGACGCTCATATCATTAATTAGGAATGCGTACAAATTAATGGAGTCCTATATGATCGAATATATACAGAATTACTACACTCAGGTTAAACATTCGGGAACTTTTTATTCATTTTGAACAACACATTTCCTTTAGCAATTCGCCTTGCCTTAGCAACCAGAGGCTTCCTTAGCAATCTCATCTAACCCTAATAGCCAAAGGCGTCTTTAAAAAACAAATGCTTTCTTTTTTTGTCCTCGAATTCCTTAAAATCCTATCGGTCCTGGGCATTTCGGATGCCTGACTTGTCTAGATTTACACATCACTAGATCAATATTTGCACACCACAAAATCAATATGCAAAATCATTATCATCATTATGCCGAAAAAATGTTCAGAGGAATATTCCGAAATTAAAAAGCACGAATGCAAATTCTATATTAATATAAATTCAAACAAATAACATCCATATTTAACAGTAAATGGAATTGCTATTAATAAAATAGTTTTCTATAATGGCTACATTTTTTTTATTCTGATCGAGTAGTTTTATCTGCACAAATAAACAGAAATTCTTGGAAAAGGGGAGCTTTATAAATCTACGTATTTTAGCAATTAATGAGTTCTCCAGTTTACAGTCACTTTTGATAGACATAAAGCCAAAGTGATTGCTTTACATTTATAATCAAAACTTTAAATAAAGTAAAATTTTAGTCGCATGTCGTGCACTTTATCAACGGTGATGTCGTCGGAACTTGGTTAAAATTCAGAAAGATTCGCGAATCGATGACAACAAAATGTTACTTAAAGAACGCAGCAACCAAAATTTAATGAGAACGATTTATTCAATAATATATTTACTCAATCCCTTTCAAGCCTTGTTTGTTTTATCTCCATTCTTCTAAATATTAAACAACCACGGAATTGCATTACGACAATGCCGTTATAAAAATAAGAAAACAAACGTAATAAATGTGCATATTGTGTTCCTGTACAATTAATTGGATTTCCATAGGGGCCTGTCGGGGACTAGAAGGAATCAATGCGCTTGGGTCGGTTCATATTTCAACCCTGATTGCACTTTTCACTTGCATGAGTTCTTTTGTTCTCCTGCTTCCGTCCTTTTCTTATCGTTTCCACCCGGCTAATAATATCTCCAATCAATAAGGTTCATGAGACGCCCATCTCGCTGAATTTTCCAAGCAATTTCTCTTACACGGCCAGAGGATAACAACGATACACTAACTCAAGGTAATGGTAGAAGAAGAGAGTAAAAGAAATTTAAAAAAAAAGACAAAAAAGATCAATCAAATGAATAAAACAAAAAAAGAGCAAAAATAGATTCTTCCCCCCCCCCCATCCAATTTAAATGCTAGAATTTTGAATGTTCCACTAGAAAAAAAAAACTAACGGTCTTTTATTTTGCTCAACGTAATTCTATGACACTGTCTTTCATTTCCCTACCTTAAAATATGCACAAGCGGCTGCTATAAATGATTCATTCATTTCAAAACACTGCATTTTCCAAGGTATTGTGCATCCCGTCATAATTGAAATATGAAAAGAGCCGTAAAGTCCGTGTTTTCCTCACATTTTGCAAATGTAATACATGTGACCGTTTGGTCTTACATTACACGTCCAAGTGATAATCGAATTCAGCTGACACGCCTGATCGACCTATTGTTATCATTAGCTAATTGCTGGTAGGCCTATTGTAATCATTAACTAATTGCTCTTAGCCAACACCACCTAAAGAGAAAGCCTGAGCGCGGAAACGTCTTACATTGTTAAAACGTCATAGGTAGTCATCTTTAATTGCATATCTTCCAATAATAAGCCCTAAATTATGACCAGGTATGATGATGTAATAATGTATGAAATTTTCGCGCTCAGGCTTTGAGTAGAAGTGGTGTTGCCTTAGCTCTATAGTTATCAAAAGCTAAATGTTGCTATGTGCATTGTTATCTGAAAGGCGCTCGCTTCCATTCAACAGCTTGAATAGGAACGTTTCTTCAAGGGATTATGAAGGAACAATAGACGCTCACTTCTTTTCAACAATATAATATATAGGAACGCAAAAAATGATATAAAGTGTTTTAATAATTTTATATATACACTATGTGATGAAACGATTTTGGTCACCCCTCAAAAATCATGGAATGTGCCAAATGTCGCATGTCAATGACATGTAAATTATTTAAATAGCATCATACACAACTTCAGACACGCATTTGCTTCGTATTATGAAGATATGGGTCGTTCAAAAGAGATCAACGACTTCCAACGTGGAACCATCATAGGCATAGGATGCCACTTGTGCAACAACTTAGTCGTGGGATTTCCACTATTCTACAAATACCCCGTACAATTATAGGCTATGCGATTGGGAAGTGGAAGAACCTAGGTACAACAACAGTGCAACCACGAATTGGCAGACCAAACAATTTGAGAGACAGAGGTCATTGAGTGCTTCCACGTGCGACCCGGAGATAAATCAAAGGTCTTCTGCTGAAATGATTGCTACAGAATTCAGAATTTCCGCTACCACAATCACCATTCGTCGGGAACTCTATTCCACGGTCGTGTTGCTGTTCACAAGCCCTTCATCACTGAAAACAATTCCAGGCGACGATTGGAATGGTGTAAAACTCACAAAAACTAGAGCATGGAAGAGTCAGTGGAAACGTGTCCTTTGGACTGATGAACCACGGTATACACTTTGCCAATCAGACGGACGAAGTTGGGTTTGGCGGATGCCCGGAGAACGTTTCGTGTCTGAGTGTGTGGTGCACACTGAAGTTTAGGGAGATGGCATCATGATACGGGACACTTTTTCATGGATCGGACTGGGCCAGCATGTCTCTGTTAAAGGACCGATGAAAGCCGTTGCTTACCAAGACAACTGTGCACTGCCAACATTGTGGAAACAGTTCGGGAATGGGCCATAAAGCAAGATCTGTACACGACTGGCTTCAAGACAACGGGGTTGAAGAAATGGATTGGCCTACCCAGAGCTCCGATCTCAATCCGCATGAACACCTGTGGGATGAATTGAAACGTCGACTCCGAGCTAGATCAGGGCGTCATTCATCCGTGGCTGAACTAACCGGTGCTCTGAAGTAGGAATGAAGGGAAATTACAGATTCCTACTTCCAAAAACTGGTGGAGAATCTTCCTCGGAGAGTGGAGGCTGTCATTAAACCAAAAGGGAGTGCCACCACTTACTATTTCCTGTTATCTGAAGCCTACGATGCAGCAATATCGGTATTCCTAAACTTTTGATCACATAGTTTTCAGGATGTTTCTGAATTGTCTGTACAAATTTTCAGGATATGTTCTAGGAACCAAAACAAGCAGAAAACACCATAGAATGAAAACGGTTAGATTTATAAAGATTTGAAGGTGCCCTGTAGTAAAAGAAGAACTGTCTGAAGAAAAATCTGCCCTGGCAGAAAAGACCAGTTTTACAGTTCACTTTTATCGTCCCTCGTCATTTGCACAACGGCAGCCGCCAAGATGTTTTTTGAGTAGACCAGAGAGGTTAAAGTCGCTCGGAAAAAGGCAAATGACGAGGAGGTTGAAAATGAAGTGCAAAACTCGCTCAGACAGCAAAGGCCAGTTTTCTAACGAGAAGGTATTCAAAGACTATTACGTGGATAGGGCAAATGCATCAACATCATCAGGAATTATGTTGAGAAATAAGATAATAACACTAGTCAACACACATTTTGTAACTATGACTACACATAGTGTTCTTAGTAGTAATTTGTATGTAGGATCCGAATCTGCTTTTAGATTTTTTCTATCACGTCACGTTTCCAAGTTATGCACTTCGAGACTTCTATGTTAAGGTAATGGATGTGAAGAGAAGCGTCTGCAATGTTAAACTATCCGTATTTTGGGGCCGCAAGAAAAGTTATCAGGCCCCAAACACTGAATAATTTAAAAATGTTTCATTGAAAAAAAAAAGAAATCTGTGCGTGCTAGAGAAATTTCAAAATTATATTCGTATTAAGCAGATAAAATACTACCAAAAATCACCCACTTGAATTTGGTTAAAAGGAAAATCTTAAATTTTGTTGGCTAGTGTAATGTGCAATTCTAGCTGTGTTTCAGATTCCTATCCCAATTAGTGTTTTTTAAATCGCCATTTGTAACTTATTTACTGAATTCTCCCCGTAAGCTAGCCCATCCGGACCATCGAGATGAAACTTTTTCCAGTTGTCAATCCAACTCGTCAATCCTCGTACTTATTCCATTCGTTTCTGTTTGTTAGTCTGATTCAGTTTATTGGCATTTTTTGTCCGGTACACGAGATGTTTAAGTCTTATTTTTTCATTCGTCTGGAGAGAATGAATTTTGACATATTAGGTCTTTTAGCTAGACCACTAAGGCTCACTTAGTTGGATTGTATTTCCCTGAGAAGGGATCTTTTGTACTTGGTGCCAATTTACTAGGTTGTTCTGCTGCGGGTTACTGTTCCCATTTGTTTCCTAATTTTATAAATTTGTTAATAACATTATAGGAACGGTTTATTCTTTTAGCAATAGCACGATCTGAAATTCCCTATGACTTCCAGGCTGTCATTTGTCTCTTTTCAACCTAAGAGAGAGGCTTACTACGTCTCAGAATTGGTAAGCAATTCAGTGTAGTTAATTATTAAAGCAATGTTTTAAGTTTTGTGTTTATGATTGCCACCATTTGTAACTGTTATTTACTACACTCTAACAACAACAAAAAAAAACAATTAGTGTTGATAAAATCTCTCGATTTTTGAGATGGACCTAAATTTTTGCAACAGAGTTTTAAATTAACTTTATCCAAAAATATATTAGATAAAAACTTTTTGTTCATTTTTTTGATGAAATTGTTTTCAACGTATATAAATAAACAAGATTAATTTTTGTTTCATTTGTCACATTGTTTTTCACTCTAACTGAATCTTATTAGGTGGACCTATCTTTACCAAAATAGATGTATACGCTTTAGGAGAAATGAAGCTACAGTTCATCCTAGGCGTTTTTAGAATGGCGCAACGCCCTGCCTACCCCTTCAAGCTGTTCTTCCCATCCAAGTTGTCCTATCACTTCAAAACTGCGACCATCCTGTCCTTTTTTCCCAAAACCGCTTTCTCGTCTGCTTTCAAATGACTTACTGTCCGCACGCCACGAGAAGACTGCTGAGTTGCTTAATGTGCTCGAAAGGAAATTTTGTAACTATAGCTGTATTTTGCAGTAGACCGTGTGCTATGCGAGCTTACAAATTCTTACGAGCCGCCACTGGGTAGATCCACTTGTCCACAAAGTAATTTACTATGGTGTCGTATGGTGTCGCTGTAGTTGCAGATGAGTCTATAGTTATGAAGGCAGGAAACGCGCTAAAATCAAGTAGCGCAAAAATGAGTTCTGACCGCTTTTCCAAGCAAATGAAAACGTTTGCATGGAGAGGTAGATACCTGACATATATGGAAAAAATAAGACAAGAAAATCGTCCTATTGTTTACATCGATGAAACATGGATCGACTCAAATTTGCTTGTTTGTCACCCAACATTAAATAGATTCATTTGCAATTGCAGCGACACCATACGAACATATTAAGCAACTCAGCGGTCTTCTCGTGGCGTGCCGACAGTATTTTATAGCATAAGCTCGGATGGTACATCTGAAAATTATTTATAATATTTTCTTTAGGAATATCTTTTATTAAATTGTTTACGATAAAGAAATGCGATCGTTAGTGGCAACGGCGTAATTGCTTTGAGGCGCCTTCTTGCATCGGAGTCATACTGCGGAGTGAATATTCTAAAAGTGGTGAGATTATGGGCCAATTAATTATGTGGTTAAGACATGTTCTTTCTGCTTTTCAAGCCTCGTTTGGATATTTCGTGGATCTTTATTTATCACTGGAAATAACTTATTCAATTTTTCTAACAGCGGAGAGTGAATAAGACTCGCGCGACCAAACTAAACTCCCCATTCTACAACCAATTGCCGCTGAAGGCCGCTCTTCCATTGCAGTCTGTACCAATGCAGGCAAGCGGTCACAGATACTTGAATTATTCCAATTCTGAACCGATTAAGGTTACGATATAAATTTATTAAAGCAAAGCGACCGGTCCCGAAAGCGAGGCCATATTAGAGAACTTTTAGGAATTCTAGTGACGAAAACTGAGAGGACGACTCCGCGAAACATCCATCTTGCATAGTTGTTTCTACCTAATATAATAAAGATAAGGAGCTATTTTCAAGATAATTCCACAATTATTATAATTGTCATGCAAATGATGCGACCTTGTGCTGGAAAATATGTGCCCAATTTGCTGTCAGCGTGGTATTTGTAAGAAGTTAGCACCCTGCTCCTTTTCCTTCCTAGGATGAATTTTAATGAATCAAAGATCCTTTCAAATGTGATGTTCTTCCTAATATCACAGATTAGTATTGTTAAGATACGCATCAAAGAGTTTATATATCTTTAACTTATTATTGCTAAAAGAAGAAGTCAGTAGAGAAACCTAATTTTGACATATCCAGATTTTGTCATACAAGTGATTCTCAAGGAATATCCAATCTGAAGAGAGGGTAGACTTTGATACATGCATCAAAGGTTTTTGAGATATTAATTCTGGGAGGATTGTTGATAGATGACTAGAAATCTGTGAAAATTTTGCAGAAAGACATCCTGTATTCTTGACTTCTAAGAATTAGGTCACGAAGCCCTAAGAACGATTCGTCTTTATCGCTTTTGCTCGTACCAAAAAGGATTTTTCTCATAAAAGCCGACTTTATCTATCTATGCCTCTAGAGCAAAAGCAAAATGAATGGATGCCTGTAAAATTTCCTTGAATAAATTCATCTAAGCCTGTATTGATTGTGAACAAGTCGATTTCTGAGTCATATCCGCTCGTGAATGTTATCTTTCCACATGAGCGACAAAAAACAAATGCCTATGCCCACGCGGAGGAATTCGAATCCGATGAGGGCTTCTAAAACCCAAAAGCTTGCACTCTCTCGGCCACAAGGCATGTCCGAGAAACATATTGTTTAAGACTGCTTGTTTGTTTTATGGGTCGGCAGCTAATAGCTTAATATTTATAGCACCTAACCTAACATAACCTAACATAACCTAACCTAAAGTGAACCAACAGGCAACTTCTAAAATATAAATCTTACAGAGTACTTTCAAAGGAAGAGTTATTGTACTTTTACGTGAGGCGTTTTTATGTGTATTCCATTTTCAAATAAACCGATGCCATTTTCGAATACGGAAGTCAGCTTTGAAATGTGCAATAGAATCCCCTATTTTAATGGTATTTTCAGATTGTAAACGACATTTGAGAAATGCTTTATTCTTGGTGGTTTTTCAATTGATCCAATCGTAGAGGCAGTGAAAGTGTACGGAAAAACGTAGCGTACAGAATTTTATTCTACGTTTGCGTCATTTGTGCTGCGAAAGCTGCACATTTTGAATCGATTATGATGTGATTGCAATGCCTGCTTGGAAAGGGCAGTTTATAGCCTATTTCTCGGACACCGTACTGCGACTACGAAGCGCCACCTGTCGGCAACAACTGTAACTAAATTTGAAACCCCCGTTTCAGATTTTTACGGTTTTCGAAATAAACACGGCACTTGTTTCATTTTTCAATCGATCTCAGTTTCCGAGATTATTACGGTTAAAATCAGTGAGTCCTTTGTGGGACACCTTGTAGAAGTTTTTGCATTATTGAGTATTGTTTATTTGAAGCTTTGTAAGGTGTTGGAACTGGACTGGATTTTCGGATAGTGAACAAAGGAGAGCCAAACAGAAGTACGGCTTAGGAATTAATATTACATCGATGTTTTCATTTTAATTACTACTTCTCGTTTAAAACCACTCGATATTATTTTTCTGAAATCACAGCCATAGTTAAAGTTGAAGCAATCGCTGTTGAACTTTAGTTTAATTTTGGGTTTTAGCTATGAAGAGTATTATTTCAAATAATCCCCATTCGTGTGTCCAAGAAAATCAATACATTACCTGAAAAGATCATTCTTTATGCGACCGATGCCGGCAAGCTTATCAAATTAATGCCAATTTAAATGCTAAATTTAAAGTTTTTATAATGATTACTTTTCAGTTAACCATGTTTGGTTTATAAAAAATCAGAGATGAGCTTCAGCTTGTTTTAAAGGATGACTTTGGATTCACTTCAAGTTCTTAAAAAAAAAATTTAAAAAAATAACAAACTCTCCTTGAAAATGAACTACCAAAAACTAAGTTTTCCGTATGTGTGAAATAAGTTCTTATTACACGATGCGTGTAACTCTAAATGAAGGACCAAGTTAGGATTGTTTTCGAGTTTCTTCCATAATTAGATTAGAGCCAAGGACACGAACCAGTCGTTAACGTCTTTCTCCTTGGTTCTGTCAATACCGCTTCTTCGTAGCCATCAGGTTTTCCAGACTTCCATTCTACTTCTTTGTTTTCGCCTATGCAATTGCAATTACGCGGTTGCGGAGGAAAAACATAATTGCATGTAATATATTGCCGCGCCCATTTCCTTAGGTAAAATGAAGTAAATTACATGCTCAAATTTAATGCACTGTTTACATTACTGGTCCGATTCATTTAATTTCATTTAATTTGGCATGTTAAATAAACCGTTGTGTGCTTTTATTGTATATTAGATATGAAAATTGTATATTGCTTAAAAAGTAAGTTATGATATGTATAATGTTCTGCTCGTATATTGTTGACATTTCATTGTTTTTAAAATGGTTTCACTCTGAAATAATTAGGAGAAAATATTTTGGATCCTGTTTTTTAATTTCTTTGATCCTGACTTCAGCAGGATGCTAAATTAACTTTTCATGAAGCTATTAAAATATCGTCTTCCTAAAAAAATTGTTAATAAAATCAGAACATATTCTATATTCTTCACTTTCCTCAAAATTATTTTAATTATGATCAATCACTTTTCATAATAAAGTGCACACACCTATGCCATAATTCAGTTCCGGATTTTTAATTTTTAATCTAACTAATCCCTTATCTTAAAACGTACGCCAGGCACCACCCGCAGTTTTCTCCCCTGCCCATTTAACACCGAATTGCAAAAATTTCTTTTTTTTTCCCTTCTACTTTGGCGTGAAGAAAAAAAATTAACGTTATGTGTTAAAACTAGAGGATTACTTTCTCCCCGTTATCTTCAAAATCAACGCTCCACTTTAGACTGGTGGGGACCGACCGAAAATATTCGTCGTTACGGTGAGGCAAATTTGCCGTTTTCATATCAAGAGCCATTAAGTTCTGCCAGATAGCGAAGGGGAATGGGATTAAGGAAAGATGAGTTGTTGGCGTTTTGCAATTGAAATGACAGCTTCATCACCGAAGAACACGATAGCCTCAATGTAATAATGTTTCAGCAATTTTTTTGTAATTTGTTACTTTAATGAGAATTTTTCGAGAGTAATAGCAATGAAGGGTGTGTATTTTATGGTTTCCCTTAGAATGAAAGCGTTACGGGAATTAAAGATGGCGACTAAAACGGGGGGGAAATTTAGGCAATTATTAAAAATAAACAAAGAAGAATAAAGATTAAATGTTTAAAATCCCTATACAAGAAATGTTAATGGCGTGAAACAATAGCCATAAAGCAAACGGCAAACAATTCATTCAGAGGCCACATTAATTATAACGATGAATTTGATTTCGAAATAACTTATTAACATTCTAGCATTAAAAAGCAATTTTTCTATTCTCCTTATTTTAAATCTTGTAACTCAGATCTTTTTTATTGTTTATACAATCAATCAAAACTGTATATTAATAACTTGAAACATATTCGAAATCAAAGTGAACTGCATCTTAAGATAAAAATTATTCATACCTAAAGTTAACAACATTATTTTTCAAATACATAGTTGTAAGTTTATATGCGTAAAACTGGAAAATTCTCTATAAAACATAAAGAGGGTATATCTAGGACGAACTAACAAGGGAACTACAACACGAACATGTATTTCACAGATTCCCACCAAATTGAAATATGTTACTCATCTAAAGCTACTACTGATGCTTGCAAAATAAGAAAATGCTAAATTTTGTTTCTTTCAAAATAAACCGAGAAAACGAAAAAATTTGAGCACATATAGCCATACAAAGATTCCATTGTTAAAGCGATGTGTATTATTGCGCTCTCAACTTCTTTCTTCACTTTTTAACAATACGCACGAATTGACTTCACCTGAATGCAACGCTATCGCTTCCAACTTCCAAGGTGTGCTTGCGCGTGGAAAAAAAAAAAAAGGTGTTCGTACAACTACGTATATGTCCCTTGTAAGACAATAGGGACAAACTTCAGAGAGTGATTCCTCTCAAGAAAACTAACAAAAAGTTCATATCAATAAACTTCCGGAAATGCATAGTTTCCATTGAATTGGCAATAATTGCATCAACTCCCTATAATAATATAGACAGTGTGTTTTTGTCGCTGGTTTTTGCATTTTGGGATTTCTGTCGTCAGTCCTCTTCGCCGATGAAGCTATCTTTGCAAGAGATGAGACAGAAGAAAACACAACCTCTTGTCCACATTAAAGTTTAATAGCCCGTATGCGCATTTCGACTGCCCTTGCATGTTTCTAAGTTGTAAATGTTAGCCACTATTCTCTAACCTGGATGACTTAAAACTTCGTTTAACAATAAAGATCAACTGAATCGTGATATGCTGCAACGCGTTTGGGAGGAATTCTCATATCGCATAGATGTGTCCCGTGCTACAGGTAATGGCTATATTGAAAATTTGTAGGATAGGAAATAAAACTTGAGTACCAGCAGAAAATACGTGTGACTTGGTTGCAATTGTGTAGTTCTTTTTCTTAATAAACTATAGCTTCTAGAAATAGGATCATTATTTTAGGACAACCGTGTGTAATACAGGTATTCTAAAAGTCCGTGCCTTTGATCAGAAAACAAAGAGAATACATAAATAAATAAGTAAATAAATACTGGCTTGGATAATACTAAAAGTTGTTATCATAGAAATCCATGTTTTCTTAAGTTCTTTTGCTTTAAAATCACTTACTTTTTAGCACACTTTATTCTATTTGCTTTGCCTGTCTGTTTGTTTGGGTGGAATTTTGTGATCGATATTAAAGTTGCTTCCTATTAACTGATGACTTGTAATTTTGCACACTTACTTACTCCTGGTGACAATCATGAATCAATTAAAAAATAGACTAAATATTTGATCAATTAATGGCAATTAATTAATTTAATTTTTGTATGAAGACTTCACCAATAGATGGCGTTAAAGTGTGTGTTTGTTTTAAAAAACTTTATCCTTGTTTTTATTTCTTTTATCATTGCGTCTATTTTTTTGGAAATTTATATTCATTTTCTAATTTTTGTTTTTAATTTGGATGGCTAACATATTATGTGAGGGCTTTTCTAATTAATAGTGGATCTGAATGTGGCCATTTATGAGGAGTAGTTTGATGCTGATTCATAAGTTTGCTGCTGGTATTAGATTTTTGAATAATGTTATATTTGATGCTATTTGTTCAAACGGAAATGATGACTGTTAAATCTTCCTATAGTGCCCGGCACGAAAGAAAAGGAAACTGGCGCATGTGTAAATGAATAAAACTCGTTCAACCAATCAGAAACGAACAGGAATCAAGGCATTACTTACTACTGATGCCAGGTATAAGTAATACCTCGTTTCCAGTCAGTTTCTGATTGGTTGAACGAATTCTATTCATTTACACATGCGCCAGTTTCCTTTTTTTTTCGTGCCGGGTACCATAACTGATTTTGCGATTCATTCCTTTCATCACCTAGAAAACTCGGGGCTCAGTTGATCTTAGGAGATTGCATGTCGGGTTGATGAATATTGTAAAAAATTTTTAATCTCTCCTCTACTGAATGCAATAAAGAGCATATATTCGCTTAACGTATTGAATTAATTTGCTCATTGAATCAAATACGTAAACGAAAAAAACTGAGTTCATCAAATGTCTCTTAACACACTATCTCGTTAATTGTATCATTTATCAATTTGAAGTGGCACAAAATCTAAAAATCTAATAATAATTTTATGAATTCGTTTAATCAGCGAATCTACGTTATGAAAAAGACCGAAATTGATTTCAGGACCAGTTGTTTAGGACGGCTGCGATTAAAAAAAATTTTTTCTGAAGCAGAATACTTGATCATGAAGCTAAACGGATGTGGGAGGCAGTTTTATTTTTAAATTTACTGTTACTAATTAAACTTTTATTCATTACTAACTTATTGATTCAACTTGCCGATTGATTTTTTTCCTTCCATTTATTGAATAAATATTTAAAGAACCTCAAGAATACCTTGACTTTAGATATCATAATTTTTCTTGGGATTAAGTATAGATCTCTTGAAAGAGTGCTATACATACACGGCTTTGAAATTTCTTTTATTACTTATTAAAATTGCAATTTTATACTGTTGACAGTAAGTTATTTAAAACCTGCATTTTGACCTTCATATGATTTACAAATGTGTATCTCTATAGGTTGATTCAGAACGTACGTTACCGAAGAATATGTTAGACAGGGGATACCTAAAACAAACATTTATTTATTAAGCAATGTGTGCCATAACTCGCTTAGGTATGGCGCTATACTTAGTTCACTGTTTGACTATTTACCATTTTCTGTTGATTATCAGAGAATCAACATTGTTGTGGGAACATCTGAAGATCCTATTCTCTGCCACACATGAGGATCATATCGATGTTCTTCTTCCACGAATTGTTGATGCATGAGCATACGTAAGACATTATTAAATGAAAACTGGAGATAATGCTTCAAGCATAAGGTAATGATATTATTAGAAAAAATGGACGGAAAAATTCCACGACCTAGATTCGAACCTGGTAGTCAAGATGGAGACCCAATGGGAGGCTTTTAGGCTTTAAGAACACCTGGTGACAGTCTTACTGTACCGTGTTCACGATGGTCCAATTGGCAGAGGCAACGAGCGTGATACTCGTGGTTCCTAGCTCGAATCCTGGTCGTGGAATTTTTTATTTCCATTTTTTCTGATAACATGCTTGGAGCATTATCTCCAGTTTCCATTTAATAATTTCTCCATCAATTTTTCTGATGGTTTGGAAATGAGGAATTCCCTGTCATTGGATCTCCATCTTTCTTGACTACTTGTAGTCTTTAAGAACACCTGGTGACCGTTTTGCTTTACCGTGTTCACGATGGCTTACTTGATAGAGGCAACAAGCGTGATACTCGTGGTTCCTGGTGCGAATATAGATCGTGGAATTTTTCCTTCCATTTTTTTCTGATAATATCATTACACTTGGCATACTTGAATGGATGCGGTAGCCAATGCTTCGGCGATGCCAGTTATGTGTACAAGAAAGGGGCCGTCAGTTTAATGCAGATTGGGCTATTCCATCAGGGTGTTGCGATTTTTATAAACAGTAGTGTAGTTATGAATCAACCTGGAGAATTGCTTATAAATTATAATTAATGGTCTAATAGAAAGCAACCTACAGGGTGATTCAGTCAATTTCTGACCATTTCACTCGAATGACGTGCATAAAGGATAAACAATTGAAAGAATATAAGCGCCATATAGAATTTCTAAATAGTTGGAGTTTGTATGGTTGCAACAGCGCTGCATAAAAATCGTATTGTTGAAAAATGGCGCCCGCTTTATCAACAGAGCAGAAATGCAAGGTTGTCGAATGGTATTTCGAGACAAAATCACCTGTAACCGTGCACAGAAAGTTCCGGAAGGAGTATAAGTGTCGAGACGCACCAGGCAGGCAAGCAATCATGGATTTTTGTCAAGCAATTTCGTGCCACTGGATGTGTTAAAGGCAAGAAAAAAGGCGGGAGCGAAGCTCGTGTTCGAACGGCCGAAGTTGTCGAAAATGTTCGCACAAGGTTGATCGATTCCCCTACCAAAAAATCTGTTCGCCGCCTATCCATTAAAGAAGGGCTGTCGTATACCACGACGTGGCGAATTTTGAGAAAGGATTTACACCTGTTCCCGTATAAGATCCATTTATCAGGAGTTAACAGACAATGGAAGACAGAAGCGACAACAATTTGTGATGGAGTTTGGAGCAGAAATGGAAGCCAATCAGGATATTGTGGACAACCTGTGGGTGTCAGATGAGGCCTTTTTCCATCTGTCAGGTGACGTTAATAAACACAACGTTCGTTTTGGGGGTTCCCAGCACCCTCATGAGATCCATAAGTCACCTCTTCATCCACGAAAGGTTATGGCTTGGTGCGCGATTTCCAAAAGAGCCATCATTGGTCCGTTCTTTTTTGAGGGCACAGTAACGTCACAGGTTTACCTTAACATGTTGGAAACCTTCTTCATCCCCGAGCTGCGAAGAAGGCATATACCGCTTCGACATCAATGGTTTCAACAGGAACTGGCTAGGCCTCACATCACTAATGAAGTGCTAGACTTTCTCAATCAGAAATTCGGAAATCGTGTCATTTCAAACAGGTTTCCAGATCGATTCGGGGGTGACTTTCTTTGGCCCCCTACGAGTACTGACCTAAACCCATGTGATTTTTATCTCGGGGGGTCCTTAAAGACAGTGTGTTCACTACAGCACCAAGAACCCTAGACCAGCTGCGACAAAGCATCGTCGACTGCTGTACCCTTGTGGATGCAGAAATCCTGGATAGAGTATGAACAACTTCACCATTCGGCTGCGAGCAGTTCAAAACGTTCGTGGCGGCCACATTGAGCATATCATCAAGACTTTTCCACGGGAATAAAAACTCCGAACTGCCTAAAATGTCATACAGAAATGCTAAGTTTGTAAACAATAATGGGTCAATAAATCATAGTACTGTAATGGTCTATTTTTAAAAGAAATGTTAGAGTTAATGTCTAGAAAAAAATTCGTATCTTTTTTCTTGAATAGTTAAAAACATTTATTAAAACATATGAACGTATATAATTGCATACGTTTAAAAGTAGATATTCCTAAAAATCGTTTTCAAGTATTTTAAAGTTTCATTAACGGAAATGTTTTTGTTGATTGCTTTTATTTAATGTTTATATTCTTATTAAGGAATATTATAAAGGAGCATGTATTGCGAGTATTTTTTCTGCTATGAATGATGGAAATATAAACATTAATAATCCATTATAATTAAAAATTGCGAAATAAAAAAAACACTATCAGAATCCTGAAAATAAATAAGGAACATTCAAAAAATAAATTCTAATAAGTATTAATTAAAAATCTATAAACTATTTATTCAGTAAATTATTCTATATTAATAAATGTTTTTTTTATTAAGAAGGTATTATAAATTACGTAGCAATAATGCATTACTCTGAAAGAAGAGAAAAGTCTTTTTAATTATCAATCTTAATAAGAGGATAAAAGCTTTTCTATACATTAAATCATAAATTAAAACATCAGCAAAATGTGTTTTTTAACTTTTTTCATTAGCATTGAGCATTAAAATGGAAGCTTAAAATTAAACTCCGTTGTAGCAAGGTTAGTTCTACAAGACTGGGCGCCACCATCAATTTTAGGAAGGAAGAAGGAAGGCAGGCCGACCGACCACTGGCGTTTTTAATTTTGTAACTTTTTCTATATTTTATGAGGTTGAAATTTTATTAAAGGAGTATAAATAACAAACATCAGACAGGTGTGTTGCAGTTTCACTTCCATTACATTATTCATTCTAGCGTCGACTAACTAACACCTGTTATGGATTCTATACTTAGAATATCCATTGCGTGAGCCATTCATTTTCATTTGGTTGAAGAAATAGTAGAGAAAGCTGCAGCTTCTAGCTGTTCATCAATAGCAATTAGCGCATGTTCTTATAACGCTATGAAGATTTATGGAATGGAAATAAATCATTTCCTCTTCCCTTTTGGGTTTTAATGATTATTCTTAATGTAATCACACAGCAACGGAAGATTACCTAGAGATCGATGGGCAAAGATAAGTTGCAGGCGTACGTTACGCTTTTCTAACAAATGAGCACTCAATAGAAATTCAATTTAAATTTTATTTTTAAGTATAGAAAATTAGAATATAACTTATAATTAATTTTTTAAGGATTATTTTTATATTCTTTCATAGAAATCTTCAGAAATTCTTTCAGAAAAGGATGGAAGCGGATGTATGTAAAGTGTATAAAGAGAAAAGGTATCAGGCCGATTTTAGGTCCTAGTTTAAATTCTTTCTATTTTCCTCGGATTATGGGGTGATGTTGCTGTTGTTGTTTTTAGAACAGACTAAAATATAAGTAAACGCAATCATAAGTAGGATAATTAGCAAACTAACTTCATTTACAACCAAATATTGCACTCAGTAACTTCCCATCGCATATAAGGGATAATTTATCGCATTCTAGCATAAAACATATTTTAAACTATAATTGTCGTATTCCACTTTAAAAAATGCGCATTACTGATAAATAAGAATTCTTTAAGTTAAATGTCCTCCCATTCTTACAATTTCCTGTATTTTTATGGTTAATGAAGAATAATTTAAACATTTAGATTTATACTTACATCTTTACGCATAAAACTTGTGGGTAAATCGGCAGTTGGTTTATTTCAAACCATACTAAGAATGAATTAGAGTTCGTAAACATGTAGTAAATAAGCATTTGAAATCCATAAAATAATTAGTTATTTCGTTAAGTTAGGTAGGTTCATAACGAAGTACTGAAGTTTCTTGAGAAAAATCTCGAAAAAATTTTGAATGAAAAATGATTTTAAAATATTACTGTACTTAAGTAATAAAATAAATAAAAAAGAAAGAAAATCTTCTCGCTTAACGACCAAACTTGCATTATGATTACAAAATCACAAGTCAATCTATAATTCTGAATGCCTGTTCTGCTTCCTCAAATCATAAGCTCTAATGTTTTGGCGAATCATATTTAATAATGCCTGCAACTGTACTACTTCGTCTACTATCTCATCGCGATTCACATAGGCATTTAGTTCCTGCTACACATTCCTAATAATAAATTGCTCTTATCGTAATTTTAGTTATTTGTTTCATATCATCGTCTATTGTAACTAAACTCTGGTACAGTTTTGGAAATATTAAAGCGAAAGTCTTTGGAATTTTAATTAATTAAATTGTCAAAGGATTACGCTTAATGTGAAGGGAACTTCATTTTAATAAGCTTTAATAATGAAATTTAATTAAATAAATTTTTTTAAAAAAATCAATTTTCCCATCGATCTTAGAAACTCATTCTGTTTAAGTGCTGATATTTTTCTAATTATCCTTATTAAATTTATCATCATAAAAAGTTTAACGTTCATGATAAAAAAAGACTTATACCTTCAAGTAATATTTTCGTGTTGGTTTATGAAATGCATTTGGCCTTAGGCCTAATTATTAATGTAAAATAGCAGTGAGAATAGATAATGAAATTTGAAAACATAATGGTGAATTAAACTTGTAATAACTTAACATCAAATTATTAACGTATCTCAAAATTCGTTATTTAATATTTTTACTAATACAAGATTTTCATTGATCCAATTAAAAAGTTAATTATAATTTAATTTAAATGACACATTAATAGCAAATAGGCTATATAATAAAGTGAGAGAAATAATGAACAATTCCCTGTTTAGATTATGTATATTATTTTAATGGGTAAAATTTGAGTAATTTAAAACCAAGAATAAAATTGGTAGAGATTTTACAGGGATGAAAGTTCTATATAAAACTCATCACAAACTCTGCAGTCTAGGCGATATACACCCGACCGGGAATAGTTGCTGGTACTGGTATGAGAGGCAGTTTCACGGTATGGAAACAGGTATGGTAACGGGACATCTTGAACCGAAGTACGCCCATGTTATCATCCGTAATAAGTCGACTGTAGCCCAAGCCGCGAAGTCTGCTGCTATACGTACCTGAGTAACTAGAGCTACTTCCATCCTGTATTCTAAGAAACAACGCCTGAACGATAACCCCTACAGACTCGTTTGTCCCACTGGATATTCTTATGCCATTGATAACGGACGACGAAATCAGACTGAACTCCTTTCGAGAGTACAAATTCATGATCTTAAGCCAGAAACTCGATGACCTGCGTCGCCCACGTCTTCCAAAGCTTATCTGTACCGTTTCAAAGGATTTCAATTGTTGTTAAATTCACTTCATTCTCTTTTTTCGATTATGAAGCACTTCTTTCTCTTTTTTCGGTGTCTGAGACGATGGAATGGAGGTCAGTTTGGTTAGGCTTCTTGTAGGTTGAAGCACATCATCTACAACAGGGGTGACCAACCTGCGGCCCGCGGGCCAAATGCGGCCCACCAAAGGGATTTATGCGGCCCGCGAAATGAACTATTTACTGTAAAATTTATTAACAAGTAAGATTGTACGTGGTTAATGTTTCATAAAATATTTGAATGTGATTTGAATTGCAAATGGTTGGCCCCCTGAAAACCTTCAGAAATTTATTTTGGCCCGAGACAAAAAAAGGTTGGTCACCCCTGATCTACAAGAAGCCTAACCAAACTGACCTCCATTCCATCGTCTCAGACACCGACCATGTTATTTCTTTCCTACCTCCAACTTTCAATCATCATACATCGCTCTCTTTACATCTCCAAGGTGTGTGATTTTCTCTCCTCCAACAATTTTGTCCTCTTGTCTTCTGGCCCTACCCTTAAATACCATAGAGCAATTATCTCAGTTATTAAGAAATCCCCCGTTTTAAAACCTTCCCCTTTACATCCCCGTTTATGTTCATCTTCCTTCCTTGTCCCTGACTCCATCGACCTCCTTGGTATCATCTCCGACATATCTAACCAAAAGTATTTCACCTTTAATAATTCCTTCTACTCTCAGCACTCTGGTCCATGAATAGGCTTCCCCCTCAGCAGCTTCTTTCTGAAGTCTATCTCCAACATCTAGAACTTTGTTTCCCCCTTCATTTCTAATTCCACTATCATCTATTACCACCATTACGTTGACGATATCCTAATAATATTTGATTCCCGCACTACCTCCCCTACTGCTGTCTCTACCATTTTAATTCCTTCTCCCCCCATATCCAGTTTACATCCGAAACCGAAGTTAACAAGTCTATCCCTTTCCTCGACATTCTCATCACTAACGACCCCGTCACCCATCGCTTCTCTTTCTTTGTTTAACGTAAACTTACCACATCCTTTAACCTATTCCACCATTCTTCCTCTTCTTTCTACCCATAAACTTGCTTCCCTCCGCTTCCTCATAGACCGCGCTCTCAAGCTATCCCTCGACCCATCTTCTCGTTCCTCTGAATTCCGCATTATCTGCTTCTTTGCCTCTTCGAATGGCTTTTCTCCCTCCACCTTTTTCCGTCTATTACGTCGCAGAAAACTTGCCCTCCTCAAATCCAAATCTCCGGTTTCATTCCCGTCAGAAGAGCTGGGTCTCCATATCCATTCTTAGCCCCCACTTCTTCCGTTGAACTAGTTTCCTTTCTTCACTTGGACTCCGTATCTACTTCGCTTCTTCCACCCCCTATTTCCGTACCTTGAACCTTCCCGCCCATACCAATAACAACTATTCCCAGTCCGGTATGTAGCGCCCAGACTGCGGAGTTTGTGACAAGTTTTATATAGGACGAAGTAACTTCGCTGTCCGTTTTAGGAACATATAAAATCATTCCAGAAGATGACAAATCCCATTATGCAAACCACCTCGCCATCTCTGGACACGCACTGAAAAAATGCGAAGAAGTGATGTCCACTCTCTACCTTTGTAATGACCCTTTCAAGACCGCAACTCTGGAATCCATAGAGATTTTCAAACCCAAGAATTCGCCTCCTGACCTCCGCCTTAACTGTCAAACGGATTTCGACATTTTTTTCAATTCTTAAATTTGTCTCAGATTTATTGTACAGTAATTTTTGGGGTATAATATGCACCCCCTTCCCACATGACCCTCCCTCCCGATCCCCTCCCCCATCTTCTTTGCGTTTATTATCAGAATATTAAATAATATTTACATTTTATAATAAAGAGTATTGATTTTTTTAACTTTTATTTTTTTTCCTGCGTTGCCCTGCGTATTATACCCGAAAATTACCTCTTTTGGGGTATAATTGTTTTGCATTGTCCTTTGAGGTAATACTTTATCTTGTATTTAAAACGGGAAGTCCATTAGATCTCGCAAATTATAGATCAATTTCCTTGATTCCGGTCTTTGGGAAAATCTTTGAAATTAGGTTATTTAGACTGCTTAGAGCAAAGACGGAGTCTCTTGTATCTTATTTTCATTTTTTTTATGGATCAATCTTTCTTTCTTCAATTATGTCGGTAAACCTTTGTATTCTATAGTTATCTGTTATTTGTTATCCAATCGTTGTTTTCATCCTATTAGTGTATTTCTATCCTTTATTGTACCCACTCTCTTATCCAATCAACATATACCACATGTTTATATAGTAGCTACTACCTTTATCCAGTCATTGCGCCCAGACTATATTGTTTATCGACTTTGTCATGCCATTCGTTGTATTTTATCCACTCATATATTCCATTGTACCATAGTTCTGTATAAGGGCGTGAAGCCTCTAGTGTGCATGTATATCCTTGAGAAAGCCTCTATTCTCCCTTTATTGTATTGTAAAATCTCTACCAATTCCATTGATAGAACCAATACTAAGAACTTCCAATTTATTGATAAAAATAAGAAAAACAATACAGAGTGTTTAAAAAAGAACGACCTAATCTTAAAACCTTATATTTCCACAACCACCTAACCCAAATGAATGAATCTTACACCATGCTCCAGAGTTTCTTATGACTACCGCTAGATTCACCTACTATAGCACAAACAAAGACTGCCGTTAGTTGTTAAGTAGATGGGATCTACGCAATTATACAAATAAATTGTGTAGTTCATTGTAATGTTCTCTCTAATAGAGTGCTTTATAACCAATTGGTTATAAAGGCAGTCTACGCTATAATAAAGCTCTAGATTAGGAAAGTACGGCAAACCTTTTCCGCGCCGCCCGCAGCTGCTGATTGGTAGAACGGCTATCACGTGAGTTTGTCAGCCATTGTTGGCCCATACGCAGCGATAGATACCATTGAAATGCATGTGGAAGATGCAATTTAGATTAAATTTTTAACGAAATATTCGTTGATTGATCCTAAATTTGAATCCGAATAAGCAAAATTTCAGAATCCTTCAATCTATGCTCCTTGGAGGTTAATAAATTCGTTAAAATATCCGAAGAAGTAATAAGAAGCAAGTACGTTTATATTATAACTTCACCGAATGTTATAGAAATGTTGCATTGTGCAATTCCCAGACTATCAGAAAATATAATTTTTTGTTGAATATAGTTCTTTTTAAGAAAATACAATTCAATATAACAAGGTTAAACTGTCTGTGAAATGTGGAAGCAAAACTTGAAATAAAACGTCCATGTTATTTCATCTTATTTTAGCAAAGTTAATTATCACTCATCATTAAACTTGAATATAAAATATGAAATTGAATAACGAAAATTTGCTAGTTGGGTGAAAAAAAATATAGAAAATTTTAACTATAAGTTTTGGATAGATTTTTTACGTCAATATTATAAACCTCCATAAATGAATAAATTTCAAAATACATTGCATGTGTAGTTATTTTTTGTAATTTTTTTTGTAATCAAACGGTTAGTTTTTCCAAATTATAATTTTTAAAATTTTCTATCAAAATATAATTATCAAAGTAATTTTTATATTTAAATCAAAAACTTAAATTTAATAGTTCCTATTTTATAAAATTATATTTGATATTTTTATAATTATAATTATACTTTTTTTTAATAATTTAATAATTTTTATAATTTAATAAAATTAAAATTAGTAAAGTGAAATATTTGATATAAATATAAAAATTAATTTCATAAAAGTTTATTAAATTATATTTTAATAAAAGTTTATAGAATTATATTTTGATAAATAAAATTACAAAAACTACACAGTGTTTTTTAGAATTCATTAATTACATGTAAATCGTTTATTAAGGATAAATAAATAAAGTGAAAATAAATAAAGTGAAAATAAAAACTTAATCTGGTTATCATTAAACTGCCTCAACGTTATCATTATTTATATGTAAAAAATTATAATTGAAAACAAAATTTAAAGAAAAATCAATAGTTACAGAATTTACTGATTGCCAGTTATATTTCCAGACGATTATAATAAGAAAATTTGCGAAAAGGATGCATTTAAGGCGAATTTTAGAGGAAGCGTAACTCACTTTATAGGGCCATTTGGGCCAACAATGGCGGATTTGGTAGCAGACGACGAAGTTTGCCGTACTTTCTTAATCTAGAGCTTTACGCTATAAAGCTATAGTACGTTCTCTATTGGTGGTTTTTGAAATTAACATTTGTTTTTGCTCAGGAAAAAAAATTCAATGCGTAATTAAGGCATTTCCAAAATTTTATGGTTTTCTGGTGAATAGTTTTTGCTGTTGCGAGCTACGAAATCTTAACTTTAATTTGAGCCACTCTTAAATTCATCACAATTGAAAACGAATACTATACATTATAGATTTTCAACTTGTCTTATATTCAGGTTAAAAACGTACATTTTGAAACCAGGTGCACTTAGTTCAAAATCAAAGTTCGTTCAAAGAAAATTAAATTCCCCATAAGAGATCGTTTTACATGGTCCAAATGGAATGTCAAGAGCTTAAGAAAGTTAATGGAAGTGAAGAAAGAAATAAAGCATAAAAAGGTCCTACCAAATCCGTCAGAATTTGGTCTCACTGGGAGCTCAAGTCCTGTTTTCTTATCTTTCCAATAAGCGTCACTGTTCATTGTCTGAAAGAAAAACAAATTAGGAAACTTTGTTTTTATGTGAATGCTTTTTTTCCCCTCCATATTTTTTTCTTTATTTTTATTTTCATTTTTTTAAATAAACATTTTAGTCTATGTTCATTGAAGCTAAATCTTTGTCATTGTTTATTTACGACCGTACTCACCCCTGTGCAAGTGCTTGCTGAATCCAAGACCGACTCTGTCCCAGTCACTTGAGACGTTGCATAAGGAACGGGATCTAGATCAATATTGAATAATTCATTAAACAAAGGAAAGCCTCTCTCTCCTTCTTTTTTTAATACCAATGACATTCGAGGAATATCTATTTAATTAGTTTCTACCACAAGGGAGGGATGACAAAAGGCAATAGGTAAAAGGAATTTCCTCTCATTAGAATAAACACAGCTTTTTATTAGCATTGAGAACTTGAACGATCTCATTTTCCTTTTAACCTCGAGCTAAAATAATTAAGCTTGCTCTCCCTCCCCACAATACAAATTTCTCCCAACTTTAAGTATGATAGGAAATTCATCTTTCATTTCCTGAAATAATATCTAACAATGGCAATACGTTTGCTTGTAGATAAATAAAAGTTTGTAGATTTTTTTTATTTGGATTTGTTTTACGAACTCACAAGAAGTAAACTTACAAAAAGAAATCCAAAAATGTAAACAATACGCAGAGGAAGTTTTAAAAAGTAAAAAATATTAATTATAAGGAAGTAAATCTATAATTAGTATACCTCAAAAAATTTTATTAGCAAATTTAGGAAGCAGTGAACTTATAAAAAATTAATTTTCATAACGTAAAACAAATTGAGCAGTGATAAAAATAAATAAGAAAATAAATTTTTTTAATATTAGATTATTTAAAAAATTCTTGCGTATTTCTGCAACTTGGTATTTGACAATGAATTGCACCTGTACCCCTTAACAGAAATGCCTCTGTCCTACTTAATTTGCATCCTCACAACTATTCCTTTGAGAAGATTCTTAAATAAATTATTTTAAATCGTAGTAACAAGTATCTGGACAGGAGCCTTGTCAACAAAAAGATCTCAGTTTTGTTTTTCAAAATTCTGGGATGGAGATGAATCTCTCGTAGATAACGCCCGCTTTGGACGACCGCCTGTAGTTGGTAAAGACGTACTGAAAGTATTCATTGCAGCTAATCCACGCCAAACCTGTCATGAAATAGTCTGACAACTCTCTGTGACAGCGGTAATTATCCATCTTCCCATACAGGGAAAGAGCAAAAAATTTGGATAAATGTGTCTCCCATGACCGCTTGCTCCAAGTTCATCATAGAGAACCACTGCTGGACCGACTCATTAGATGTGATAAGAAATGGGTCCTCTACAATAATATTCTTCGCTCCTATCAATGGTTATCACCAGCAAGATCCCAAAGCAGACCTACACCCAAAGAAAGTGTTACTGGCTGTTTCTGGGCAGCATTTGGAATTATGCACTTTGAAGTCTCAGAGCAAGGTCAAACGCAGCGTATTGTATTGTGATATGCTCCAACGGGCTCGTCAGAAACTCCTCCAACAACAACTCGCAAAATCTCCCTACTCTACAGGACAATGTAAGACTGCGCACAGCTTTACAGACCCGTTCAAAGAGTATATCAAGTTAGGTGGGAAGCTTTGTTTCATCCTCCGTACTCATTTTACATCTTTCCCACAGATTATTACCGGTTTAGATCATTGGCTAATCATATGCACAGACGACAGTTTAAAAGTCGTCATGCCCTCGAAATAGAGTTGGAAGAATTTTTTCACCTCCGAAACGAAAGATTTACACATTACCTAACCTTTGGAAACATTTTATTGATTGTTAGGGGGATTATTTTTATGAATAAATTGAATGTCTTTATAAACTATGTGAGCGCACAATAATGGTTAAATAGCCTGATAAAATAAAGGTTTCCAAAAATGAGCTTTTATAAACATTTTTCAAATAATGTACGATGCGTAACAAGTTTGAATAAGAATAGAATTGAGATCCATCTGCACCACGATAATAGAATATAATAGAATAGGTTATCACCAGGAAGATCCCAAAGCAGACCTACACCCAAAGAAAGTGTTACTGGCTGTTTTCTGATACATTTTTCAAATAATGTATGAGACGTAACAAGTTTGAATAAGAATAGAATTGAGATCCATCTGCAGCACAGTAATAGAAGATCCGTCTGCAGCACATTATTCAAAAACCTGGCAAAAAGATTTCACTAGTGCAGTCAATTGCCACCGGGCATCTCCATCGGGTTATTGGGCTAAAACTGTAATTCATAGAGTTAAAATCCAAGTGTTAATATGCTTTCAAGAACATTTTTTCACATTTATTTAATGACAAAAACTTGAAAATTGTATACCACGCTTAATATTCAAGCACCACGCCTAGTTTCAATAAAAAATTTATTTTACAAATTAATATAGTAAATAAAAACATAAAAGTAAATAAAAAAAAACATTTCATTTACGTTTTGATTCTCTTCCAAGTTCAGAGTTTACTCTTTTGCTGTATTGGTGTCATCATAATAAAATATAATAAAGTATTATATGAGCTTACATTTCTTCTTTGTGCTCTTTACACGGAAATGAAAGTTCTATATTGCAAAAATGTAATCTACAGTGCCATTGTATACACTTGGACATTGACATGCTCTGAAAAAATAACATCTCGTAGGGTGAGTCAAAAGTCTGTACCCCCGCCCTCTTCTATCTTGGATACAAATGTAGTTATTCATATTCCAATAAAGGGTGTGAATTGGAAGTTGAGGGTGCTCTTTCTTATGGTGGCACTTACAAGTGTTGTCAATATGCAAATTAGGACATATGCAAATCGTATCTACTAAATCGCAGGAGATACGCAAAAAACACCAATGACAAACTTGTTGAGCATCAAATAAGCAATAAAACCTATCATATGCCTGCTTAGGTACCCTCAAAGATAATAAATTACACAACTGACCATATCAATAGCTGTATCAGGATTTTCTATGTTCTCTTGATGCACAAAAATATCATCACATTCCCAGTCTGTGTGATTAATTAATCCATCCAATTTAGTTTTTAACTATTCCATTGGATTACTTGAGCGATTTATTCCTTTTTTTTAAAAAAAATAATTTTAAATCTTGGAAGGTAAATGTTGGTTTTTCATCCTCATCAGTTCTATTCTACTCTATAAATCTAACTAATGCACTTCGCACTATATCATTATGGCGCACGTGGTGACAAGAATTTGCACTAGTGAACTTTTTTTTTTGCCAGACAACCAAATAGGAGATTCTTATCTTCTATTCTACTACCCGTGGTCTGCACTAAGCCACTAAAAAATGCACTACCATGGTTGGCATGAGAATTTCGATCATTAATAATCGGGCACCCACTGGAACTAAGTAGGAACACTGTTTTATCACCAATATACCTCATGATTTTTTGAAAGAATCGTGAGCCCAGTATACTTTTATACAAGTTTTAGCTATCGAAACGCACATACACTGGTTTAAAAAATTAAGTTGACACAAAACTCAAGTTAGATTTTCCTCTCAATTTGTTATAAAATAATAACTTTGTAATTTAGAAAAATTATACAAAAATACTTTGGCTTAGAGCTGCGTTTTCATGCAAAATCAATAAAATTTAAACAAATATTGTACACGCTACAGATTGATGTAATATGGGGTATGATGTAAATACACATTGCAAAAAAATTAAGCTGACAGATAGTGTTTTTACGAACTGGAACCAATAACGAAGTAATATGCACATTTATGTAGGCCTGGAAAAAAGAAACATAAAGAGATGATGATTTAATTTATTTCACTCGGCAAAATGACTCTTGTTAAAGCATTGTTTCGTATTCAGCGCATGACTATTGTAGAGGGCAATAAGGTATTGAAACCATCAAGAATTGCGGCTGCAAAAAAAATGTTTATTAAGAAGATGTGAGGAAAGTGTTGCAAAAATACAGAGAAGCATATTTCGTGGAAGAAAGCGAATGACATCGCTGAGAGAAGACAGGAAGGTAAGACAGTAGGCTGTGTGAAATCCAAGAATAACCCTCAGAAATAAAAATGAGGTATTTGTGGTGTTGAGAGTGATCATCAACTCAGACGTTTCCAAAATAGATTAAATGAATATGGTTTGAATAGACGAATTGCAAAGAAAAAAAACTGGAGCCTGCCCGAAGTACATCAGCAAGTCATTTGATTTCTGCAAGTGTTTATGAACACAATATTTTGCAAATACTGTATACACCGTTAGTGAAAACATTTCGTAATGTGGAAACTATCCACTAATTTAACCATTATATAGAGTTGAAACTCTGAGGAAGAGTATTTATATATATTTTTAAAGGTTGTTTAGCAATAATCAGAGATGGAAAAAAAAATTTTGCTTGGTGTCAACTTAATTATTTTAGCCAGTGTATGACTCGAGCTGCGCCACACATTTATACATTCCAAACAACTTTCATGTTTTTGCCCTTCGAAAGAAAAGCCTTTCATCTAAAGCGGTTCAGGAAGCGATCATGGAACAGTTTCGCTCACGGTCGAAGGATGGAATGAACAAGGATTCACCAGCTAATGAAGCAATGGGAAAAGTGTCTTCAATCCCGTGAAGAGATTTTTTTAATTACAGTACCTAATTTCGAAAGGAACACGCTCGACTACGTTTCATTTCTTTTCAAAGCATTTACTACTAATAATTCCATTATAAGGAAGCTATATCCATTACATATTGCTTGGCATTAATGCAAAAACACTCCAAATACAAATTACTCATCTGAGTTCCTCATATTCAGCAAGAGTCCTCGTCAAATTATTTAACGGGTTTAGGCGACTTTTGAATTAGCAAGTAAAAGGAAAGAAAATATTTGAATAGAAACATTTTAAAAATTATCTATCAGTCTAGACGGAATGTAAATAATTCAGAAATTCTAAAAGAACAATATTAGGATATTTGAAAGTATAATGCATTTCATTCAGTAAGATGAGGTCTAATTATTGATTATATTTGAAAAAAGTGGTTTTAATAACTAATAATTTGCATTAATGCCAAATATAGAGCGTATCAAAATCTTCATACGATTTCAAAAATGTATATTTAAAAAAAAAAACAAAATACAGAAGTAGGTCAAGTTGAAAAGTACTCAGAATATAATCAAATTTTGACATGATCCCCGCCGGCTGCGCAGAACACCTCCACGCGATAATGAAATTCCTCCCATAGTTGTTGAAGCACATCTGGAGTACCTTCATTTATGGCGGCTGTGATTCGAATTCTGTGCTTTTCCAGATTTCCTGGTAAGGGAGGCACTTAAACAAAGCTCGTAACGAGATCCTTAACAAAGCCCATAAAAAATATCACTTACAACAAGGTTAGGGGAACGAGGTGGCTACGATTGAAGTCGGGGTCACCATCTCGACATAAACTGACGAACCTCTAGACGCGTCTAGGAGACCTCTACCAAAAGTGAAACAAAACTTGACGATCTCCTCTTTCCAATGGAATGCAGACCGTTTATTTGCGATCAACGGTTGTGAGGCTATAGCATTTTGAAGTCGGATGAAGACTTTTTATACATCCAGTATATACAAAGAAAGTTATAAAAGCACCTGCGCTATATGAATGATCTACGCAAATATAAGGTAATAATCCAAATTTCATTTATTTATTTATACAAAATTTATTTCACATGTATATTTATTTATATAAAATTGTTACAGAATCCAACCAGGCACAGTATGGCCCAAAGCCGACGTGTTAGGTCCCTGGTGATAATAAAATGAACAATAAATACAATCGGTAAACTAAACAAAACTAGGTTAGTAGGTTAATATGGGAATTCGAGAGATTCGAGGGTTAATGAAAAAGTAAGTTAAACTCAGCACCATCTGTGGTCGAAGAGCGCCGACATCATTCGCCGTTTTTAAGAATGTTGCCTGTATGTCTATAATTGCAACATGGCCTGATCCCACGTGTTCACGCGTTTACTGCGTACGCAAGAGTATTGTTATAACTGGTTGTACTGTACACTCCAAGTTGGAGATTCGCGGAACAATCGTGGGCGAAAGGCTTAAATTGCACTGAAATCCATAAGGAAATTTGCAGTGTCTATGGGGATAATGTGATTTCTCGTCCTTGAATTGTGAAGTGGTGCCAGCAGTTCGAGAATTGGCGCTCAGATTTGACGGACTTCACAGGTACGAATACCGCGCAGGCAGACCATCCACGTCCAACACTCACGAGCACATTGCCCGCGTTAATGAAATAATTCTGGACAATGGACGAATCAGAAATAAAGATATCGCCAGAACGCTTAGCGTTTCTTATGGAAGTGTGCACTCGATTATTCCCGACAATTCACGGACCATCACAAGAACCATGGTTTCCTGTCATCTTTGGCTCTCCTGCAACGATATTCCACAGAAGGAAACGCGTTTTTGCGTCGAATTAACACTACTTCATCCCTGAAACCAAGCGGTCGTCTATGGAATGGAAGCACGGGAACTCCCCACCCACAAAGAAGTTCAAGGTTGTTCCATCTGCGAGGCAAGTCATGGAGACTGTTTTATTTTACTGTGAAGATGTCGTGTACACGGAATTTATGGAAAAAGGAGCGACAATCAACGCAGCCTCGTACTGCCAGACGCTCCGAAATCTGAGAACAGCGATAGAGGAAAAACGGCGGGGGAAATTGAGTAAGGGTATCATTCTCCTCCACGACAACGCCACACCGCACACAGCTTGTGTTACTCAGGAACTGCTGACAACGTTAAGTGGGAAGTGTGGCAACATCCACCATACAGCTACGACTTAGCCCCAGGTGACTATCATTTATTAGGGAAAATAACGTGTGACCTGGGAGGAAAACAATTCCGCTATAATAACGACGTCAAAGAACGCAGTGCTGACATGGTTGAGAAACGCTGGAGCAAATTGTTTACTGCAGCAGCATGAAAAAGTTAATTTCACGTTCAGACAAGTGTTTACAATTGTTGGGTGATTATGAAGAAAATTGAAATAAATGGTGCACGTTTCCTCAGAATGTGTGTATGGGTCCTTAACTTGCATCTATTTTTACTGTTTCAGAGTGGATCTTACTTTTTGATTCACCCTGGTACATCTTCAATCTATATATGAAAGTAGCCAAGGATTTCATTAGAGAGGTTATTCCAAAGTCTAATCCAGTATTAGTTACGCTTTTGAATTGATAGGTGTATTTAGTCAAAAGTTAGTGTGACTTTGTTGTGGAGAATGTATGCACCGGGTGGTTTGGGAGTGAAAGAATTTTGGGGGAGTGAAACCATAAGTTTATTTTTTAAAGCTTTGAAAACAGAGAGACCGAGATGGAAAGAATGCAAGTCGTGAATAAATACAAAATGCCTGCTATGGGAAAAAGATGCGAAACTGATTCGGATTTTTTTAATTTGAATAAAATGCAGAGTAACCATTTCTGGATACGATATAAGCGTTTTAAATTAGTTTTAGTAATAGTGCCCCAAAATTGAAGATCGTAAATGAGAGAGGATTGAATAAGAGCAAAATAGAGAAGAAGCAAAAGGTTTTTTGAAAAATAATGAAGCCGTGAAAACAGATCAAGGCGGTGATTTAAGGTAGAAGCCAAAAAATTAATGTGGGTTCCCAAGTTAAATTGTAGGAAAGGGAAATCCCCAGGAATTTAAATGTTTTAAGTGGGGCAAGTGCTGTAGTATTGAATACTAAAAAAAATTAGGAAACTCGAGATTCTTGTTCTTTTATAGAAATATACGAAATAAAATTTCAATTCTATTTCAAATAATTACACAAATAGTTATTTGAAATGATTTGAAATTCACGATCGCGTAGATTTGTTTGATGATTATTAAACTTAGCAGTGTTTAAAAAAAAAAGCAAACGTAATGCAAATGTTCTATTATTTGAAAAATAAAAGCAGTCATTACATAAAAAATGTTTCCCTTAAATTTTAATTTCATAATAAAATGTAGCAAGAGCGATACAGTACCTTCAAGACGTCCAGCTTGAAGACTAGGGAAGGATCCTGTTACTCTCTCCCCGCGCTGCTTGGCATGGACGTAACTGTTTACAGGGGGACTCCGGTGATTCCGCTGGGGCCTCGGCGTGGCCGCTTTCATCCATTCTTTAACATCTATTGGAAAATCATTAATATAGATTTCTCTTAAGCGCACAACGGCAATAAATGTTCGAGGAATGGTGGATACGATTAAACGTTTGCAAGTGAAGTGTGTACCAGGGATTAAAACAACACAATCAGACGATAAAAGAATAAAGTCGAAGCTCTTGACTAAACTTCAAAAAGACTTACATCAAAATTGAAGTTTGTCTTCAGCTTACGCAAAGAAAAGCTCTGTCAATAAATTTGAAGTAATTTCTCATGCTTTGTGAATACTTAACTGTTGGCATAGCTAATAATATTACAGGAAAGAGAAACTTCTTCGAAGCTCAATGTAAATGAAACAAACGCATTTGAAGTTTGTTTTGAAAAAACTGAATTTTATTTTAATTTTCAAAATATTAAAATTATTTAAATAACGATTGAGTAAAATTTATCTTAAAGAAATTTAATAAGACAACCATAATATTTAAATTAAATATTTTTTTAACTATTTGACATACAAAGTGATCGAAAGTATCTACTCGATGCTATCTGCAAAGACAACTATTGGGAATGATCATCATCCAATTTATTTAAAAACATCATGTCAGCTTTTTCACTGACATTTCTTCAAAACGTTGATTGGGTTTCATAAATTAAAAAGAAATACCCTTTCAAAGCGACCACAGTTAAAATTCCTGCGTTATACAATTTCCGAAAAAGTGAATGTTTTTTGAGCGGTAATTAGGATCCTTCATCATGTCCGATGTAGTTTGTTCTGTCATCAAATCTAAGTTTACCTAGGCAGTCTCAAGATTGTACATACAAGGGGCATTCATAATGATCGTATATTCACTGAAACCAAAACGGAGAGGAACACAGTTGTTGTGTCGGGGCAAGCACACGTGTATGTAATTTTCACACAATCAAAGGACGCGCCCTGCGAGACCACGTGACCCCGCGGGAGCATTACATCCAAAATGGCACAGCTCGTATGGAGAAACTGCAAGTGCGCTCGGTGATAAGTTTCCTTTATCTGAAGGGCAAGAACTCCATGGAAATCCACGCAGAGCTGATCGAGGTGCAAGGTGACAGTGCCCCAGCATAAGAAATTGTTGCAAAGTGGCGTAGGCGCTTTGAACGTGGCCAAGCAAGTGAAGATGACCATCAAAGAAGGGAAAAACGCAGGCGTCATAGGGAAAATAATGCTCAGCGTCTTTTGGAGTTGCTAATGTGTTCTCCTGACTGACAACGCCCAAAAGGGCCAAACAATCACTAGTAAGTATTACCGGGATCTCCTGTCAAAGTTGAGGGTGGCCATCAAGAACTTACGCCGCCGGAAGCTGACCAAGAGCATTCGCTTGCTGGAAGACAACGCGTCCGCTCATTCAGCAGACAACTTTTGTTCGCAACTCAGCTCGTATGCAACCTATCTCCACGAAACGTGGACGGTTTACTGGGTGCACATAGCCCATTAAGCGTGTCAATTTAGGCGCGTATATTAGTCCAATAGTCTCGGAGATAGCTGCTCAATGAGCTTTTTCTTGCACAGACGCCATGTTTACATCAAATTACGAAATCCTTACTGCAATACTGTAAGGGTAATATACTGCTAACATAAACTTGATACTATCTCCAAAATTAAGCAAAAACGTAATGAAACGACCAAAAAGGGGGAACCTCTAATCCACAAAGAGTAATGAAATATCGGATACGTATTCGGGCCACCAAGTAGTCATCTTCAGCGGCGAGAGACAAAGATAAAAGAGAATTTATTTTTTAAATTAAATTTAAGGTAAGATTACTTAGAGAATATTTTTTTTCTTCCAATGCCGTAAACTTAAGTATTTCCGAAATTTATAACTGATTTCAAGAATAAGATTGTTAACTCTAGCGTGAAGAAACTTAAAGAATTTGCGAAACGCAGGTGGTTGGACCTTGAAATTAGATATCTGTTCAGCCAATTTTTTTCTAAAAAATAAAATCTTTTTTACTTTTGTCTCTCACTGCTGAAGATAGCTACTTGGTAGCCGAAATACGTATCCGGTATTTCATTTCTCCTTGTGGATTAGAAGTTCCCCCTTTTTGATTGATACTGTCTGTTCATTGTAATAAAAAGCCAAATTCCTAATCAAATCAAATAAAAATTTATGAAATCACAAAATTTTGTCATTCTTTTTCGGAAACCCTGTTGAAAAATCTCATGAAGATTAGTCTTTCTCTTACGACCAACAATAAAACCGTAACTGTAGTATTTCTATTAGGAAAAAAATACTTAATTTTGGAAAGACTTTTTTGGCCACCATGTACTTTAAAATAGCGGTGATGAATAAATTTCAAGTACGGTGTAATCTTACTTAATGATGGGTTTCGGGAACTTTTGAATAAAGTTATTTTTTTCCATTCCACGCAAAATAAACGCTCTTCGAAATTAATTGAGTTTCAAGAAACCCTTAAATTTATTGCAAAATTTTAGACTTAAAGTTCTCGTTAACGTATAATCGAAGCTTATCCAGGCGTATGGATAGGCGTCTGAAGCAGGAAAAGGAGTAAATTTTCATGATATTCTTTCGGTTGCGCTTAAAAACTTTTCTTTTCATCATCAAATTAACTGAATCGTTATAATTTTAATGTTCAGCTCAACCCATAGAAAATTCCGGACGTGCTTCTGCAAAAACTATAAATAAGTTTTATAATATATATTAAATCAATTGAAAATTTAAATAAATCAACTTTTGAAATTAATATATATGTAAAATTAACCGCGTTTATAAAATTGCTAAACACAGAACGAAAATAGGAAATTTTAAAATTTTAGTTTAAGTTTAATGATTTATAACAAAAAGCCCAAAGGATTGATAACAAAGAACGCAAAGGATAAACACAAATGAGTAATAGGATGAGGACCCCAGTGTACACACAGCAAATGCAATAAAACAAATAAAAGCAATATAAAAATGATTAACAAGTAGAAAGTAAAAAATTAATTTTGATGATGGATTAACAGATTATCTTCATATTTTAAACAAGTATCTATAGTCGGTCATGAGAATCGCTTCTCCTACAAAAGATAATGAGGTTGGCTAAGTTCATCAACCAATTAGAGGTTATATTAGCCTCGTTGCACAGGTCTTTTATTTATCGTTCAAATTTTCTGCTTTAAGTCGAGTTAATTTTCGACGTATCTGGCGCATTCGATGCGGTTTTGGTTGTCGAAGCCGTCTTACATTCAGAGAATTCGCGGCGGAAAGGGGCTTAGAGGCCACACCGACGCGGCTTTTGGAATTCTAATCGAGTTGGAATTTTCAGAAGTCGCTCCGAATGTACAGCCAATCAGCTACGAGTGATCATCTCTCCAGTCCCAGAATCCTTACCAATTGTTTCTAACCCACTTCCGCCAGTCAAGTCGGCCATATAGAAATTCTCCAATAGCGTGTTTTCCTTGTAAGTGTGCCTTGTTGTCTGTCGTTTTTCCTAATAAAAAAATATAATATATACATGTATACGATGTATAGAAAGCAATAGGACTGGATGAAAGAACTTCCAGCATCCAATCAGAGCGGAGTTCGCCTAGCTGGGGAGAGGGGGGGGGGGGGCAGGCAGAAAGGAAAGATGGAAGTTCGCCTAGCTCCCCGCTTCGTTCCCGCTGAATGTGAAACGACTCCGCATTTCAACCCCCGCGGCTTTGTGACGCCTAGAAAACGCCCGGATTCGGGAAAGCGCTTCACGCCGCTGAACTAAGCTTAAAGTGGGCTTTGTTTAACACGTGTTCAAGCAAATGTCGTGTAAGATTTTCTTACGATCCTTCTGGGAAATATTAATCTCGTATTAATTGCAAAAAAGCGCTCTTCGGGGCACCAATTTAATAGTAATTCATTTAAAAAGCAACTCAGTACGAGGCTAAATTTTACTCCAGCTGGTTTCCATGGCAGCGCAGTGATTTCAGTTTTCATGATTCGCTGGCTGGAGTATATATATATAGTATAACACACAAATCCTGAAAATCGATCCTCCTGCAAAAGATCACGTGACCATGATGTTGGCTAAGTCAACGCCTCCTAAAGATATGGCCTGAGCACGAAAACGTCAGGCATTGTTACATCATCATCCGAAGATACGTTTAATTGCATTTCAGGGCTTATTATTGGTAGTAATGCGATTAAACGTATCTTCGGATGATGATGTAACAATGTATGACGTTTTCGCGCTCAGGCCTTATCTTTAGGAGGAGGTGGCTAAGTTCATCAGCCGATTACTGGCTGCCTTAGCATTATTGCACAGGACTTTATTTATCGTTAATGTTCTGTTTAAAGTGCGCTTTGTTCACCGCGTGCTCAAGCAGCATTACATACAAGAAATTCTTATGATTCTTCTGCGGAAAATGAATTTCTCATTAATTGTAAAAAAGGGCCCCTTTCAAGGGCACACCAATTGAACATACTTCGCTCCCCCATGAAAAGTAATTGCATGAAAAGTCTTGCATGAAAAGTAATTGCATTCTGATACGTGACTGTATGGTATGGATTCACTGCTGATTTTATTCTTGGCCCCTTTTTCTTTGAAGAAGTGACGCAACGAGGTCCTGTAAGATGTTCTGTGACAAGTGCACGCTATTGTGAACGTCTTGCACAGCATGTAATTCCTGCCTTGCAAAAACGACGATGGTTGGAAACCACTATCTTCAAGCAAGATGGATCGCCAACTCATATTAGTCGACAAGTGAAGGAACTGCTTTGTACCAACTTTGGAGATGATCGTGTGAAGTTTTTCAGATGCGTGGCCTCCACCTTCTCCGGATTTTTGGATCTGGGATATTTGAAAGATCGGGTTTATCAACAAAGCGTACGGACTGTGCCTGAGCTGAAAGCCAGCATTAGACGACATGTCTCATACATTCCCCGGGAAACGCTTCTTGCAACAATTGATCATGATGTGCTACGCTTCCAACATGTCATTGACGCAGCGGGCGTACATATTGAATGTACAGTGAGCAAAAAATTTATCCATCCACCAGCTTACATAAACATAAAAACGTTAACATAAATAAAACCAATTAATTTTGAATGAAAATTTACAGTATTAAAACTATATGACATCTGTACTAAATGGATGGATGGGTAGGGATTACTGTACTGAATGGGGAAAGTAAAAATACAGTAGATGATAGGAAACCTTGTAAAAGTAGAGCCAAAAAAATTATCCGTCCAGGTACGTAGTGTAAGCCAAAAAATATTATCTATTATGAAGAAATTAACCATTCACATTCACAACACATTACTTATCAGTATGGATAATAATCGATGTGAAACTTTGCAGAAAAATAAGAAAATAAAGGAATATTCATATGAATTGAGGGGTAGAGTCATAGCTGGACTAAACGATGGGAAAAGTCAGTGTTTAATTGTCAAGGAAATCCAAATTCCACGCTCATCAGTTCACTATATCATCCAAAAGTATCACACAACAGGAGAAATCACAAATAAAATTGGAAGAGGCAGGAAGAGGAAAATATCAGAACGGGAAGACAGAAATTGTAAAATACATTAAAAAAGATAGGAAAAAATCAGCTGTAAAACTGCGTGCAGAAGTGAAAAATGATCTAAACATAATCAATTATTCCTCAAATCATTGAAACAGGTTGCATGAAGCCGGCCTTAAAAGATGCACACCAAAGAAAAAACCCTGCGTCGGTTAGAAAAATCGAGTGAGACGCCTGAATTGGGTAAAAGAATATCTAAACAAGGACAAAATTTTTTGGAACAAAATTGCGTGGTCAGATGAAAGCAAATTTAAATTATTTGGCTCAGGTGGCTGTAACAAAGTTGGAGAATACCTGGTGAAGCTTATAGACTGAAGTGTTTGAACCCAGCAGTGAAGCATGGAGGAGCAAGTGTCATGGTATGGGGCTGCATGCCAGCTACAGGAGTGGGACATCTAGAATTTATCGATGGCATTATGGACCAACACCAGTACAGAAAAGTTCTTGATAAGAATCTCCATGCTTCTGCAAGTAAATTGGGATTGAGAAGAAGTTTTAATTTCAGCAGGACTCATATGCTAAACATACAGCTCATTCTGTGAAAGAATTCCTCAAATCCTCAGAAAGTTTAAGTGCTTGACTGGCTTCCCCAGTCACCTGACTTAAATCTAACAGAGGACCTTTGAGTCATAATGGAATTGAAGAGGAAAAACCGTAGACCAAAGTCAAAAGCAGATTTAAAAGACTTTATTGACAAAAACTGGAATGATGTAGATAAAAAAAAACCTTTAGTAGAAAATAAGTGCAATCGATGCCTAGACTTTGTCAAGGCCAAAGGAGGCCCCACTAAATTTTATAAATTAAGTTTAGATTGTACATTTGCCCAAATATTTCAGTGGACGGATAATATTTTTGTCAGAAAAATGCCATACAGACTTATTTTGTATTATAATATTTCATATCAATGATAAACCATGAGTTCAGGCTATTATTCTGAAGCTTATAACTGTATAGACACTAGTATGTACAATTAAACATGAATAATGTGAATATGTCACTTAGTATCAGTCATTTCAATCACTTGCAAACTGGTGGACGGATAATTTTTTTGCTCACTGTATGCTGTAATCAAACAAAAACCTTGCCTGCTTGTTTAAAGCAATAAAACTTGTTTTAAAAGCTCCATTTGTCATTCCACAGTGCCACATTTTCACCTGGTGGTGAAAATTTGCACTATTTTTTTTCTTTCCGGAATTCTCTCCCCAATGGTCTGAATAGCCTACATTTCAATTTGCATCACAATCGGTTCATTAGATTGGGCTTTAAAGGGCTCTGAGTAGGGGAACTTATTTTATAACCACCCGGTACTTCCGATGATCTTTCAAACATTTAAATTAATAAGGTTGCAAAATCGTATAAATTTTCCAGTAAAACTCCTGAAAAAGTTAATAAAAAAATTTAATTTCTGGATAAATAAGAAATATACTATTTAAAAATTTTATAACTTGAAAATGGGTCTAGGAGGATTGCATTCGCGTCATATCTCCCGATATTAATAATTAAATAAAGAAAATAGTAAAGCAAATTCCACGGCTTGTACATGAACCAGGGACCTGATCATCTCGATATCATAACACTATGTCACCGTGGACATGGCATAACTTAATTTTTCTTTATTTAAAATATTTTCTGTATTTAATATTAAAAAGTTTTATTACTTAATTATCTGGCACTCGCAAATCCTTTCTCCCTTTCTAGCAATATTTCTGTATTCAGCTGAACGAAACCGAAATTGTGGCTTTCTCGATGCTGTGAAGGTAATAAAAACGCTTCCCTTTTCAATTAAACAGTAATTAGAAAAATCGATATTTTATTCAAAACTAAGATAATGTCATGCGATTTAGCAGACAACGTAGTCGGCTTAATCAACAGCCGCGCAATTGACAAGCCTTGATCACCTGAAGTAGGAAAAGCGATGCCTTCCATCGCTCATTGGCTAACGAAATCAAGGTTAAAGTTGACCCATTTAGCGGTAAACTCGTGTAAAAACTCATACGAACTTATCTCTTCAGGTTGAGAATATTAACGCATGAACACGTTCTTTACTTTATTTTAAGAATGCAGTCTATCCACATTTTTTCGCCGACTGTCTAATTTTCTTAAGACGTAATAAATTACTAAAGCATAAATTCGTGTTCTGATTTCTAGCATACATGCTCTGTCTGAATGGTCTGTACAAACTTTCAGAAACAAGCAGAAAATTTTATAATAAATGGGTCGAAAACGCTAGAGTTCTAACGGTTTTGAAGGTGTCAAGCAATAGACAAAATTAAGGTTAAAGCATTATTGAAGCTGTAAACTGTGATTTTTTTTCTACAGGGTAACTAGACAATACACTTGTTGTCAAAGGTAAATGCTATAACAAGGGAAATGCTATAGCAAAGGCTCAAAATGGCCTCCGGTTCTTTGAATTTTAACAAAAATTCCTGACATTTTCTGATTGTTTTGGTTCCTGAAAGTTTGTACAGACAATTCAGAAACACCCTGTACATGTATTTATATTTTATACGCTTTAAATAGGTGATAACTTTTAATCTCTTGATATTCTTCTTTATTTCCAAAAAATACTCTAAAAATTCAACAAAATTGCTATAAAAAAATGGACAATTTCAATATTTTGTAGAAAGCAAAGCGTTAATGATACAGTAAAAAAAATTCAATTTTTACATATGTCTTTAAGTTTGTGTGAATGTCAAGCCGATCGAGTCGTCAATCGAGTCCCACGCGGTTGGTTTGTTGGTTTATTAGAATTTTTGGCGTCGACTACTAAGGTCATTTTGCGCCTTTTACCAAGTTATATCGGTACGCAGCCCGGAACAAACACAAACTTACATGCCCGCGGCGGGATTCGAACCCACGACCAGGTGGACTCGAGAACTAGAAAGCCTACTCCCTAGCCGGCCCCACGTGGCACAAGGCCAAATAATAGCATGCGACGCCTCTTATTCTCATGATTGAAGTAAGATAACCAAATTAGTAAGTGTAGGAAGCAGATTCGACAAAACTTTATATAATAAGAAGTCTCTGTCTCAAAGAAAAGGAGGTAATATAACTTAATCCTACGATTAAGGCCCTTAATTTCCCTAAAATGCAAGAAAATTTTAGGACTTAATATTTTATCTAATAAAGTGAATTCATTTTAAACAGCTCATGCCAAGTGGGACCGGAAAAATAATACTTTACGAGTTCGGCTCAAAATTCGATCACGAAAGTTTATCCATGGAAGTAGTCGGGAATCTAAACTATGTGGAAAATAGCAACTCTTTTAGGTCCGTTTTGGTCCTGCTGATGTGAAGCTTAACAGCAGTAGCACGGCCATTGAAACCTGGAGGCTGCATTCCTGGCCAATGGTGATTGTATTGGCGGTCTTTGAAGATCTATTTCAAAACTCTATATAATTCTTTCAGCTGAAGAATTCTCATTAAACATGTCAACTGTCTGTCATTTTCTTTGGCCTACCATTTCGCGATTTTCACTGATGCTGCTTCTTGAGATTTCCATTTGGCAATGCCACTTATAGTTGAACGAGATATTTCCAGGATGACAAATCTGCAATAAAAAGATTTGTACTGTAGGTGACATACTATGGTGACACCATGTTGAGCAATTCATACTGTATCATTGGAGTAAAGGTGAAAACTTTTTCTGTCCAACTAAGGTGGTGGGGTCATAAAGACTGTTTCCTAATGATTACGCATTATACGAGGTGATACCCAAATTTTTCCGAAATGTACCTCTATAAAATACGGAACTTACACGATCTTTTAATTTCCACCGTCAGCTTTCAAATTAGTCTCTTTGGGCATCTATACATCGCTTCCAGCGATATTCCCACTTCTGGAAGCACTCCTGGAAGTTCCCAGGTTGGAGCATTACACCTGTTTAACACCTGTTGCGATTCCGCTTGGATCATTTCAATGGAGTCAAATCGCCGCCCTTTTAACCGCAATTTCAATTTTCGGAAACGGTAGAAATCACAGGGTGCCAGGAGACAGCGGTCATATTGTTTTGTTGAGGAAGTCCCTCACAGCGAGCGATGTGTGCACGGAGCATGTCGTGATGGAGCAGCCAGTCTTTCTGCTTCCACATCTCTGGCCTTTTGCGCCTCACGTTTTCCCTCAATCGTCTCAAAACGTCCCGTATGACAGTCCAAGGCAATCACAAACATCGTGGATGGTCTGACTTTGGTCTTCTCGGATCACATCACGCACTTTCATGATCATTTCCAGAGTTGTGCTTGTTGACGGTCCACAGACTCCCAACTTTCTTTGAAACGCTTAAACCACTCAAATGTTTAAGTCTTTGTAAAGTCAGCTTTTTTCTTAATAAGAGCCTCAATTTTTTGAACATGCTATGAGTAAGTTCAGGGCAAAGTTCCTGAGTAATATATTTCCGAACACTTTTGATGCATTCAATAAGATCATTTTTCTTTCTTTGGAAACTTTTTCAGAAGCCAATTCTTAATGATTGCCCATAGATTTTCGATCGAATCCAGCGAATTTCACGGATATTGCAGATCATGTATTCCTCTTTCCCGTAAATATGCTATAAACTGTTTGGATGTATAAGCTGGTAGACAATCTGGGTTGAAAATAATATCTTCAGGTGAACAGATCTTCTCAATAATTGGAATGAGAAAGAATTCCATCATTTCAACATAAATTTCAGTATGGATACGGCAATCTTTTTTTGTTGATGATTTGAGATTCTTTAAAATGTGGTAAAGTCGTGGCAAATTCTCGGCTTCTTTGTTAAAGGTCGATATTTTACGGAAACATATACGCTCTCATTAAGAAGACAAATGTTTGTTTTAGTCCCTCCCCCTACCTTCTGTAATATAAGTTATGAATCACCCTGTATAGTGAACATATTTCTTGTATAAAACATTGAATGCGCCCATTTCTTTTATGGTAATCCTGTATATTGAATCATTTTTTTAGCTTGAGGTGAAATTTTAAATACCTAAAAGCGAATAAAAAAGACTGTTGTATTTATTAGACTATTAAAATGTTTCTGAAAAAAATCAAAATAAAGTTTTAAAAGAAAACGCGATTGTTATAATGAATCTCTAATGTGAATTACTCAATTTATTATATAAGTAAGACAGAGTGAAAAAAGCAACTTAAATAAGGCATTAAGAAGTCAAGGCCTTCTGATTCTCCTCGCAAAAAGGAGAGAGCATAATCATATTCCATTTGTAATAATTTATTACCTAATCAAATTATTCCATTTAACTGTAGATACGGAAAGAAACGACTTTTAATTTTTCTTAAGTAATGAATTCCTTTTAAGCACTTTTGATGATCTGCCAGTTTAATGAAATTGTTTGAAAGCCTACGAGAGATGATTCTTTTACCTCGTTTAGAAAGAACTTTATTGGAATGCATTTGACTTGTCAGTTGTATTGAATTGTCCGGATGGAAAGTCCTTTCATTATTAATGGCTCGACGATGGCAAGACGCCAAGAGCTTCTTCCCTTTAAACCTAGGGAATTGATTCAAAGTTTCAGATTATTATGTTTTTCTCCTTTTTTCACTTCTTTCTTTCTCTTATCGGTGAATACCGTGTTATAAAAACAGCTGAAGAACTCTACCGTCTGTAGACGGGTGATGTTTTTTTCTGATCCATGGCAAATCACAATGCAAATAAAATTGTTTTTAATGTTAATGAATTTCATTTAGGTGACAGTTTCAAGATTCACACAGTGATAAAAATTAAGAAATATTTAATTTGAATGGATATGATCATTAAATTTCATTTATACTTTTCATAAATAAGAGCGAGCCAAAAATTTAACGAATTATTCATTCGTGGCAGATGGATCCCAGCCCACGGAGTATAAAAAATTATTATGGGCGGATACGAAAGAAAAAATGATAGAGCGCGGCTCTACAACAGGTTAATCACCATGATTGGATATGTGAAATTATGCATTACTTTTATCAACAGCAATGGAAACTTTTATCACAACATTACTTTGATAATGATCTCTTCTATAGTATAAGTGAAATTCATCCACTTTAGGCGATAAAAAATCATGCCCTAACCATCCTCAAAGAAAAGTCTCATTCAGACATATAATATTATCCTATTATAATTAATATCGTGTAGCCTCTACACGTAATCTGAAAGCTTTATTATTCTATGGAAATATATAAATTCTTTGACTTCTGATAATATCCACGAGTTGTTAAATTAACAGTTCGTTAAATTCAATGTTCAAAAATGACGTCATTCGCGCAATGTGTTGAACGCAGCAGTGCGGTATTAAAACCACGGTTTAGTTGGCTCTCTGCTGCAAACAAGCCGTCTGTGCAAGCTGTCTGCCACGATCGCCTCGTTCGCACAGGAAAACGATCCCACGTCAAGTCGCCGGTTTTATTTAATCAAGACCTTTGCCTATTATTAAACAACTCGATAAGAAATCTTTTCAAAATCATTACTATACCTTTTACAACCTTCTTAGCCGTGTCAGTATCTACTTGTAACGAAAATTCTATATTTTCTTACACAAAATCGTCTTCACTCATGAACGCCGCCATTTGTAAGAAAGCTCATGCAACAGAACAAGCAACGAAAAGGGTTGCTGCAAATTGTAATCTCAAACCAGTGCTCTGCTGCACACTACTGATCCTTCAACAGAGCCCAACAATGCTTTTAACCACTCCAGCTGCAGCGCTGAGCAACTGTTAAATTTAACAACTCGCGGTATCACACAGGGTGTTTCTAAATTATCTCCCGTATTATACATGTTTATTACTCAAAAACTTTTACAGATTATAACGTGATTTTTTTATTCACAAAGAAAAGCTCAAAAAGTTTCTTAGCATGCCTTATTAAATTTCAATGTGCCCCTCATTTATGGCGTGAAGGACGTCACAGCGAAACTCGATTTCCTCCCATGTTCAGGCTAGCATTTTGGTGCGGTTCAATGCATGATAGAGTAATCGGACCTTATATTTCGCTGAAGACACCATTACCGCTGCAACATATCTAGATATGATGGAGAACTACCTGTTTCCACAGGTGGAAGAACTGCAGCCCAACATAGTCTACCAACAAGATGGAGCACCTCCTCACTGCAAGTTAGGCAGTGCCCTGATGCGAACTTTCCAGGACGATGGATTGGAAGGGATAGGCCAATCCATTGGTCCCCTCGCTCACCCGATGCGAACCCTCTGGATTTTTTCTTCTGGGGATATGTGAAAGACAGAGTGTACAAGATCAACGTTGATGACATTGAAACTCTCAACAACAGAATAATTGAAACACTCGCTGAAATCACCCCCGAGTGATAGCCCTTCACGCCATAAATGGTAATGGGGGCACATTAAAATTTTTTAAGGTATGCAAAGAAACGTTTTGAGTTTTTCTTTGTGAATTTTTTTATCTAAGGTATGCAAAGAAACGTTTTTGAGTTAAAAATCACGTTAAAGCCTCTAATAGTTTTTGAGTAAGAAACATGTATAATACGGGAGATAATTTAGAAACACCCTGTATATCAAGTAATATCAGCTTTTTGAAATGAAATGTGTTATTCGCCTAAATGATTTATTTATTTTCATTCTCATATTCATTTTCATTAAAAGTAATGAACGTAATTTCCTTTAATTCTTTCATCAGAATTAAAGAATGTGATATTGTGTCTATTAAACAGAGTTCATGTCTTTTTATCACTTCTAAAATTTATGAAAACTGTTTCATAATACTTTTTTTTCGTTATAATGTTTTTTGTGATAAGAGTACTGATGAAGAGGGTTGTTAATTGAAAAAAATATAACAACAGCCCTGATAGGGAAGACCAGGGAAAGATTGGTACAGGGGTAGGTTTACACATTCCCTATAGCTTATTTACTGTTGGTCGGAACGTGCCACCGTCGAGTCAGAAGAAACGTTACAACCGCCATGTACTCAAGACAGTCTGGAGTCAGTTGCATGTGAAGATAGTGAAATAGAGAACTTTTTCTGATTTTGCTTCTGCTAAGTGAATTTTTACACTAATGTATTAGCAGTTAGAGAATAGGTGCCATCATAATCCATTATTGGTTATCCTGTTAGACTGTTTTTTTAAGTTATTGTTAACCTTATGAACAAAACGTAAGAGGCTGAGTTATAACCAAAGTTTTTATAGGGAACATGGGGCAGATTTACACACTTAAACCATATAAAATAGTCAAAAACCTGTGGAACAATGGGTATAAGGCACAGTGTAAAGAGGTGAGCACATGGTCACAGTACTACAACAGGAAATTCATTTTATTTTGTTTGTTTAAATTGTAAGAGCAAATTTGAAATCGATGAGGACTCATCCTGAATAATTTGTATCCTGTAAATTTGTATTATGTAATATTTGTATTTGTGTCCTGTATTTGAAATGTGTGTATCCTGACTGATTTATAATTACTGAATTAAATGAATTTGTCTGAATTTTTATTTTCAATAAACCGCATACAGGATGCCCGAAAAGTTTATGTGCAGCGGAAATTGTGGAGTGAAATTTAAAATTATAATTACAGCGGTGCAGGGTTCAGCGAATAAAATAAGAACGAAAAGGAGAAAAGGGAAGCGGGAAAAAAGTAAGAGGAGCGAGCGCTGTACCAATAAAGCACCCCCGCAAGCAAGTGGCTCAACCCGGGAGATCCAAATGAGGAGGCGGAGCGAATGAGTAGAGAGCAGTACAAAAAGGAAGGAAGAAGAAAAAATAGAGAGCGGTATTAGAGAACGAATGAAGAGAGGAAGAAGCGGAGTTTGGCAGGAAAGAGATAGGAAGGCATTCTGACAACAAGAGGAACTGCGCATCCACGCCCGGGTACTAGAGAAACGAAAGGACAGGAAGACCATGGAGCTTTAACGTGTGGAGTAGAACACGGAGGGCGGCTAACGATAGGAGAGGGCGCGCAATAATTGCGTAAACGAGAGCCTCCACGGCAGCCGCCCCGACAAGCAGTCCCAGTTAACTCGAAGTGAGGGAGACCAGCGTAGAGTCAACGAGGGATACCAGAGGTCTACCAAGGACGGGAACGACGAAGCCTCGAAGAACAACAAAAAGCGAAAGCGACAGTGTGCAGGTTGGCGCCAGCTGTAGCGCGTTGCGCGGCTTCCGCGAGACCTCAAGCGAAGTATTTGCTTAGTAAATGTGTTTTGCGTTTTCCTAATAAAACGAGTGACTGACTTAGTTTCCCTTTTGAAAATTGTTTTAAAGTTCTATTTAGCCCTGGCAAGCATGTGTGTTAACAGTTTTGTAGCTTCAGAACAATTTTATTAATGTGATATGTTTTTACTTATTGAAAACTTTCATTAGCCGTCGATCTGGTTAGAACCTCCCTATGGAACAAAATTGATTCTCCCTCATCCTCCCAATTAATTTTATGTGCGCTGACATGTGCGAGTAGGACCCTCCTCCGAAGCGTTGCACGAAATTTAACAAATATAAGTGCTGCTTTTAAAGGAATATTAAAAACAATCCTTATTGTTAGCTATTTTCATTATCTTCACATTTCTTGCTAATGCTGATATCATTTGCTAATATCACGCCTTCATTCTTCTGAATAGGACGGAGTCCCCATCCTCCCATGGTGGGCCTTGGACCGTTCCTGGTTTGATGGAGAACAGAAGAGCAATAAGAAGATTGTTGACATTTTTCAAATAACTTTGTTAATATAGTTTCCAAGGATAATTTGTTTTGAAGTTTAGTTCGAATATTTTAAAAAAACACCTGTTTTGCATTCTCGTCGATTTATCTTAAAGCTATTTACTGAATTTAACCGACACGTCCTGCTTCCCTAACTCTGCTGTCACTAGCTAATATAGATACGTGACAGTAGGTTTATCTACAGGATTGTTCTCGTATGTCTGTCCTTGGAGCGAATCCCACAGATTAAAATCCATCTGAGGCTAACCAACGTGCAGTGAGAAAATATTTTACAGGAAATTTGCCGTTTCACTCCATCCATTGCACAATAACTTTTTGGATACCCTGTTAAAGGTGTGTAAATATACTCCAAGCATCGTGTAACCCTTCCCCGATAACCGGGCAAGTTACACAGGTGAGATTACCTCAAAAATATTTTTAAGTTAATCATATAAATTTAAGGTAAATTAAAGGCACCACACTGTAGCTTAAAGTTTCAGTAATAAATGGATATGAAAATTGAGTGAAATAGATTTATTACTAAAACACAAAAATAATAATTAAAAAAGGGTATAATGTATTTCAGAGAAGATAGATAGCATAGCTTTGCATATAATAGTCACATTAACATTTTCTATGCAATATCTTCCTCTGAGCTCCCAACCGTTAATCGTTGCTAATAATCTAATAACACTGAGGAACAAATTTTCAAAACTTTTTTGCCTCCGATATGAAAATAACCATTTCTTAATGAGTTGAATGTGTTGAACACGAATATGACTGTGAAAATGCAAAATTGGCTCTAGTTTTTTTGTAATCTGCAAAACAATTGTGTACATAATAAAATGACTACCAATAGCTCTGGTCAACAACATTTTTGGTACCGGGGTAGATAGGTGTTCTAAACTATTTTGAGCGTGCTGATTCCAAATCTGAATTCCAAATTTCCCTATCACGTCAAGATCTCGAGTTATAAAAATAGTTTAAATTTTAATGGTAGCCATTGTTTAAATTTGACATCAGGAGACTGTTTTACACCACTGAAACTTATCATCCTGACGAGATAGAAAAATTTGGAGTTCAGATATGGAATCAGCACACTCAAATTAGTCCAGAAAACCTACGTTTGTCAAAGTTGCAGTTCTACTGGATAAATATACACGTTGAAACGTAGAAAATGAACTATATTAAATATCTCAAAAACTAGAGCCAATTTGAAAAAACTGATCTCATATTCGGAATCAGTGCAACAAATTTACCATAAAATGATTTCTAAATGATTGGAGGCAAAATGTGTGTTGACCAGTGTAATCAATAGTATTATTATTATTGTGCGTCCTAAGGAGGACAAAACGTTTAATCGTTCAGGTTTTGGCAGTTAAGTATATAATTCGTTAATATCGTCCTTGTATGATAGGTATGGTTGCCACATTTATCTACGTTACAATTCAAAATGCTTTGTGGTTGAATCAAAGGCATATCATTCCATATTTTAATGCAATTCCATGGGAAGTATTTGTCAGAAAAATTAGAACTAACTATGGGAGGCTAAATTAAGAGTTGTTTAGATGCCCTACAATCCCTTGTGAGGTTTAACCATCCTTTTATAAAGTGCGCCGGGTGTGAGTCATGCGTCATTGCTTTGACTAATTCTTTAAGTTTGGTCATATTTAAAATTGATTGAAAGGTAAAGAGCTTTATTTCGTTGCAGATCAGAGTGATGGATTGAAATCTGCTTATATTTAATCCTACTCTTAATATTCTATTATAGGCCACTTTTAACTTTCTTAAGGAAAAAACATTGTCTATGGCCCAAGTAGGTAAGGCATATGTAATTTTCGGTATAATTTTAGATTTCAAAATGATGATGATTTCATTTCTGGACAGAGTTCGTCGTAGCGACTTTACCAAGTAAGTTAATTTAGTAAGTTGACAAATAAGAAGTTCCATATGGGCCGTAAACTTTAATTGGTTATCAAATATAATGCCCAAGATTTTTTGAGTTTTTAGATGGGTAGACTTCTTCGATATTAGTAAAGAGGTAGTTTTATCTTCATTTATCGTCATGCCTCTCAGTTGGAACCAGCGTTGTAATAGGTCAATATCTTGCTTAATATCTTGTTCAATTTGATGTTCTGGGCCGCTCGTGTAAGTTTTGGTCAATATGATATCGTCGACGAATGCTTTCAGGTTAAAATGAAGCGGTAAAGTAGAGACAGGGACCAGGATAGTAGCGAAAAGGATGTTGCTTATCCCTGATCCTTGAGGTATTCCCCGAGTTGATGGACAGTAAATGATTTTATGTTTGTCTCTTATACCATTTAAACGGTTTGTGAATAAGTCCCGCAGTAGGGCTAAAATCCTCCCCGAGATGCCATAAGCTTCCAATTGTTTGAAGAGTTGCCCTCGTGACACTGTATTAAATGCTTTCGCGATATCAACCATGACAATTACATATATGTGGTTTTTATCCATAGCTTTCGTAGCTTCCATTAATATGGATAAAACTAGTTCTTGCGAAGATGTATTTGGCCTACCTCCAAATTGCGAGTTGGGAAGTTGAGTCCATAGGTAGGAAGTCATTTGTTTAAATAAAATCGTTTCAATGATCTTATAGATTGAAGGTAGGACAGATATAGGGCGGTAGTTTTTAAGATCTTGTTCATTACCACCTTTAAACACTGGCTGAATCAGGGCTGTTTTTAGAGTTTGTGGAAAGTTCTCTGTATTCCATATCGCCCATATAAGGTCAGCCAGCAGGCAATTACCATAATGGCCCCAATTTTTCAAAACTTTCTGATTAAAGATGTTATCATTTGGGTGGAATTTTAGTCTGATGGTCTTCATTGTCCACCATATCTCGTGTGGTAAGTTGATCGGCAATTGAAAGTCAACTTGTTTGAGTCCATCTTCCATGTCAATCGTAGTAGTAGCCTTTGTATTTAATGGGTCGTCAATCCATTTAAGGTAATCATTTATAGATTCGGTTTTTAGCCTTGTGTTGTTCTTTCTTCGACCTTTATTCACAAATTTCCGTAAATTAAAGTGGTTATTAGCGGTTGTAAGGTATAGGCGTTTGGCCTTACGAATTTCTTGTTTATACAGCTTGTTATATTGTTTGAGGTCTATTAGGTGCTGGAATAACCACTGTTATAAATTGCTAATAACTTAGTTTTCTCTGTTTTAGCAGTTTTAATATATTGTCCGTCCACCAGGGAATTGGTTTAATTGGCTTCCGATAGGGTTGAACCGTCATACCCGCGTCAATGAGTAATTTTGTCATTGCTTCGGAGAGTATATCCAATTTCCTATTAACATCCTTGGCATTCAGGTATGAGGACCAATCATATTCTTGGAGAACTTGTTTAAATGCCGACCAGTTGATTTGATGGTATCTGTACTTAATTTGCAGTGGGTTTGGACTGTTTTTGATTGTAGCAGAAGGCTGAATAATAGTTGTTTTCAGAGAAGCCGTTATAGTACGGTGGTCGCATTTAGGTAAAGTAGCTGGTAGGTGGTGAGTAATTCGAGTGTCAAGTGGGTAAGATGACAGGTGTTTTTAGGTGATTGTATCAGTGATGAAAAATGGGATATAATTCGATTTCCGTGGACGCAGGGTAAATCTGCTCAGGTGCACAAGGAAATTCGCAGGAAACGTCCAGGTGCTTTGCGAGATGGATGACAACGCTCGTCCACACAATGCCAATATGACACTGGCTCACCTATGGTTGAAAAGACTAACATCCGCTCTACAGTCCGGATTTGGCACCACCCGATTTTCACCTCTTCGGCTCACTGAAGAAACATCTGGGTGGTCATCGGTACCAGGATATGGAGGAGGCCTGTCTGAGATTACCAATCACCAGCCTTAATAGCTTTAATATCATAGTTGCTTTTAAAAGAGTTTATGTCACGTGGATTGCGTTGGCGGGAATCATCGTTGAGAGGAATGACGTGGGAAGAACGGCAGGAGATCGTGATGTCATCCCGAAGGAATCACGTGAGACAAGAAAAAAGAGAGGAGGAAAAAGTAAAATGGAGGCGACGGAGATGGCAGCAAGAGAGGTCTCCGGAGAAAATTGCGGCCTCACCGGGATTCAATTACGATCTGCGGCCAACGAAAAGCAGTCGTATGAAGGAATATAAAACGTTAGCGGACCCAGAAGCGTCGAGCGAGCAATTCTGGAGAGACGCCGGCCGGCGAGAGGGGAGACCCGGAGCAAGCGACGGAAAATAGGAGTACGTCGGAATACGGTGCGAATTTACAATTGGCCTTGGAAAGCAGGCTTGCTAGAGCGATAGAAAACTTCGTCAGCTACCTGGAAGCCTCAGCAAATTCGGCGGAAAGCAGCCAGAGTGAACAAAACCAGCCTCGCCGTCACCCAGTACCTATCGAGGAAAATGGAAGGCGACCGACGATAAATAACGACGGAGAAAGTGATACGCCCGGACTTTTAGTAAACGATAGGTCTTTTTCTCATAGTTAAACGCTAGATTTACCAAAATGTCCTGACATAATTTCTTTGCCAATAGTATAGAGCTACTCTTCTAAAAAGTCCAAGCAAATATCGTGAAAATTCAGAAAGATATCGTCGATAGAATGAGTTGAATTTCAGTCGCTCTCAAAAATAAACAAAACGATAAGGGGTGTTCTCCAAATTTTTATTTTTGGACCGGACACCAGTATTAAGTTCTTCTCCTTACGCTGATATGAAGTCAGTTACTTATCGTTTTGTTTATTTTTTGAGAGCAACTGAAATTCAATTCATTCTATCGGCGATATCTTTCTGAATTTTCACAATATTTGCTTGTAGTTTTTATAAGAGTAGCGCTATACATTTGACTAATAAATTATGCAAAAGACATTTTGGTAACGCTTGCGCATGCGCAGTTAAACATTATTTAGTAAAAATGCTCATATTTCATCAAATATTTAATATTTTCATATTTTAATTGCAGGGTTTTCTCTCTATTATAATTTGTCAAGTTTCCTGAAAATGGCATTGCATTGGGTTGAATACACTGCATGTTATGAACAATAAACTTACGAAAACAATTCGATTTTTTTAAAGAAATCTTTATATCTCCATGAATATACGTGCTATTCTCATATAAATAAACACGGATAAGTAAAAGAAGCTTCTTAATCCTATGCTAATGCTACAACGCATTTCAAGCGTTATTTTTTTCAGGGTGATCCCAAACATTATATTTTTGGTTCACTTTGTTGCTGGTCCCCTATTTGCCTTCGGAACAAAACCTTCGCTGAAATATATGTGGTGTAACATGCTCTTTACATCCCTTAAGTTTCAGGATAATTCGTCAAGTATTTTTCTAGATATTCGACAAAACGTTTAAAATCGAAAGTGTCCAATTACTTTCAGACAATCAGTATATATTTACATATATATCCTCAATAGCCGATTATCAAGTATAGTGTGTGCTTTGAAATTTATTACCAGTGCTAGTGATTTGACAAGAATCAGGTTCGATCTCTTGTGTCAAAGTGTGTGTGAAGTGCTCAGTGATTAGCCTACTTGGTGGCGATTTATGTGTTTCCTAATATGTAATTATTTAAGCCCGAGGGCGCTCACTAGATTTTTTTGTGTGATACCAATGTGAAAGTGATAATACAGCATTGAAAAGCCTTTCAATCAACTGTTTGCCTACGTCAACGATTGTGCGTCTTCCGACATGTGTTTAAGTGTTATTGCCAGCCGTAATTTATATGGCATCGTAGTCGTCTTTATCTGTCGAGTTCTTATTCTACTTGCAAGGGGATTGCCTTCGCATTCCGTGGGGTGGTCCTCTTGGGTAGCATAGCTTCCGAATTCTTTGTCTAGAATTCATAGTCCTCTACGTTCTTCAACTTCGTCGAAGACATCGATTTTCACACGCCTAATAAATCCTACGCCACAACTTCATATTCAAGATTACGCATCGTTTACGAATTCGACTTAGACTCCCCAATTTACGTACCTTTTAATTTTCCACTGCCAAACGCATCAAGAACATTAAAAACTTTATTTGTTCACGTTTAATATTATCTAAAGTTATTGATAATATCATTGTTTTCTGAAATAAAAAGAATTGTTTCGTTTTCTGTCTCTTGTCCTTAAAACTCTGCTGATCCACGTGACAGTTTAATTTTCAGTTGACTTGTACAAAATGAACTCCGTTATGATGTCCACAGTTTTTGGCTGTTTATATATTTTATTTCCCTTATGAGGATTAACTTTATTTTTACACGGAAAAAGTTTGAACGCCCGGTCTGCGTTGTCTCTAGCTATACTTCAAGCCGGGCGCTCGTGAAACGATGCTGACTTTGAGGGACTCCTGAAACGCTGGGACAAATGCCTAATTTAATTTGTTCATGAAGATTACGTTGAAAAATAAATCAAATTTCATCAGGTAACTATTTTATCTTTCATTTCTATGCCAATTTGCGACTTATATATATTGACTTATCCTCGTACAATTATTTGTTTTTCGAGCCGGTAAGTAATTTTTACTTGGATTTCGAGGAGTTCTGCATTTTTTATTTTATGTTATTTAATTTTTTTTTAATGTTGGTAGTGAAGCTATTTATAGCCACTTATATAAAAACTTCACAGAATACTTAAATTGCCCAGTATGTAAAGATACTTTTTGAAACAACATGGGATTACGATTTAGGTGATTGTACTGCGCCATAAAAATTTTTCGCTACGCTAAAATTGTACAGTTGCTACAAATATGACTAAGAACGAAATTTTTAAATTGATAGGAATAAGAGACCGGAAACCATCTCTCCTTATGTCAAAGCAAATGGATAAAAAGAGTAAAAAATATTCAAAGATCTTTGAGTGAAAATTTCAAAAATTTCAAAGATCTTTGAGTAAAAAATTTCAAAGATTTTTGAGTAAAAAATTTCAAAGATCTTTGAGTGAAAATCCATTCAAAGATAAAAAAAAATAAAAAAAATGATGAAAGTCTGTCAGGTTGACATCTAATTTTGAAGAAGAGAGTGAAGAGTCGAATCAACTCATTGAAAAGTTCCTAAATATTAAATCTGACAGTCTTTTGTCGTGAATGTGATCACCGAAATATGGTAATTCCATTTTGGAAATTTAATTAAATATGAACGAATACAAGATAATAATTCAACAGTATAAAGATTGATCGTATAGAAAGACCTTATAGGTAATATTATTTAATTAGATAAATAAATAATTAAGCCTATTTAATTATTTTCATCAGCATTTCAATTTTTGAATGATTTTCAGACAAAATTAAGTGGTATAATAATGTATTTTAATTCAAAGTTGGGCATTTTTCTTATTCTAGATACGTAGTTGTAGATATACAGTAATTCCTATCCCGACAACATCTAAAGCTGGTAGGATCTAATAAGAACGTTGTTTATATAGAATTAGATACAAATAGAGGTCAAGCCTACACGGAAATGTAAATTAAGGTCATCTGTAGCATGTCATATTTAAAAATTAACGTTGCATTATAAATTACAACTCTTTAATGTCTCTTGTTCGGTAAACATTGTGATTTATTTGCCAATTTCTCACAGCAATCTCATTAAATTTGTCAGATTCCATTGGTCCAGCATGTACAGTCTCACAAACACTTGTACATCTATTGGTTTTGAATTAATCATACAAAGTATGTGCTTTAACTTATAAAGAGTCATAAAGTAATTGTATTAATTAATGTAAGAATTAATTAGTCTGTTTCAAAATTTTAGTACCAAGAATTTATTCGTAATTTTTATAACATTCTTAAATAAAAAATGTTAATAAAAACTTGGGTCTAAAGTATCCAGTGATGTGCCCCGGTGGTGAAGATGGATATTATTTTAATCTGAGGCAAGTCAACAAGAGGTTGAATAAAGTCCCTGTATATGACCTAGAATTCCTCTTTTCGAATTTTTCTTAGAATGGATAGTCCCTTCGCTCTGTGTTGTATTGATTGAGTTATTATTTAACTAATTTGGAATTATAATTTAACTTCTTGAGATTACCTACAAGTGTAATTATCCCGGGCTACGTCGGGTCTTCTGCTAGTACAAAATAACTAAGAAATTCTAAATTCTTATAATTGAAACGAAATAGTCATCTTAGTATATTATGTCCATAATTTCTTCAATTCATCATTTCCTTTCTACGTCGCAAAATACACAATAAGAAAATGTCTTGCATTCACACTTTAATAGTAAAGAAAATTCCACAGCCTGGATTCGAACCACGAACCTTTCCTATTTTCATCAATAATTTAAATATCTTGAGGTTTGGCGTAGGATAAACCCTCAACGACCATTCATCAGATATTCTTTAATGAATATTACTCCATTAAGAAAGATAGTCCCAACCTGCAAACAAGGTGAGTGCTCTAACTAGCCCTAAGGAGATGTAGATAGCGTAATTAAGGTTGTTAATAGTATCGGATTTGCGGTAGGTAATACCGAAAAAGTAAGTATATCTCCATTATCAGTAATAACAAACCTCAAAAATACATATTTAAACCTATTTGAATTACTGCCAATAATAAAATAAAGCCTTATCTTCAATTTTTAATATATTTTATTTTTATTAGGATAAATACGTTGCATTTTATAATTACAGTAGAACCGACTATGGACTCGGTAATAAGGACTCTCGGTTTAAACGGACCAATTTCTTTCTTGATCTGTCCAAATGGCCTTTTTTTCAGTTCACGGATAATAAGGACTCGTTTAAAAAGGACCGCTGGTTAATAAGGACTAAATATTCAGTCCGCTGAGCCTTAGAACACCCTGGTTAAAACTTACTATTACTCGCGTGAGTTGAATTCAACTTTATTGATTAGCTGAGTCTGCTAGTTTATCTTTCATATAATGAAGGAAAGTATGAGATAGAGCTGGTGTCAAGCAATTCTAATAGTGATAAATAAAATTAAGAGTGATGAGGAAACAAGATGATGCAGGCGTTCCGTCGAATAACGATGCCATCGCAGTGAATAAAACGGTGAGATATTTTCTCTATGTAAACTATCTAGCGATATCGCTCAAGAACATCTAATGGCAATAGAGAAGCTCATTGTTAAAGAAAGTAACGAAAAACAAACAACCCTGACTGAGTTTTACCAATCACAATCAAAAGACTGTCGGAAAAAATTTTCGACCCTCGGTTCAGTTCCATTTACACGAACTGCGGAGGTTTAGTGATACGATCTTTGCCATTTATTTGTTTTATGTATTAAAAGCTCAGGTAAACAGTTACATGTACAGTAATTCCTTCAAATTCAATCATTCAATTTTTAAGTTACATTTACTGTAGTTTGAAATCTCATCTGTCTTCTTAATAAAAATTACACATTCCTTTGTAAACATTTGCGTTTTATACTGCACAATCTTCTCACATAGTTGCCCATTTTCGGATAATAGAGATTGTTTTCGATGGTCCACTGAAATCTGTACTAACGAAGTTTAACTGTAATTTGTATTGCAACTATTGAACATTAAACTAAACTCGTAAGAAACGAAAGCCCTAAATATGGGAGGGGGACTAAGCAGGAAAAAAGGGAAAGAGTTCAGGAATCATTCTGTTATTGAGAAAAATTACAGAAAAAACGCATCCGCGGAAGATTCTCATTGCCTATAAAAGAAAATTTACAATATTTGTTCGGATTTTCAAACGCTCATGTGATCCTGAAAGCTTTAATACAGTAGATTCAAACCGTTCAGTACAGTGAATTTATTTAGAACCGTTATAACTAAAAGATAGTTGACAGTTCCATTTTTTGATCATAAGTGTAGTTTAAGATAAAGAGTATAAGGTATGTTTTTAATGAATTTTTATTACCGGTATTACCGAAATACATTTTTTATTAGAAAACCGGTATTACCGGTAATGGTTAGCGCATTCAGCTGTGGAATTTTCTTTTCTATTTTCATCAATAAGTTATGTAATTTTTTTCTGTTTATGGTAAATGACAACATTCTAAAGTGCGATCCAAAGGGCGATAGGGAGTTTGTTAAGCCACATAAAATGATAGTTTGTGCTATTATTCATATAATAATAAAACTTAAGAGATGAAAGTGTCTGTAAGATGTCGACGACGACAGTTTCGTCAAATAGATGACTTCACTCCACTCGACGCGGTTCAATATCGTTAGTCTAAATTGGAGAAGATGGACTGAAGAACGAAACGTGAATTGTCATAGATTTATTAGAACAGGTATACGAACGTGACAATGGACAGATCGATCAACACATGCGAAGTCAAGACGTAGCGATAATACATTTCGTCCCTACTCTGCTGGCGACAGGTCGCAGAGTGTAAAGGGAGTATAGAATGCTCCAATAAGAATGAAGACAATTCGTCGCAGAATGGTTAAAACAGGCTTTCGGGTAAAATAACCTATACGAACACTGTAACTAATAGTGAGCCATCGTCGTGCACGCTTTCAAAAGTGTCGCACTAGAGCTACCTGACTATAACGAATGTCATATGGGGACGTTCAAGAAATACGTCACGCTCTTAGGGGGGGAGGGGGTATGAAAAGTGTGACCCACATGACATGGGAGGAGGGGGGGGGGGTGTTTCCATAAGTTTGATGTCACAGCAAACCCTTTCAAATTCTGAAATTTCAAATTCATTTTTTTCATGTTATTTCATTTGGGTCTGCCATTTTTGTGAAAATGAGTCAGTTAAGGCCTCTGCGCACTGGCGATTTTTGTCACAGCGGTTCTTTAACAAAAGAGGGGTACCTGGTTAACAAAAGAAGGGTTTATCAAAAGAATTGTTGAATATAATGAAAAGCATTCCTGGAAATGTCGCGGCTGTCGCTCGACACTGCAGAGCAGCGACATGCAGGTGTTTAGCCGAGGCACAGAAGGGGTTAATTTGCTATTCATTAGCCATTGTATTCCACTCTTATAACCCTCTTATTGTTAAGAAGTCGCTGCGACAAAAGTCGCCATTATGTTTTCTACACTTCGAGCATAATAATAGAAAGAAATAGAAATCGCCAATGTGTTCTATTTTTATGCTCGAAGGTTCTACATCACATGTTTGTATCTTGACTCTTCATTGGCCAATTCAGTAAATTCTGTCCCTATGATAAATTTTCTTCACCCTTTGTCACCTTTATTTCATCTGTCATTCACCCAGCCAAAACCACAAAGGCTCACGTTTTTTTTTTTATTTAAGTTATTAGACTTTTTATTAGACATCCATTACAAATAATTTAGAAAAAAGAGGCAACCCTATAAATTAGAAAGGTAAGAGGCAATTTTCTCGTTTATTTTAATCGGATTAAAAACAAAAAAACAGGCAGAAAGGAATAGCATTTGGAAAAAAATGAACACACAACCAAAATAAGGGAACTAAAGATGGGAAAAAAAAGAGGACAAACGAGTTAAGGGAAATTAAAATGGGAGAGTTGGAAATCTTGGTGAAATACGATAAACTACAATACCATCAGAATTTTCCATTTGCAGCAGGTTATACCATACGTACAGTAATTTTTGATCATAATCATGTCGTCTCATTCAAATCGCCACATTCATTTCACCCGAAGATTATTTTGTCACACAGTCAACTTGACATATTCAGCTCGTCCAAGAACCATTTTGCCACTTAGGATGCTGCGCTTCAAAAGAATTGCATATAGGATGCTATTGAAAGGGGTGATAGGTCAAAGGAGCAAATTAAATAGTATAATGTATGTTCTTTAAGTGCAACGATTATCCGTATTCACTTACTCACCAAAAGTCATGGTACACCCCCTCCAATCCATAATGAGACAGATCCCGTTGCTTCCATTCTCGGAATGCAGGTGCACAGGACTCCTTGATATCACACAATCATTGTAAGCAAAACTAGCTGCAGAAATGGCAGCACGCCGAGAGCTATCCGCATTTGAACGAGGGGTGATTGTTGGTGCCAGACGGATGGGTGCCTCAATATTGGATGTAGCCAACGCCCCACAATTTTCCCACACAATCGTTGCAAGGGTCTATCGAGAGTACAACCCATGTCGGACATAGGACGGGCCGCCGACCCTCATTTATGCCAGAGGTGTTTGCCGGGTCACCCGGCTTGAAACTGCTGACCGAAGGGTGACAATGGGCCAAATCACCATGGGGTACAACCAGGGACGTTCCACAACTGGGTCCATGAAAATCTGGCGAACCTTGGCAGCTGCAGGCTTTGGGAGCAGGAAGCCACGACGGGTGCCACTCTTGACAGCTGCATATCGTCGGCAATGCCTACCCTGGGCCAACCAACATCGAATTGAATCGCTGAGGACTGGCGAAGGGCTGCCTGGTCCGACGAGTCACGGTTCAGCTGTATCGGGCCAATGGTCGCGTCCGTGTCTAGCGCAGGCCACACGAAGCCACGCACCCCGCTTGGCAGGTGGAGGCTCCATATTTCTTGTGGCATGCAATGGGTCCATTGGTGCATCTGACATGCACTCTGCGTGCTATTTCCTACGTCGATCTGCTTGGGGACCACCTGCACCCCTTCATGAACTGTTTTTACCCCGCGAGCCACGGCATCTTCCAGCAAGATAATGCGCCTCCACACACGCAATTGTGACACGGTAGTGGCTGGAGGAAAATGCTACCCACTTCACGACAATTATTTGGCATCCACGTTCCCCAGATTGCAATCCCATTGAACATTTGTGGGACGTCATCGAACGATCTGTCAGGTCGTCAGCATCGTTATGGAGTGCAGTGGAGGCGGCATGGCTTGCAGTGCCTGTGGATGTGTTCCGCTGACTGGTAGACTCTCTTCCACGACGGGTCGCCGCCGTTATCCGGGCCAGAGGGGGCCCAACACGTTATTAGTGTTGCGCTTGTCTTTTTTGTGGTAGAGGTTGATACTGTTGCACCTCCTGACTTCAATAATGACAATATCCCCAACAGGCAACTTATATTATCCCAAACCATAGCCACTAGCTGAATCGAAATTGAAGTGTGTGTATTTTTATCATACATAATATACTTATCCTTTCTTAAAATTAATGATTCATGAGACAAAACTCTGTCAAAATTCTGGGGAATAATATCACAAATAAATATTACAGGTAAACCACTTTTATATTTTGGAGCGAGAGTTTCCGTCTTTAAACCGATGATCCCACAAATCTATAGTTATTCAGTTTCTCTGGGAGATTTCCCTTAAACTTTCATTCCTGCGATTATAATAACGCCATGGTTTACTCTTAACTCTTACTCTTTTAAATAAAATTACATCTCATATTTTTAATAGAAAGAGCAGCCCACAGCAGTTAGAACAAAAAATAAACATTTCCGTAAAAATTATAGTTCTCCTAAATCAATTCCGAACTTTCCTTTTAAATTAAGCTCTTAGTTAGCTTATTCTAAAAAACGTTTAACTTTATCCCAAAACAATAAAGGTATATTTCTTATGAGGCTCAGAAGGAGTCCGAGAGACGAATCCTCGCGCTGGAGGTTACTTTCTTTGGTGTCGAGAGCGAATAGCTTTCTTTTCATAAAGGTAAATATACAAGCTTTTGTTTAATTATTTTTTTATACATCATTAGGATTGTTAGATCTATACTGGAAAGAACATCTAATTATATTGTGAATGTCCCAAGTGGTTAATCCTTTATTTTCTTTCTCTTTTTTTTTTCTCTTAGATAGTTTTTTCCAACGGAAACCAACAGGAAGCACACCCCTCCCGGCGGGGAGCGCAGGGGGGGGGGGGGGTGTAGGCTAACGGCGGGTTAGTTAGTTTGATTAGTACGGGACGTCGATCTTAATCTACACGATACCTCACAGTCTTTTCACCAAATTCGTTGAAAAACATAAGGGCGTCGTCCGACTCGGTCTTGGATCTTTTCCGGTGGAAGAAAGGAAAACTCTCGACGCTCTTCCAATTAACTTCTCCTCCATGCGAAGGCTCTTCGTGGTTGACCGGCTAATCGTTCCTTTTCTCCTTTTGCAACTCTCTGTACATACAAAACCCAAAACAAAACGATAGTTTCTGGCAAAACTTAATGATCATGGCCAAAATTTGATCACCAGACGTATATGTTAGACTTCGCCTTGAAAATTCGAAGCAGAATCCGGGCCTAGAACGACCATCCCTAGGATCTTGGGACATCTTTGAGCTGAACACTTATCAGTTTTCTACATGATCCCAAACGAACATGTCATCGTCGGCCAATATTCTCATCGGAGTTCCATGGTGGAGCCTTGATGCTAAGAAGAAAAACTACCACTTCACCCTGCCTCTTCTAAATCTTGAAAAAACTCAAGTCCACATTGTTCTAGACTCCACGCGCTCAACAATCTATCTCCAATGTAAATAAACTTTTCCTTTTCAACAATGTCTGTGTTAAAAATATACTAAAATCATCCCAATTCATTTCATTTATCACAATCCTGTTTTCATTACACCAAATTCAATTATTATTTCATAGTTCACATTCAGTCATTTCCATTTATTCTACTATGTTTTTCAAGTCCCATTAAAATATTTCGCAACAGCAACAATTGGATTTATCTACTGGCAGAAATGGGGGTAAATCATCGTAAAAAAACGTCATTTTTTGTTTCAAGACACTTACATTAGGCAGGTGTGCCATGACTTTTGGCGAGTGAATGTATAATATAACTGGTCCCGCTATCTACACACACTGGCCAGTGAATTAGAAACCCATGATGAATTACTGTACTGATATATAAAGCGGGGTCACAGGTCAGAAACGACTGTGATATGCAAATGAATGCAATCATGTGAGGTACATGCTCATTCCAAGCTGCAGATACAGGATAGGAACAAGCTGCAGCTGCTCAAGTTGAGCAAAATGGGGAAAACAGCAGATCTGTCTGAGTTCCAAAAGGGAGTTATTGAGGGAGCCCGTCTAGCTGGAGCTACGATTTCCAGGACAGTGCACCTGACCGGTATCTCAAAAGGTCAGGTCTCCAAGGTGTACAATGGGTGGAAACGGAATCCACAAGAGTTGTCGAAACGGCAGAATTGTGGATCAAAAATAATCAACACAGCCAGGGACCGACGTCATCTGAGACGGATTGTCCAGCAAAACCGAAGGTCTACTGTGGAGTAACTGACGGCAGACTTCAATGAAGGATCATCGCAACCCATCTCCTCCAGAACAATGCGCCGAGAGTTGAAGCGAATAGGGATGGGAAGTCGCATGCCAGTGAGGAAGCCCCTGGTGTCAGCAGCAAACCGGAAAGTTCGCCTGCAGTGGTGTAAAGAACGGTGTGACTGGACAGTAGACGACTCGAAAAAGGCGATGTGGTCGGAAGAGTCGCGTTACACATTGTTTTGCACCGATGGCCGGCAGAGAATTTGGCGGCAGCCCCATGAAGCGATGGACCCTTCATGTGTTATGAACACAGTTCCAGCTGCAGGTGGAGGTGTCATGGTATGGACCATGTTTTGCTGGTATGGCAAGGGTCTCCTGATATTCCTTGACAATCGGGTGAAAGCCAAAGACTACCTTGCAGATCAAGTCCATCTGGCAATGGTGCATTTGTACCCAAATGGTGACGGGTTCCTCGTGGACGACAATGCTACTGTCCGTTGAGCAAGAATTGTTCAGGAGTGGTTTTCTGAACATGGCACCGAGTTGCAACATCTGCCGTGGGTAGCGCAAAGTCCGGATTTGAATCCGATCGAGAATGTTTGGGACATGTTGGAAAGAGACATTCGTCGAAGGCATCCGCTTCTGTCTATTCTGCAGGACCTGAAGGTTTCTCTGACGAATGCATGGTCTGCGATTACCTTATCTGCATTGCAACACCTTGTAGAGTCCATGCCAAACCGCGTATATTCTGTAATTACAGCCAAAGGAGGGTCAATACCATATTGAACGAAGGTTTCTAATTCATTGGCCGGTGTGTGTGTATATGGTGAGCTAAATGTGTCGAGTCAGCTTAGTGACAGAACGATCCTGGAACGAAGTGAATGCAACGAGCTGAACGTGTGACGAAACGGCTAGGCACCATTAAGTAGGGGTGTATCCAAAGTTTATTCCTTTTGTTTGTTGAAAGGGGGGGGGGTTGACTTAGAGTGTGACGTTTAAAGGGAAGGGGGGTATGAAAAGTGTTACACAGCGTGACATGGGGGGACGGGTCTGAAAAGGCCAAAAAGAGCGTGACGTATTTCTTGAACGTCCCCTATTGTCGTGTTCAGCGACGACTCACGCTTCTGTCTTTGCAATGATCATCCGAGTACGACTTGGCAATCGAGATGATCATTTTACCGGTTATATGCGCCACACAACTGTCACTGCAGTTATGGTTTCGGATGCTCTCAGCAACAACAGCCGTTCACCTCTAGTGCTACATAAACACTAGAAAATGAAAACTATTTTTCGAGGGCCCATTTTTCAAACTCTATTTACAAACGCTTAAGTAACAGTAAAAAAGTTGCTTCAAGATATTTCTGCCGTGATTTGTGATCATCTGACATGCAAATCAGGCAGTAACTCAAATTGCATATTTAATAAAGTGTACCTAATAAAGTGGCAGCTCAGTGTAGTATCGTGTATTTTCTGAACGAGAACGACTTGCTCGATGTAGTCGCAAGCTGATTGCTAGAAAGGGAGAAGAAACGTCGAGGCTACAAAGAAAAGAGATTAGGCAAAGTCCTGCAAGACGCTTCAGTGAACCATATTGTTATTAGAGAATTTTCCGTTATTCATTATTATAAAGGCGTATAAATCGGAAATATGCAAATTCGAAATAAGGTAAGTCGGGGAAAGACGTAAGCTGGGCGAAGAAATAAGTTCGATAATATATCATTTATATGTAACTAGATGGAAACGCTTCCTACAGCGATGCGTAGAAGTACTCTACAGTATTAGAAGGGGTAATGTCGGAAGCTTTCATCTGTATATCGAGTTTAATCGATATTGCTATAAAATATTGTGGGACTGAAGATACTTTACAATTTAACTTCCCGGAAGAGCGCATAAGTTCACAGCCCGCCGCTAGAGGGTGACGGTGGAAGTCACGTGACCATACAAAGGAAGCAGAAACAAGCTTCAATCGTTCAACGGTCATTCGGAGGCGTCAAAAGAAGAGCAAAGAGGTGTTGTTCGTTTTCTGACAGCGAAAGGAGTAGGGGGAACGGACATTCAACGAAGAATGTCGCAAGTGTACGGTGAACACTGCATGTCCCTTGCAAGGGTCAAGGCGTGGCACAAGCAGTTCAGGGAAGGACGGGTGTCGTTAGCGGATAATGCACGGTCTGGAACACCGAACCGCATTAACGATGACATCGTCCAGCTGGTTTATGGACTCGTTACTCAGGACCGCCGAGTTACAGTGAAAGCCGTAGCCGCCGAGGTTGGATTGAGCATCGGAAATGTTCACACCATCATAACGGATAGACAGAACTGGCGCAAAGTGTGCGCCCAATGGGTGCCCGACAGTTTTCAACCACAACAGGAAGCATGTCGAATGGCCCACTGTCTTGATCATCTGTAGGGCTATTCCAGGGAAGGGAATGATTACCTGGCACGAGTGGTGGCAGGAGATGAATCTTGGTGTCATCACTTCGAACCAGAATCGAAACGACAAAGTCTCCAGTGAAAGCATCCAGGGTCACCACCACCAAAAAAATCCAATGCAATCCACACAAGTGCAGGAAAGGTTATGCTGACGTTCTTCTTTGACCAAGACGGCCCCATTTTGATAGACTTCCTGCAGCACGGGACAACAGTGAATGCCCAGCGTTACTCGCAAAACTCGACCACCCTTAGCCAAGAAATCAAATCGAAATGACCAGGCAAGCTCACCCGTGGCGTCATTCTACTCCACGACAATGCATGACCTCATACGGCCAACACAATCACGGCACTCTTGCAGAAATTCAAAGGGGAGGTTCTCGGTCACCCTCCATACAGTCCATAAAAGAATGATCCCGCAAGCAAGTGGCTCAACCCGGGAGATCCAAATGAGGAGGCGGAGCGAATGAGTAGAGAAAAGTACAAAAAGGGAAGGAAGAAGAAAAAATACATCACCAGCTTGCGGGATGATTCTTTTATTAATATTTTCTTTAATTCTTTTTCCCCTGACCAAGATTATAATTCCGCGCCATTTTCATTTCATTGCGGCTACAACGTGGGATTTTTTTCTGTTTTGCAACAACGATGGAATTCATTATCTCTCCACAACGATTGTGAAATGAACTGCTCTAGTGAACATCTTATTTTGCAGTTAAGTGTAAAACAATTGAAAGATTTTAAAAGCGGTTTGTTTTATTGAATACTAGCTGATATACCCAGCGTTGCTCGGGCTCTTTTTTGATGAAAGTTTGCAATATCTGAATGGGAATATACAGTAAAAATTAACACATTAAAACAGTAAAAATTCATATAGAAAAACCGAAAAAAATTTTTTTAATGTAATTGATGGATGTAATTGATCGTTTGTGTCTGTGTACACTGCAATTCCAACAATTGATAAACTGTTAGGAAATAAAGAAATTAAACTGGAGCAAACTGCAAGCATCAGGTAAATGATATTAATTAGAAAAATGGAAGGAAAAATTCTGCGATTTGGATTTGAACCAGGAACCTCGACTGTCATGGTCGACACCTCTACTAATTGGGCCATGGTTTCTTAATTGAAGAGGTTATGAGTCATAACTTATGACACTCTCATTTAAACGCGATCCCGCTATTATTTTGTCCACCAGATGGCGAAACAACGAAGTATGCTTTAAATAATCAGATATACAATAGAATTCAACATATAAAGCACAAGTTATCGATGTTTATTTTAAGGCACAGCTAGTTATACATTTTAAGCTTCTTATCTTAAATAAATGATTCAAAATGATTCATAACAATTTAATAAATGGAACATAGATTGCTCCAATTGGACAATTAGTGATTTACGTAACATCCACCAAGGGACAGTTGATGATTTACGTAACAACTCCCAAGTTTCGGCGCCATTAAATGACGTCAACTAAGCAACAAAGCCGACCTTGCCTGTTGCCTCCGAGATTAGAGGCAGCGCCTCTAATCTCGGAGGCAATACCTAGGCAGGCTTTGCTGCTTAGTATAAAAATTTTTATTTGTTTTTTTATTTAAATAAGATCCTAATAATTACTATTTTTATTTTTTTTTTATTTTTTAATTTGTACTATTTTACTATAAATCCTTTAATTTTTTAACAAAATTAGATACAATAAAATGTTCTGATGATTAAAAATATATTCATTTTCTTTGCTTATAAAAGCAAGATTTACCAAAAATGTTACGTTACATAAAATAAATATTTATAAAATCTAATTATACATTACTTTATAAAATATTTATATAATAAATAATATTATATATTTAAAAAAATGAAAACAAAGAAATCATGATTACAGTAAGTTACGATTTATAATTTAAAACAAAATTTCATAATAAGAAGCTTTTATAATATTTTGATTACATCTTGGAAATATCACCATAAAAACAGGTTTCTTGTTAACAAGTATATACAACTAAATGAGCCATCATTTTCATCAAATATTTTGGCATTCTCAATATATAAATCAATGAAAAACATTAAATTTTAACTGAAAATTTATATTAAAAAAAAAAAGTATATATTTTCACCGGAGCACGGCTTTCACATCATTAATAGCATCATTAATAACATCCCATTAAGAAGTGACAAAACATCAGACATTTAAAAATAGGTTTGTTTAACTGTCATATTTGCTACAATTGTTGTAATGCATAAAAAATTATTTTGCAATCCACTATGATTTGCAAAAAAGTGCACCTCTTTAAAAGTGATTCAAAGTGATGGTAATTTAAAGACAGAACTCAGAATTAAGGAATCAGCCACTTTAAAAATATATCAGTGACCCTCAGATAAGCTAAACGTTAATTTAATTGCTAAAATAATTACCTTTAAATTAATCATCGCACTCATATGTTCATTGGAAGTCGAAATATTTTTTAAGATAAATTAGATCGTGGACGAAGCTCACACATGTTACTCAAATTCTTAATTTATCTTAATAACATTTCATTAAAATAAGAATTTAGTTATTATTGATATTGCTCGAATGCACATTTTCTGTAATGATGTGAACAATCATTGCCGAACTTCAGCCTTTGAGTCCCTGAAGGTTTGAAGCCAGAGATCGTTAGACAGCTAAATTTTTCTTTAACGGTCTCTGCATGAAGCCCGTTACATGAAAACTCAAATTTTTCTCCTTGAAGTCTCATCTCGTAATCAACGCGAAAAGGGAAAATGAAACCGAACTTTCAAGCAGCGCCGTCTGGTTAATCGCACCAACAGTCAGATTTACGAAAATTACTTTAGTCGAAAACTCATTACAGGAAATAGCTCGAGATGCCAAGTCTCTTTACTTAACGGTCTCTGATTGGAACAGTTACGAGTGTCATAACCTCTTCAATTAAGAAACCATGAATTGGGCTATCGCAGACACTGAACCACTAAGTGTCTTAAAGATAACAAAGTAGTCTTAACCTGATGTTTGGTGCTTGCTCCAGTTTAATTTCTTTATTTCTTATCGTGTGTTCATCAAACATTCTGATGGTTTGGATAAGAGAAATTCACGATCTGTGAACCGGGTGCCCACCTCCCATTGGGCTTTCCTTCTTGACAACTTGGTTTTCTTTAAGACACTTAGTGACAACATAGCTGTTCAAGTGTCTGTGATAGCCCAATTGATAGAGACTTCGACCATGACAGTCGAGATTCCTGGTTCGAATCCAGGTCGCGGAATTTTTCAAAATGGACCTATAAGAAACACACATGGACCTATCTGTTCACTATGCATTTCAAAATGGCTAGACCAATCTTGATGAAATTTTTCATGGTAATTTCGATGGAGCCTGGGAAGGTTTTGGGTAGGTCATGGTGGAGATATCGCGCTTCATGGAGAGCACACTCTACAATTCGTTACCCCCCTCCCTAAAAGAGGTTAATTTGGTTAATTATGCAGTGCCACACCAGTAAATGTGTTACGTTTGTAGTGCAACACCAGTTAATGTGTTAACAAACTGAAAATGAATTTTATATAAAAGATTATTTTTTTTCGAAATCTCATGTAGACAGTGCTCTTCTCCTTATTTTTAAGGTCATGTGTGCAAAATTTTATCAAGATTGGAATAAAACTGTAGATTTTTATAAGACACAAACATATATACACATATACATACATACATACATTTTTATATATATAGATTGTAGATTATGGGTGGGCTGTATATGTGAATAAATTGTAAATATGGAAATCTTTTTATAAATTAAATATTTTATGATTTTAATTTTTTATTTTTTTACTTTTAAATGTGGGTTTTTATAATTTTTATTGAAAAATTAATTGGGAAGTTTTAAATTGTAAATTAATCGATATTGTAGTGAAAGGTAAACGCTTTGGACTGATCAGTACTTGAATTATATAATAGAACGAAGTGTCAAAAGACATAGCAGTGTCATAAGTAAATTTTCAAGTGTCACTTGCATCGTATAAAGGGTGTATATACAGAGTGACCCAAAAAAAGGGAATTTTTGAAATGCGTAGTGGCAGCCTCGAGCAGGTGGCAGCAATGTGGGACAGTGGAACGGGCAACAGCGTGCGCTGGGGAGAAAAATGTTTTTAGCCGTGTGATCTCAAGATTCGGTAACGTTCTCTGGCCCCCTAGATCGCCAGATTTGTCCGTTTGTGATTTTTTTCTTGTGGGGCTATCTCAAGAGTAAAGTGTACACAACTCGACCAAGAACTCTGGATGAGTTTTTTTAATAATAATAATTCATTGTAATCCAATACGTCCATCCAGAGCCTGTATGGCCTGAGGCCGACGAGTTGGGTCTCTGGATGGACCTGGGACCTGGATTAACGACTGCTAGCCGTGCCTGATGTTGCTTAACTTCACTGAAGTTGTGGTTTCAGTGAAAGCCCACCAGGCCACGCCCTCCCCCAGAGAATTCAGGATGAAATTCACAGTATCCCAGCTGAGATGTTGCAAGGGTCAGTGAAGAATCTCAACAGCAGATTTCAAGAATGCATTCGTACAGGAAGACGCCATAAAAATGATAAATTCCATTAATGTTTCGTAAATGGCAAGTATACAGGCTTCAATTCCTATCAATAAAATATTTTTCTTCCATCATTCTTGTTATTGGATTGTTAAAAAGTTCCCGTTTTTTTTTGGTCACCCTGTATAAGCAGCGATATCAGTGCCGTCAATTCGACTATTGTAACGTGATTATGGCTACACGACGAGAATTAGCAGATTTTGGAAGAGGAATGATAATTAGAGCTAGACGCATGGATCATTTCTGAAGTGTTGCGGGCATTCAACATTCCTCGATCCACAGTGTATAGAGAGTATCTCATTTCAGGCATTACCTCCTACTACGACACAGCGTAGTGGCCGATCACGGCTGCTAAATGCTCGTGACAGCGACATCTGAGCAGAATCGTCCATTGTAACATACACAGGTCACTACGTCAATAATTAGCTACACTCAATGACGGACTTATTAGACACTTGTCTACGAGGTCAGTGCAGCAAAATTTGGACTGATGGGATATGACAGCAGAAGACCGACAGGAATGCCTTTGCTCACAGCACACCATCTGAGGCTGCGTCTCACCTAGGTTCGTGAATATATTAATTGGACCTTAAATGACTGGAAACACATAACTTAGTTCGAAGAGTCACGATTCAAGTTGCTGCAAGCTGATGGTAGTGTTCGAGAGTGGCGCAGATCCCATGAGACCATGGTCCCAAGTTGTCAAGAAGGTACTGTGCGTTGGTGGCTCTAACATTACTCGCGTTTGGTTTGAGGAACATTCTGAACAATTCAAATGAATGAACTGGTCACCTAGATCGCCAGACATGAACTACATCAAACATATTTAGGATATTATCAACCGGCACCTGCAACACTCATGCAATTATGGGCCGCCTTTGTGAACATCTCTTTAGAGGGCTTCCGCCGATTGCACTTCGCCCTTGGGAAAAAAGAAGATCATAGACGATATTGAATATGTATTCCATAACCTTTGGCACTTCAGTGTATAATTTTCAACTGTACAATTTTAAAATGTATTTTTCTATTTCTTATATTAATTAAAAAATAAATAAAATTCCATTTAATTAAAAGAAAACAACTAAAATAAATAATAGAAACAATGAAAAAAAAGTCACCCAATTGATAAATGTAAATGTTGAAGTGGACGAAACACAATTGAAACAAAGGTCTTGTGGAGCTTATGTAAATGAAACACAGAAGAAACGAAGATCTAGTGGAGAAATGTTACACGAACACAGGGAGGCACACAGTTACAGGTGAAGAAGGTCTATGATGAAAGTTCGATGATTCGTAGACACGTAGATGACAAACTTGAAATGTATTAAAACGTTTTCGGGATTTTTATCCCATCTTCAGTATGTAAACTTCTTGAATGAATTTCAGTTAAAAACAATATAATAAAAGATATAATAATAAAAAAACAAAACAATGTAATCTAATACAATGTGTGATATTATGATTAGTTTGATTGTTCTTCCCTTCTTCACCTGTAACTGTGTGCCTCCCTGTGATCGTGTAACATTTCTCCACTAGATCTTCTTTTCTTCTGTGTTTCATCTACATAAGCTCCACAAGACCTTTGTTTCAATTATGTTTCGTCCTTCAACATTTACATTTATCAACTGGGTGACTTTTTTCATTGTTTCTATTATTTATTTTATTTGTTTTCTTTTAATTAAATGGAGTTTTATTTATTTTTTAATTAATATATTTTATCACAACTCCTGCTCTTATATAATAATTTTCTATTTCTTTATGACATTTTCTGTACTTAAGAAAACTAAATTAAGGAACTATGTATATAATTTATCACATACCGCATCTGCTACTTGAACGGTATGACGAAATACTGATTCGGGTATAGGATGTAAAAATATACCAGGATAAGTACTAAGTTTGTAATGTTTCAATATTGTTATTAATTAAATTCTAAAATGTTAATGGCTGACAATAGAATAGTTCAGGAACAATCCTATTTAGTTGTTTTCATGTTGCTACTTACAATAGAGAGAATAAACAAAAATGCTTCATTAAATATCAAAACAAGCAATCACTTAAAAAGCACAAACACATGAATGCAAAACAACTTTTAGTGAAAGTGTTATGGGATGGAATAAAGGGATGTTCGGGTTTTAATTTCTTGTGTGTGACGAGTTGTGAATGAAAAGCAAAACAAATTAGAGTAAGAATCACGTCTATTGGAATCTTACTTTTGGGATGTTTCGTCGGGCTTCGCCTTCTTTTGCTCCTGCACGCACAGATGACAAAAACGCTGATAAGGACCACGGTGATGATGGCAGCGATGGGGACCAGCACGAGGGGATCCAAGTGGAACATAATCAGATTATCATCGGGCTTCATCACTACCTCTGGTTGAAGTGTTGCTGCGTCATTAAGCAAGAAAACCCAAAGATGAAGAACAGAAGGAAACAAAAAAAAGTTATCCATATAGATAAAAAGAAAAATGCATTTCCCATAATACAGTTAAACCCACTCTTCAAAATACAGCTTCATTATCAAACAAAAGGTTCATTAGTTAAAGAAATAAAGGAGGGAAAAAACTCTTTCCAATTAAGCTAACGAAAATTGCTAATGAAGGTGATTAAGTCATAAGTGCATTATTGTCTAATAGTGCTTAATGAAGAGCCAGTGGCTGAAAAACACTGAATTCACTATGCAATGCTTTGTGTTGATGTTTAGATTAGGTTTTCTTGGAAATCTTATGCTTACTTCTTCCTAATTAAAACATTTTAGCACTATCTTATTCAGTCTAATAAGAATATTTTAAATATTCCTGAACTAAAAGCTTTTTAAATAGTAACTGAAAAATATAAAACATCATAATGTATGACGCACGTAAATGACAATTTCGTTAATTGGACATATCCTTTATCGAATTTTTACGAAACTCATTAATGGAATTCAAATTATATTATTAACTAGCTGTTTTACCCGGCGTTGCTCGGGCTCTTTTTTGATGAAATGTTGCAATATCTGTGAGTTAATATACAGAAAAAGAACACATGAAGAAAGATTAGAATTTTTTTAGAAAGAATTCATGTTTTATATTTTGCTAAAGGGCAGTATTTGGAGACGTCATCCATTGGGAACTTTTTAAAAGAAATCTTTTTGAATTTTGAACATGAATTTTTTTCTATTTAAATTGAAAGCTTATTTCGTTGCTCGGGGTCAAATTCGAAAAAATTTTGATTCATCTGAATGTGAATGTACAGCTAAAATGAACACATGAACAAAGTTTAGAATTAATAAACCATAAAGGAATGACATAACCAAGTACCGAAAGGCTAAACTAAACAATTCAACCATATTTTTCAACTGGCCTAATTAACATTGAAAGTTTCTAATAGACCATAATGATATTATTAAACCACGTACCTTGGAACCAATTTGAATTATCATTAACTTTAAGTTGTATTCATAATTACAATCATTGAAAGTTGTTAAATTTAAATATAGTATATTTTAATAGCATTGAAAGTTCCAATGAATCATAATGGTCCCACTAAACCACGTGACTTTGAAACAATTTCTACTATCATTAATTTTATGTTATATTCATTCATGACACGTCATTCCAAATTGTATGATATATTACATGCAATATTTTAGCTTTGAAAGATCCAATGAACCATAACAGTTCCACTAAACCAGATGCCTTTGATCCTATTTCATCTATCAATAATTTAACGTTATATTCATTCATGACATCTCATTCAAGTTGCTTATAATAACGCCATACGAACTTCTCTTTCACTATCGAGATATGCCTCAATAACTGAAGCTTGTAAAACACATGAATTACACACGTTGAATAACCTCATAATGTATTCGAAGTTGAAAGAATTATACAATGCCATCACATGTACCGACCATCCGATACATTATATTAGAAATTGGATGTTGGATAGCCTCTTAATTCGTGATACGCAAAGGTATAAGATCATTCCGCCGTGCATTATATCTCGCTTCAAATCATCATTTTTTCCTTACAATACAATCCCTATATAGAATGCTTTGACGAATGACTTAAGGTCTCAAATCATGAACTGTAAAGTTAAAAACTGTTATAATCATATGCAACATGTTCATAGAATGTTACAAAGCTATAGCGGTTATTAATTTAATTGTTATTCTACATATCCTATGTTGGGATGCAACTATTAGTAATAATAATATAACATACAATATATTTACATGGAAAGTTCTAATGAATTTTAATGGTTCCACTAAACCAGGTGCCTTTATTACAATTTCGACTATCATTAATTTTACGTTATATCATTCATGACATATCATTCCAAGTTGTTTAGATATATAACATGCTAAATCTAAGCATTGAAAGTTGCAATGAAAAATTATGGTTCCACTAAACCAGGTACCATTGGCATTATTTCGACTATCAATAATTGACGTTATAATCATTCATGACACATCATTTCAAGTTGTTTGATATACAACATTGAAATTTCTAATGAACCATAATGGTTCCACTAAATCAGGTGCCTTTAAAACAGTTTCGACTATCATTATATTTACGTTAAAAACATTCAAGAGACATCACTTCAAATTGTTTGATATATAACATGCCATAATTTAGCATTGAAAGTTCCAAAGAATCATAACGGTTCCACTAAACCAGGTGCCTTTAAAACAATTTCGATTATCATTAATTTTACTTTATATACATTCATGACACATCAATCCAAGTTCTTAGATATATAACATGCCAAAGCTAAGCACTGAAAATTCCAATGAACCATAATGGTTCCACCAAAACCAGGTGCCGTTATTACAATTTTGACTATCATTAATGTTACGTTATATACATTCATGAGACGTCACTCCAAATTGTTTGACATATAACATGCCATATTTCAGCATTGAAAGTATCAAAGAACCATTATGGTTCCACTAAACCAGGTGTATTTAAAACAATTTCGACTATCATTAATTTCACGCTATATTCATTCATGAGACTTCACTCCAAGTGGTTTGATATATCTTAGCATTTAAAGTTCCAATGAACCATAATGGTTCCACTAAACCAGTGCCTTTAAAACAATTTCGAGTATCATTAATTTTACGTTATATACATTCATGAGACATCAATTCAAGTTATTTGATATACAGGGTGTAAATGGACGACGTTTCACAAATTTAAGGATATGTAGAGGGTGAAACTCTGAGCAAAAAAGTCTAGTCGCGTTTTACGATATGAGGCTCCGTTAAAAAGTTATAGCGCTTTAAAGTTTCGTGACGTCACTTCCGGAAATCTATCTTGGTACAGACGCTGAGCAATTTTTAACTTAGCGCTATAACTTTTTAACGGAGCCTCAGATCGAAAAACGCGACTAGATTTTTTTGCTCAGAATTTCACCCTCTACCTGCCTTTTCATTTGGGCACGACCTTTTAGAATCACTCTGGCCGATACCGATACCGATATTCCTTACCGATACCGAACATTAAACGGCTATAACTTTTTAACGGAGCCACAGATCGAAAAACGCGACTAGAATTTTTTACTCAGAGTTTCATCCTCTACATATCCTTAAATTTGTGAAACGTCGTCTATTTACACCCTGTATAACATGCCGTATCTTAGCATTCAAATTTCCAATGAACCATACTGGTTCCACTAAACCAGGTGCCTTTATAACAATTTCGGCTAACATTATTTTACATTATATACATTCATTAGACGTCCGTCCAAGTTGTTTGATATATAACATGCCATATCTTAGCATTCAAAGTTCCAATGTACCATAAAAAATCATATGAAAGGAATTCACGTTTGTTTTTTGTTTTTTTTTGTTTTTTAGAGTAGAGCAAAGCATTTTTTATTCGTTTAAAACATGGAATATGCATGTTTAAAGTTGTAAGATCTTAGAAAGTTGTAACTATGCTGCAAATTTAAAAAGAAGTCAAAACAATTTGAACTAATTGAAAATCATTAATTTGCTGAAAGAAATAACACGAAAGATCCCATTTTTAAAAGCTTTTATTAACTTTGCTGTGTTAGTTTGTTTAGGTCAAATCTTGTAATCAATATTAAACCAACTTTCCGACAAGCTAGGGAGCTGCAATTTGACACACTTATGCAGAATCGATGACAATTTATGATAAAGAAAAAAATTTTCAAATCGGTTCATTGGTTCGTGTTCTAATGGTACTAACTCATTACTACGAATTGATTGTTGTAACAATTGGACATTTCGTTATGGCGAGAGTAAATGTATCTATTGTTTATTGTTGCAAAATTAAGCTGTATTGTTGCCACTAAATAAAACATTATAAAAGCTTGGTTTGATAAAACCTTTTTCCTCTTATCTTGTTAAAAGCTTTTATTAACCTTGCAATGTTAGTTTGTTTAGGTCAAATCTTGTAATCAATATAAAACCAACTTCCCGACAAGCTAGGGAGCTGAAACTTGACACACATACACAGGATCGATGACAATTTATGTTAAAGAAAAAATTTTTCAAATCGGTTCATTGGTACGTGTTCTAATGGTACAAATTCATTACTACGAATTGATTGTTGTGACAATTGGACAATTCGTTATAGCGAGAGTTAAATGTATCTATTGTTTATTGTTGCAAAATTAAGCTTTATTGTTGCCACTAAATAAAGCATTATAAAAGCTTGGTTTGAAAAACCCTTTTCCTCTTATCTTGTTAAAATTCAAACATGTATATGCATATCAGGCAAAGATAATTATAGTTAGTTTTATAGATTGAAATATAGCCAAATTATTATTTTCCATAAGATTTTGATTTAAACTGCTAATTACAACATAATCGGTGTACTTTGGAAAACACGATAGCTGTATATTTACGTATAAAATTTTACATTATTACGTGTAGAGAAAAGTTAAATAATTAACAATAATAAAATTTTTGTTAGCTACCTTTGGCGAGTTTTTCTCCCCTCTTACTATAATTTTCAACTTAAGTTTTACAATTCATGGGCAGAAGTTTTATACATGAGAAGAGAAAAAGTTTTTGAAATTTTGATATCAAGAACAAGATTTTTTTTTTTTTATCTTAAACCAAGAAAGAGTTATTCGAATAAATATTGAAATTTTCTAATTTATATTCATGACGAATAGATGATAGATTATCGTGAAAAAGGAACGAATCGATACGAAAGGATGGAGGGGAAATCAATAAAACCTGATAGGAATTAATAATATCTGAGGAAGTATCTGCAAAGATTATTCGCATTCACATGAGGAAAATTCTTTGAAAGTTAAGCAATATGCATACAATAATAAAATTATTTCACCTTCCTTTCCGTTAACACGATATAGAAACTGTCAAGTTTAAATTTGGTTCAGAATTTTAACATTTCGAAAAAAAAAACCCAATTTAAACGAAAAATTTGAATTTTCAATTAGAGCATATAAGGGCACATGTGAAATTTTTAAATTTTTCATCTAATTTACATTAAAAAATCTAAATTTATCAAGGCGTAAAAAAACCCAATGGAAAATCCTCCTAAATTTATTCAAATAAAGAGAATAATTAAGATAATTAACATCTTTTAAATAAAACATATACTGATTCAATGTATTATGGATTATTATTAAGTTTCATTTAAAACAAATTACATTCTTGCTAATGATCGACAATAGGGTTAAACCCTTAAATGGGATTTTTAACTTTATCAAAGAAGAAACTTTACATTATTATGTAGTGTTATTAAAACATACAGCAACTATTTACTCTGTAGGCATATAGAGGCACGGGATGTTCAAAAATTCGCCTTTAAGTTGATATGCTACAGTTCAGTGATACGTATTAAACATTTATCATAGGAAGCTCATGAAAATTCTGTGTCCAATATTGATAAGCATATCTATGGTATCATGAGATTCGAAAACGATGAAATTACACTGTCCGTATTCAAGTAAGGTGGCTTTCCATAACACCAAAAAATATTATTCATAGTGTTAGACGGAAATACTAAATAGATGAGATTACAGATTCTCCATACTTATAAAGTACTTCTTAAATTCACGCCAGAATATCCTACAATATATATTTATCTCTAAAAATCATCGTTAAGTTTCAACAAGATACTTTTTCTTGTGAAACTAATGGAAATGTTAGAACAATTCACACAACGAATTTAAACCATAATTATGATTTATTAACAATATAATTTGAATATGTTTTTTAATTAAGGCTAATATCAATCCTAACTTGCCTGCTCTCTCTAATAACTTTCTTGTGATTATCATCTCATGATAAAAACATCACGAAGAGCGAAAGAGTTGATTCCATATTTTAATAGAAAAGTTGATAATTTTAAGTCAAGGACACCATAATATCAGGTCGTTGCATATCAAATGTCGGATTGCAGAGGTCATCTTTAATGGCCCTCTAGAAAGGACACCTTCACACGTGCTATTCGAAATAACCCCTATTGCAATCCAAACACTGTTGCCAACGATTTGGCAGCTTCTCGAGCGCTCTCCGATAGAATCTATGGTCACGGGACTCAATAAACTCCTGGAATGCGTTTTCGACGTCTGCTTGGGTTAGGAATGTTTTCCTCCGGAGAAAATTGTCCAGGCTCTGGAAAAGATTGTAGTCGGTAGGGGAGAGGTCCAGAGAGTACGGGGGGGGGGGTGGAAGCACCTCGTAGCCCAGAGCCTGTACAGAAGGACGCCTTTGCGATGCACAAGTGCAGGTTGTTGCTGACACAGTTTTGTGTGCATACGATGCAGTTCACGACAGTAGGTCGCAGCGGTGATCGTCTCCCCCTGCTGCAGGAAGCTATAATGCACTACACCACGGGTGTTCCACCAAACTGTAACCATGAGCTTCCTGGGGTGCAACGGGGGTTTAGGGAACTGTCGCGGGGGTTCATCAGCATCCAGCCACTGTTTCCTATTGACCGTTTCCTATTGTCTTATAGGAGCCACTTCTCGTCGCAGGTGACAATGCGATAAAGAATCCCCGCTTCTTCATGGCGCAAAAGCACACCTCCAATCGACGTTCTTTTTGGTTTTCCGTAAGTTCACGTGGGACCCATTTATCCTGCTTTTTCACCTTGCCGATGGTCCTAAGATGTCTACTGACAGTCGACGCTGATACAGCATGATCCCCTGCAAGGTCTCGAAAAGTTTTTGACGGGTCCTTTTCCACAGATCGCTTCAGATCAGCGTCATGCAACACGTTGGGCGGTCTGCCGCGTGGCTCATTTGCCAGGTCCGTCACTCCCGCCCGGAATTTTCGGAACCAACGTTGGACAGTACGTTCGTTTTTGGTGCCTACACCGCATAACTTATTGATGTTTCGAGAGGCGTTGGATGCAGTGTGTTTCAACCTGAACTCGTAATGCATTATCACACGTAATTCGTATGAAGTCATGACTATCTTCGCTTGGGTTCAATCGCTATTAAATATCATCGCAGACATGCAAGTTTCAGGCAGCTGGTCACTGATAGGTTTATCTCTGAGAATGTACCACTTTGTTATGGGTACTGGCTACTAAATGTGGAAACCGTGATGAAGCGCGGGACCCACCTCGAAATCCGACATTTGACATGCAACGACCTGATTAAACAGCTATAAAGTGTAGAACTAATGCAACTTTAACTTAAATTTTTAAAATGAAAATTCTGTCCTTCCATTATTAATGTATACAAAAGATGCATGTAAGATGAAAAATTACTCCTCGAAACATGATAAATTTAAGTCACGCATTACAAAAAATATGCTTATCAAAAGTGTGATTAATTAGGCGACAGAAGATTTTCAACCAATTAAATGTAATTTTTTAATATACTGAATTGTCACTTTTTAGGTACACCTTATGCTGCTGTGTCCACATGAGGCTTGTTTTCTTGTTCTTCTCTGAGAGCGCTGGTACCCGATTTGATGTTCGACTTTGGTAACCCATTCAAACAAGGAGCGATTGGCTATCGGTTCTGATATTTTTCTGGCTATCTGAGCAGTAATTTGTGCGATTGTTGCCTTTCTGTTTTCGTGCACAAATCTTGACGTTCTTCCCTGGCCTCTTACATCTACGAGGGTTTTCTGTCCATAGGAGTCACAATGGCTACATGTTTTTTGTTCTTTTACCCACTCTCGATAAATTCTTGAAACTGTGGTACGTGAAAAGTTCAGGAGAGTTGCCGTTTCTGAAATGCTCATTCTAGCCCATTTGCATCTACCAGTAAGCCACGTTAAAAGCCAGTCAGGTCACTGGTTTTCCCATTTTGGCTATGGTTTCACGCTTAACTAACAGTAGAAAAATTGCTTCAGAGTATTCATACCATGATTTGTGATTATGTGACATGCTTAATCTGCATATTTTGTGAGATATACCTAATAAAATGGCAGCTCCGTGTATCCAGAGTTCCTGGTGAACTTTCTTAACTATGTTTCTATATATCGAGTTTTTTAATGAAACCCGGTTATTTGAGAGTTCTGTTTTAAAATAGATATTTTTAAATATAAAAAATTACGTAGATCACTTGGTACATATTTTCAAAGTACGAGGAAGATTCAATAACTAACGGCAGATTGCCTGGATAATTAATAAGGTTGGCATAACCTCATGAAACTATTAAAGGGAAAGATATATTTAGGGGGCAGATTTTGACAGTATGTAAATTAAGCTAGGGTAAACACGACTTGAAAAAAGTGCGAGATTCACTATCACCCTGCAGGAAAAGTGCCCCAGAGAGAAGCAGTTTAAGATTTTTCGTGGAAGAGAGAACAAAGCCTGCAATCCATGGGTTTCTGTCCAATGGTGTGCTCCTTCTCCATAACAATGAAAAAGCATAAACAATGCAGCTACAAAGGTTACACTACCACTATCATTATTTTTTTTTTTTAGCAAACTAAGAAATACTGCGAGTACGCATATTCTACAACGAAGAGAAAGAAGGAGAAGGAGGCGGCGCATTTCTGATTAGATAATATTCAAAAACTTCTTCTTCCATTGGAGTAGATAAGTTTGTCGAAAGGTGTGAAAATTACATTGTAAGTGGCGGTAAGTTTGCAGCGAAGCTCTATTCATATTCTGCTCATATAATTAGTTGTATCCGAACTCCTCTTTCACCGTTAATCGGACAACCGTCAAATTTTACATGGTGATACCACTAAGTCTGCTGAGTTTCATAAGGTATAGCATATCGGTTGTACCATTGAGGAATAATCATCAAAAACCCGTGTCTCCATAGTGTTACATTAAAAATTTTAAAGATATTTGCTTAGTGTTTAGACCCTATTCGAAATTTTTCTGCATATAGTCTCTTGAAGTTACGGGGCACGAGTTAAACGAGAGGCAGCTAAAAGAACTAGGGAAGCCTGTTGCGCAACTTTTACATTCGCAACAATGCTGCGATGGTATCTGCGAATTCCGAAGTTGTACATGGCAGAACCACGGGTTCTGAAGGTTTCGGCAGGTTGCAGGGTAAGGGAGCGTTTATAAACCACGTGCACGTGGTTTCCATTTTAGCCTCTTTTGACCCCCCCCCCCCCACCCGGGTGGAACGCAGTTTTTTTCCTATTGATTCCAGAAGACATTTGTGCTGTTTTTTATGCCAGAAATACCGTTAAAATTATATAATGAAAACGACCGACATTTGCTTAATGAATTTTTTTAATAAATATAAAGATTTTGAAACAGTAAATGGTGACGCTAGCCACTCATTTAAATTACAATTACGAGGAAAATATCTTCCTAAAGTTTAGCCAGGGGGATCCTTTGCTCCCTAAAGTTCGCTTTCAGTCTTCTTCATCGAGTCACTCTAAAACTTAACCTAACCTTATTTACAGTGGCAAGCGAATTTGAGTATATAACTTATAGTTGCCGCGTACCTAATATTTTTAATGTATCGATTTCATTTGCCGCCGACATGTCGACTAGTTCAAACGTGCTCGCCTCATCGTTCAGGCACAGTCCACGTTGAGTATACAAGGCATGCAGACGATTAATACGTCGGTGAATTGATTCATTTTGTTAGAGAGAATTTAGGTTCAATCTAAATATATTTAACAATGCTACAAAAAAAAATCGACAAAAATCACCTAACTAAATGCCCTGCGGCGTACCAGTGAGAGAAATAAGATATACAAAGGTCAATGCCTACTGTGATTCGATGAACTTTAAGTTTGCCATTTAGTTGGCTAATAGCCGCCATGAACAACTCGCCGCCCAAGCGTTGTGACTTCAAGTCGCAACGCACGGTACCGTGGTGACTATGACACCTAAATTAGGGAGGTAATTATGGAAATTTCCATATTGCTGTTGCGTTTTATGTACCCTGTTTAGCTATGCCAAATAAAATTAATGAAAAACTACGTAGCTCGGGCTGTGACCCCCACTCCCCTTACGTAGCTTTTTAATGACCCCCCCCCCCCTAGCGGGCAGTGGTTTTTGGAAGCTCCCAAATACTAACGCACAACCTGGGAATTGTGGAGGGCATTGTCTACGGCAATGGGGGGGGGGGGGACTTGGATAACCTGCCTCTATGCATTCTGGTTAGGTTCGACAACCATGTCGTGCCAAGCGTTTACAATGGACTTATTACAGTTGCTCCTCAGATCTTAACATTGTGGGTAGTGCCAGCTGTTCAGACTTCAGTTAGCGTATGATATCAACATCCAAGGCGTCTCTTTAGATAGGGCTGTGATTGATATTCGTGAGACGGAATTTGCTCTCGGCTTAACTTATTGTATTTTACTCTCTCTAATGTCAGGACGCTAGAAAGATTGCTTTTCGTGCCCGGTTTTACTGTAAAAGCTTTTGAAAATCTAAAAGAGCAAATGCTGGGACCAGAAACGACGAGAGTTAGCCAGGTTATAAGATTTTGCTCGGGATTAAACGTCCAAATCAGATATGAATAGCGCACAGCGATTTAAGAGGCTGCACAAAGCCTCAAGGGTGATCAAAATAGATCCCTCCACGCGGTTTCACCTGCAAATACCTTTATGGTATCTGGAATCTACTAATCGTTAGAACTGAAACATTGGATGCGCGAACTAATTTATTAATGCTTAGGAAGTCTCTCTAGAAATTTTTTTTAAAAAAAAACAAACCTCTTCGCTCCAACATGGCCGTCGAATGCATGTGCTTTTCAGTATTATGCACTTTGAGTACAGAGGGTGGTAGTAGCAAAATCGTTCTGACAACGGAACAGCATGTGTTCCTAGTAGAGAATGTGTTCCGGAACGCTAGCAAATACACAGAGGAGGTTGGGCAGCTGTTTCAAGAGACGTTCCCTGGTGTACCAGTGCCTCATCTATTGTGAGTGGATGCAACCTCCGACCAGCCACTGCATAGTAACTTTTGAATCACCCTGTATTTAACAAACTTATTAAAATCTAATTATAAACGTTGAGGGAATTAATTATTTTATTTCAGGCATTAAAAGTTCCCTTGTGTTTGCTATGGATGAGATTATTCGACAATATTTTTTTTACTGTAAAATAACGGTGGAATAATCTCACGAAAATATAACGTTTAAAGCCTTTTCTTGATTTTTTGAGGAATAAATAAAAGATAAAGCAGCCAATGAATTTCTAACTAAATTATGTTTAATATCCATTTAGTATAATCTGCTGCTATTGAAATTTAATTCTATTTCCTGTATAAAGAATGCACACGTACATCCATAGACAATCCTAACAATAATAATTAAGAATATACGTAACCATCATAGAGAAGAAATAAGATGGAGAGAGCATTCACTTGCGCAGTGAGCGATTTTAGATGCCAGAATCGAGGCAAAATTGCCACCTGCGATTTGGGGCAACTTCTCCTACAAAGAAAGTCTCGGCACTGAAACGTCATACGTTGATACATCATCATAAATCGTCTAATGACAACACCACATAAGGAGCATTCAGCATTGCGCAGAAAGTGTAGGGTTTTGACGTAGGCCTGTTTAGTCTGTGCAAAAAATTGACGTCATTTTTTCCGCAAATTTTTAAAAATCAAATTTCCGCAAATTCACCGATGACGAACGAATTTTACGGAGGAAAAAAAAAGAGTTTCAAAGCCATAGATTGCAAGAATGTTCCGCACAGTACGAGTTAAATCGATTTACCACATTGTTGGCCGTGTCCTCGTTGCGTTCGTGAGGAAACTGCAGGGTCTGCACGAAGTTTTTCCCTGTGCGTTTTCTGCACGCAGAAACTGCAGCGTCTGGAATAAACAGAACGCAGATTCGATGCCAAACAGCGCCGCTAGAAATGCAGAATCTCATGACGAACAGACTCTGCACGCAGAGACTGCAGAATGTGCAATTTCTGCGCGATGCCGAATGCGCCTCTAAGAGAAGGCCTGTGCACAGAAATTTCATACATCGTTACATCATCATACCTAGTCATATTTAGGCTTATTATTGGTAGAAATGCGATTAAAGGTGACTACTTATGAAGTTTTAACAATGTATGACGTTTCCACGCTCAGGGCTCATCTTTAGGTGTGTTGCTTATGATGATGTAACAATGCCTGACGTTTCAGGGCTGAGGCTTTCTTTATAGGAGGTGTCGTTTGGGGACGGTGAGAGCGAAGCGGCGCTGTTTATAACACAAAGACTTTGTAGTTTAGCATTTTTAAGAATATAATTTTCTATTAGAGGAACTTTTGTTGCGAGAAGTGGCATAAGGCTTTGCGCGCTCTATCTTATTTCTCCTGTATGGTAACCTCTAGAAATTAGCGTGAATTTACTTTGAGCACTGAGAGATGGCATTATATATAAATAATGTTTTTTTTTGTACATAACCACTAGAAGTGAGTGCCGTTCGAATTTAGTGCATCGAAATAGATTCTCTTTTGGACCCGTGACTTTTTCACGGAAGAAATTCTCGTAAAAACAGAATGCTGGTATGTGGAAGTAAACATGTGCATTTTTAAAATATAAAATTAGATAAATATTAATAAAGAAATGTAAGAGGAGCTGTTTTCTTATATTAGTGCGTATATAGCAAATCCATTTTTAATCTGTTATATATAGCCTAATAAATGAAATTCAATAAAAGCGAAGATAACGAGATGAAAAGCTGAACCAATGGCTTTTACATAAGAAATCGCTCGTTGTTTCTAATGGAATTTCAAAGAATTAATAAACAACAGTGATTCAATGGCGATTCCTCTTTATAAATATTCCGGTATAATAATATTTAATTCGTAAATAATTTATTTCGCTTTCTGTGTTAAAAGAATGCCGCAGTTGTTTCATAATTCAATTTCCCTCGTTCTTGATAATACGACACATTCGTAAAATTGATTAACTACAACGAGAAGAAAGCACTTTCAAACGGGTAATAATGGAGAAAATACAAATATAAAGATGTTCTTCATATTGTGAGTGCAACACAGTTCTTAAAGGCAATGAGTTCTCTTATGTTTAAAATTTCAAATAATAATTTTATTTAAACATTAAATGAAATTTTCTTACCTCCTGTGCTGGTATGCGTAGCAAAATCATATTCTGAATTGGAAGGACCGCTACTTGTATGGGCAGTGAGGCGTAGCGTATACCACGTTCCGACTGTCAATCCTTTAATCACTAATTTTTTCTGCGATGGCTTAACAAACTTCCCTATGGTTGTCCACTGTTTAGAGGATTTTTTCTTGTATTCAGCGGTGAAATGAAGAACTGGACATCCAGTAGAAGGCCATGAATCTAAATGAATTGTTGCGAAAGTTGATCCTTCACGAACAAGATCACTCTTCTGGGGAATCTTCATTTCTGGAAAAAACATTTTTAAATAGTCTAAATGAAACATATAATAACTTTATAAGTTAGTTATGCATAAGAGAATCTGGTCAATCTATATACAAGGTGATTATAATTAAAGTCCCTTTGTAAAAATGCTAAAAAAAAAACAACCATGAGTCCGAATGACTTCAGATTTGGACTGAGCATTCTTGAAGAAGGGGCATTTGATATGGATAAGAAAAAAAATAGCTCCAAAATTTATCACTAGATGGCGCTGTAAGCGGCATATTATGCCTAGGAGGATTTGTACTATGCAAATTGAAAGATACGCATGCGCATGAGACATTGCATGTGTTATAAAAACGCAGGCCTCATGGCGTTCTCGTCATATTTGTATCTCAGCAGCTTGCCATGGGTCTGTCAATGAAGGATCGCGCTCTGCTTGTGAAGCTCTTTTACAAGAATGGCGACTCTGCCATAGCAGCTTTAAAGAAATTTCGGGTATTAAAGGGACTGAAAAAAGGATGTGGTCCGATGTCTGCAAAGGCTCTGAGGTGTATGATTAAAAAATTCGAAGCGACAGGTTCTTTTGCAGTGAAATCTGGCAGAGGGAGGAAAGCAGTTGCTTTGACGTCAGTAGAAGATGTGGCTGAAGCATTAGAGGAAGGGTCGAACAGTGGTGTGCAAACGTGCAGTGCACGGGGAATTGCCCGAACTTTAGACATGCCTGTGAGCACGGTCAATAAAATTTTACGCAATATCCTGCATTGTTATCCCTATAAAATTACCCATGTTCAGGAGTTACTTCCTGCTGACCTGCCAATTAGACACACGTTTGCTTTAGAATTTCTAGCTCGCATGGAAGTGGACAATGAATGGCCATGGAACATCTTGTGGACAGACGAAGCCCATTTTTATCTCCACGGCGTTGTCAATACACAAAATTGCAGGATATGGGCAACGGAAAATCCTTTCGCATGTGTTTCAATACCGCTTCATTCTGCAAAGGTAACTGTGTGGTGCGGGATGACAGCATCATTGATTATAGGGCCATTTTTTTTCGAGGAAGTGGGTCCTGCGGGTCCCGTTACCTGTACAGTCAATGGTCAACGGTATGCGTGTCTTTTACGCAACCAGGTAATTCCAACACTTCAACAGCATGCATGCGTGGATAGAATAATTTTCATGCAAGATGGCGCTCCTCCGCACATTGCAAAGCCAGTGAAGCAACTGCTGAAGACACATTTCGGAGATGATAGAATTATCAGCCGTCATTTTCCGAGAGCCTGGCCTGCAAGATCACCGGACCTCAATCCTTGTGACTTCTGGCTCTGGGGTTACCTTAAAAATCATGTGTTCAGTGGCCCAGTTGCAAATTTAGCGGAATTGAAGGCTCGGATTACGCACCACGTTCACAACGTGACCCCGGAGACACTCCGGTCTGTTGTGGAACATGCTGTTTATCGGTTAAAACTTGTGGAGGAAAATGGTGGACAGCATATTGAACATGTCTTGCGCAAGTCCCGAGATAATTAATAAGCGTTTCCATTGTTGCTTTTTATGCGGTTTTTGGCCCAAGGACAATTAAAAACCGAATCATTATGTGCTTTTTATGCGGTTTTTGGCCCAAGGACAATTAAAAACCGATTTTTCCCATCCGATGTGGTACGACCTTGCCGTGGTGGATGGGCTTTGCACTAACAGTGCCACAACTGTTAAATGACTTGAAAGTCATGTTTTCCATCATCAAACCCGAAGCAATCATGTTCATTGACCGGTACAGTTGATTTTTTGTTAATACTGTACTGTATAATAAAAAAAAATCATGTTTAACTTGTTTTAGTGTCAATTGCATTCCTTGACCAACTTTAATGTAAAAACATCATGCCATAAACAACTCATGCCAAAGCCGTCGTATTTCAATTCAAAATGTCACTTCTAGCTGAATCCGCTTCCGTTATGCCGCTTACAGCGCCATCTAGTGATAAATTTTGGAACTATTTTTTTCTTATCCCATATCAAATGTCCTTTCTTCAAGAATGCTCAGTCCAAATTTGAAGTCATTCGGACTCATGGTTGTTTTTTTATAGCATTTTTACAAAGGGACTTTAATTATAATCACCTTGTATATAAAGAAGGATGTTTGTGGCTGGGTTTGTTTTTTATACAAATCTGCAGTTTTATTCCGTTCTTGATGAAATTTTGCATACTTGACCTTCAAAGCATGAGGAAGGTCACTGTCTACCTCAGATTTTGGAAAAGTAATAATTATCGATAAAAAATCAATATTCATGGTTATGGCAGGGCGTATTAATGAGAAATATCTCATGACCAACAATGCAAGGCAAAGTCTGTACAACAATAGGTATCAACAATGGTATCAGCACGCAATTCACAAACACTCTGCATGGACCAACAATATATATCTCATGACCAACAATGCAAGGAAAAGTTTTTGCAACAATAGGCCCGTCGTGTTCGCATCAACAATGGTAACAACGCGCAATTCACCAATAACAATGAGCACAAAATGATGATGCAATATTAAAGCAATCCTTTCCAAGAATTATAACAATGAACATAAAATGATGATGCAATATGGATAAGTTTCAGTTTGTAACAATGCATAGAATTCCTGTTATTCTGGCTTTTCTTAGGAAAGAGAGTTCTTAGTACTTAACAATTTCTTGAAAATCTTTAAAAATGATGAGTAACTGGAGATAATGGAGAGTTAGCAGACTATTGAGGAAGAATGGAAAGACGAGCTAATTGAAGAAAGACTATTGAGCAAATGGGAAGCAAGTAAATAGAAGATTCGGCGGCCGCTATACTACACAAAATGATGAATGGCCAAAGTTTTGCTTCAACTCATCGAGAGAAGAGTGGAAATTCCAACAACATCAAGTGTACATCTGGAAGTAAGATTACGTGAGTAAGAAATTATTTAGTCTAGCAGTGGCATCCTTGGAGAGGTGCATCCATTGTGAGCCTTTAAAAATATTTTGTCGAATTTTTATTAAGAATTTTTACTGTATTAATTCTAAGCATTTTCATGTGTTTAATTTTAAGTTATTGCAAAATTTAATTTAATTTTTTGAGATTGTTCTGTTTACCTACAAGTGTAATTATCCCGGGCAACGCCGGGTACCTTTGCTAGTTATAAATAAATAAATTATGGTCACCGTCTGCTAACTGATTTTGTGGAATATATTTTAGTGCATTGAAAAAAACTGCAGCACTAAGTCTGTAGTCAATATCAAAATAATGAAAGTATTATAGGTCATGTCTCCAAGTTTATATACGAATTGCTGACTAGGGCGTTGTTACTCAAAATGGCGACAACATATATGTAAAAAGTTCATGGTTCCGAGATGAAACTAGTTATTTCTTAAAGAATTCAATGCGCTGAACATGAATATGACTAAGAAAAAGCTGAAACAGCTACGGTTTCTTAGTAATAGCTGGCTCATTCTTATCCATGGCTTTTATCAAGTTTTTGTTTTTACAAGGCAGAGCTTCAATTGAAAAATCATAACCTATGCTTGGAGACGCTTCTCCAGTTAATAATTATTATTTATTTAAAGGCAGAGCTTGATGTGTAAAAGAGGAATGATGATTTTGTGTGGTTCTTCCAAAGGGGGGAGGTACTGCTGGAAATTCGTTTTTTTAGGCTTAAAAGGTGCTCTCGGAAGCCAGTCTTTCTTGATGTAGTGTAAATCGATTGCTCTGCTATCCCATATGAAAGGAAAACAGCAATACTTTGTACATCTCTGCTGCAAACCAATAGATACACTAACTTCAGGTCAGCATGGATCTGCCAGTAGTACTTGGATGTTGTTATTCCTTTCCAGTAGCATCTATACAAGGGACAATACGTCATTATCTCTGCAACGATTTTTGAGCAAATTGGATCCTGCGCAAGGGAACAAGGTTAGGCATCAAAAGCATGACGCCTCATATTATCGAGGCTATGATCATGACAAGGAAATACAAAAATGAAATTGTGTTCATTACAAGAATCCCACCGATTCCATGAGACAGATTTTCCATTTCAGTTCAAGAGACTGCAATTTCCTCTTATTAAGCTCAGTTTCGCTATATCAATCAACAAGTCTCAGGGGCAATTTCTTAAGGTGGTTGGGCTTGATTTAAAGTCTCCTTGCTTTTCTCAAGCTCAGCTGTATGTTGGATGCTCACATAATCATTACATCTGTTCTAGCCAGTAAGGCTTCACTAACAACATTGTTTACTTGAAAGCTTTGCATTAAATAATTCCATATTTTGTATGGGTTTGTGAATAACTTATGTTTTTTGCTTTGTTCAACAGAATAAATTCTTTCAATTAAAAACTATTCTTGATAAATTTTTTCAGTTATATTAGCTTTCACTGTTTAGTGTGCAGCTTTTTTTTAATATTAAAACCCGAGCAACACCAGATATTAAAGCTAGTAGAAGAATAAATACTTAATCATTATTGGTATTATATATAAAGCTCTATTTGCATGACCCACAAAATAATGTTGCTGGCAACTGACAGCATGGATTGGTCAAATCTTTAATCTCATTCAGCAGGAGCTTATTAGGAGATTTTTCACGTAGAGATTCATAATATCCATCGATATTTTATAAAAATTACACTGTGATAACGGTGAACAATAATTCCTTTTTCTCATGCTGCATATATATTAGAATGCCGACAAAAATGAGATTATAAATGGCCTTTATACCTACGAGTATAGGCACCCATTCTGCCAGATTTTGGAAAAGCAGCAAGAGTATCTTCCATTCCCTTGATATGATATTACAAGATTTTGAGATAAAGCAGATTTCCCAAATTCTTAATTAAGTGCTATAACTCATTAGAAAGATGTCTTGAGCTGTGTGAAGGTCCCTCCAAAAATGGTGTATATAGAAACACATGTCTCAACGATTTTTTCCCCTTTAAGCTGAGCTCTTTTGCTATAACAATTGAGTTCATACCGCAGTACTGTTTTAAACTTGAAAGGAATTATCGATCAATTACCAGCATCTGCTGGCAAGCATTGATGATCTGGGAAAATGCTCTTTCTTCTAAAATAGGCTGCAGAAAATGCGTAAATTAGTGTATAATAACATTAAAGTAATGGCACTTATGTTCCGTGTTGAAGATGCCGCCAATACCTATCTGACTTTTTTATGTCCTTAGTCTCGTTTTTATTTAAATGGCCGTTATACATCATTCGTTAAGAATAATATTTAGAATAATCAAACCTACTTCAAAAGAGTCAATAGGAATGTTTTCATCTCATCTATATAACTATCCCGGTATATCAATAGAGAAGTGGGTTACCATTAAAGCCGTAGAGGGACTCTAAAGTCTGTGCCTAAGGACCTAGAAGATCTTTTTAATAAAATAAAATATGATAAAATTTCTTTGTTCTATCTCAAATATTTTCGCCAATATACTCACCCATTACTGCGAACACTCATGAATAAAATTTGACCCATTTAGGTATTGACTAGAATTTTTGTATTTGCTGCTCTGATCAATTAAGGGAAGAAATAAATTCTTTGTTAGATACTCTTAAGCAGCATGTGCTATTTGAAGACATCTGTTGAAGACATGAATGCTTATAAATAGAGATTTTTTCAAATTACTTTTCACAATGATTAACATGTGTCCTAGTTAGTCAACAATTTAATGGCAATTTAATGTCAACGTTTTAAACACAAAATGTAAACATTTGACGAAAGCAAATCTATTATAATTAAGTTTCTCCAAATTAATCCAATACTGGTTTCGTTTTCAATGGTTAATGGAACAAAACGTTCTTATATGATAATGGGAACTAAGGAGGATTTTAAAAATCATTTAATTGTGTTAAAGTCTTAAACTAAAATGTAATCAACAACATTAATTTCCGAGAATTCCAAAGACTCTAGGAGCATAATGGCAAGCTTTTCAAGTTTAGTTAAATTTTTTTTAATCTATATAAAAATTCAGTTTTTAATAATAGAAACGTTCTATTTGGAACTGAAATAATTTATTTTATTTAACAACCATTCTGCATTGTATCAAGGAAAAAAAATTTAACTGTAAACTCTGTTGTATACCTTCTTCCTTGGTGGCCACGGTGAGGACGTCGCACGGAGGTCCGTGGCCGATGTTGTTGAAGGCTTCCATATAAAGTTGGTAGGTGGCGCCACAAGCCAGTCGATCGAGTGTGTAGGCGGCCAGGTTCCCTGGCAATTCCTTCTTCTGCCACTCCTGGGCTCTGTCTCGCTTGTAGTAGAGGACGTATCCCTTGACGTCGTCACCGCCGCTCTCCCCGGGCAACCATTGAAGTTGAATGGAAGTCAAGGATTTGGAGATGATCTCTAGCGACGGGGAGTTTGGTGGAACTACTCAGGAAAAAAACGCAAGAAAAAAGCCATGCAATCAAAATGAGTGTAGTTGCACAATTTAAAGAAAAATAAAATATTATATATAAAAAATAAAAATAAAAATCGCGATTTAAATAGAATTCTTTGATTTCCTGGTCATAAATATGTTTTTTTATATATAAGGGGGTCATTAAAGAATAAAAATCTAAATTTAAACTGTATGAAATGTTTACTTCTTTTTAAAAGAAAGATGATTATATAGGATTACAAAAATTAGATATTAAAAAACAAATTTTGTTTAATTTTATTCTTTGTTTTGTTATTCAGTTATTTTTAATACCAGAAGACAATGCTAGCTCTTCAGTCGAAAGAAAAATAAGAAAGGAAATGTTTGCCTGTTTTTCCATTTGAATGTGTCTGTCTTCCAAAGAAAAAATCATATACTCTTGATAGGAGCTTTAGAAAAAGCTACATATAAGAATGCACGCTTGGTATATACGTTTATCCAGCCGTCCGCCGTTTGCACGATAACTTGAAAACGGATTAACTTTTTTCAAATTATTGTTTCGACAATATCACCATCAAGGTCTTAGCTTGGCTATATCAACTTTTCAGGCTTTTTCGTGGACATCTTCCAAGTCGATTGCACGTGCTCTAGCAGTGACTGTTAAGAATATCAAATATTGCGTGTGATATAACAATCGATTTGTAGTGAGGAGTCAACAATGAAAAAAATGTAACTTTCTGTTTATCTTTTTAAGCGTTTTTGACGTGAGCACGCGCACGCAACGATCGCTTTGTCGTTGATTGCTCAATTGCTCATGATACATTAATAATTGTACTTCTGCGTCACAACTAAAACGCCTTCTTGGAATGTTTGCAAGATTTTCTTAGCAAAACGGAACTCTGCGCATTGCTGGAACTTGGGCTTCTTAAACTTTTTTATTCTTGGATTGAACATTTTCCTCTCCATAACGAATAGCTTCTCCGCACGTCACCTGCCATCCACAAAGTAAAAGACCAGCTGCTGAAACTTCACTTTTAACTGCGGAAATATCATAAACGGTTCGTTATCCAAACCATGTTTATATGAACTTTTGTTTCCACCTCACTTTAGGAATCACCACTAAAAGTTTGTGACAGGGGTTTAGATACACCCTGTTTAATGCAATTTATTAAACTTCATAATGGTTCTCTTTTCATAAAATATCAAAATTTAATAGACACTACATTCAAGAAAATAAATTTTTGAAAATGTTCTTATGAAATATTTGTTTCAGAAGTTTGGTATAATTGATTTTACCTCTTTGTAATGTTACCTTTTGCTTTAATCCATTCTTTTAGGCACGCTATTAATAAGGTCAGAGCAAAATTCCTGTAAGCAATGTTTTTCCAAACATTTTGTAAATCATTCAAAAAGATCATTTTTCCTTCTGGATTGTATTCTTCATGATTTCCCATAGATTTTTCACTGGATTCAGATCAGGCGAATTTCCTAGTCATTCCAGGAGAGTTACTCCTCTTCCCTGAAAATACGCTATTGATTGTTTGGATGTATGAGCTGGTGCACAATCCAGTTGGAACATAACATCATTAGATGAACAGAGCTTCTTAATGCTTGGAATGAGAGAGAATTTCATCATTTCAGCATAAACTTCAATGTTGATGCGGCTCTTCACAAAACATAATTCACCAAAGCGTTGATCATTAAAACACCTCCATACCATTAGCTGCAACGGTTAATTTACTTCTTGCTTGGAGTCATCACTAAAGATGATCTGTGATCATCGGGGTCCAGTTCTCAAAGACGTATTTTTTCTGAGTCGATGTTAGATAAAAATTTTTGATGTCAACACGAGATTGAATATTCATTGCACGAAAATACCTGTAAGTTGTACTGCATGAAATCTTTTTATTTAGGGATACTGATAGATCAGATGAAATCTCACGAATATCAAAATGTGCGTTTTTGCAATATGCCTCAGTCTTCTTTGATCACGATCATTGAGTGTTTTTGATGAACCACTTGGATTTCTCTCCTTCACAGTATAATCTTCTTTCCATCTTTTTAAAATTTTTGACTTCTTCCTAACTGCCATTTCAGCTTGTGTCAAGTTTTTATTTCTTGCACTTAATTCGTTGATTTAAACACGATCGTTTTATGAAACTGTGGAGTTTTGCCCATTTTTGTAAATTGCTTTTGATTATCTATAAGACTCAATTAGGTATAAATGTTTATTTACTTATTGATTATTTTTCACTGATTGAAAAATGCACTATCCCATCATAGAATAATTGAATCGTGCTCGAAAATTTGCTCGAAAACTTTTGAAATAAGTGTTTTCATAAAAAAACTACTTTATTTCCTTGAATGTAATGCATATTACATTTTGATACTCTCCGAAGAGAGAACCATAGTATAAATTTCATGAAATATTTTGGTCAAGGTTGTATGTAGTATGAAATTTTTAATTTGCTTAGAACACATTTAACTTACAGTTAGTATGTATATCCCAAACTTTTGAAACAGAATGTATAGTTAAAGTTTCTGTATTTAACCCACCGAAGACAGAAAACAATTCATATTACAGGAACCAAAATCTATAGGAATAATGTCCACATTACTGTCCAAAAGATTTGCAAGGTTCATCGCTTCTATTAGTACCATAATAACTCGCCAGCTGCGTTATTGTTCGCAGGTGTGGCTAGCCTTAAGCATCTGAAGAGAAAGATATCAAGATAGAGAGGTACCAGGTATATCTATAGAGCAGGGCCGTACCCAGAAATTTTTTTCGGGGGAGGGCTGGGGGAGGGGGCTGGCCCAATCCAGCTCGTGGAGGGGGGTCCCCCATGTAACAGTTTTAGTTGACATGGTGGCCAATTTCGGGGGGGGGGGGGGGGGGGGGCCCCCCCCCCCCCCCGCCCCCGCCCCCCCCCCGGCGGGCGGGTGGGGGGGGGGGGGGGGGGCGGGGGGGGGGGGGGCCCCCCCCCCCCCCCCCCCCCCCCCCTGGGTACGGCCCTGCCATGGAGATACTTTGTGATGCCGTGCAGAATGCTATCCTAAGCTTTCTGGCTGCCCTCGACACTGATGGGCGCCATTTCGGCCACACTTTATAGTCCCACGGAAGTTTTATCTAAAAAAAACCAGGCATAATGTATTACCTCGCAACTTGTTAAAATTGTTCATGATATCCATGCTATCTAATATCACAATAACTATCATTAGTATCCACCAATCATATTCACACTTCACATATTTCTTTTTGTAGGCCATGGCCAACTCATGCTCTGTAGCTGTTTTCGCCTCTGATGATGGTGTAACACCGAAACGCGTAAGACAGAATAAACATTTACCGTATCAAAAGTGTTTATAGGGGATTGCTTATTTATTATTTCTCTTCCCCATGTCCTCGGCAATGTTCATATTACGGTTACTGTTCATACGATCGCTCATTTTCCACATAGGCACGGCTAAGTAGGGAAAGTTTAATTATAATCAACTTGTTTTTCCTGCAATTTAAGCCTCTTATACTTGTCATAACTAACTGCTATTTTATGAATGACATTGAGAGTGTTTTCATTTCCAGTAAAAATGCGAAGTTCTTTCAAGGAGAGAGACTCGTGAGAGAGCCATATACGAGTAAAGTTGGCCAGAGCGAAGACACCCACCGGGATGACAATCTGTGGTATCCTAATAATAATAATTACGAATGCCCGTAACCATCAAAGAGGTGAAATAAGATAGTGAGCGTATTCCCCAGCGCATTGAGCGAATTCAGATGCCGACATCGAGGAAAAACAACCAACTGTGTTTTGGGAACGATGAGACCAAAGCAGCGCTGTTTACAATGCAAAGACCGTATCATTTAGCATTTTCAGGCATACAATTCTCCATAAGAGGGACTTTTGTTGCGAGCAGTGGTAAAGAGATAGTGGCTTTGCGCACTCTATCTTATTCCTCCTCTATGGTAATAATTATGAGCACTATCAGTAGTAAGTAATGCCTTGATTCCTGTCCGTTTCTGATTGGTTGAACGAGGTTTATTCATTTACACATGCGCCAGTTCCCTTTTTCTTTCGTGCCGGGCACTATAGAATTTAGCGTGAATTTTCTTTGCGCATCGGCAGATGCCATTAATTTGATAGGACTTTTGGCACTCACTTCAGGGTATAGATAACCGCTAGAAGTGAGTGCCGCTTGAATTTAGTGCATCGTAATAAATTTTCTTTTGTTTCCGTAATTTTTTCACGGAAGAAATATTCGTTATTAAAAAATATTATAAAAACAGAGATATAAAAATATAAAAAAAAGATATAAAAAATATCTGTGAAAAATTTTGTGAATTATTATCGCATATGCTAACTCTGTCGGATAGGCAAACTAATTAAACAAATGATATTATTAACAACATAACCTAATTTATATTGTTCCAACAATTTTGTGAGACAATTTTCAAAACTCTAATAATAAATTACCGGTATTTTATTAATTTTAAAGTTATTGTTACGTTACGAGCAGAAAGTGATTTGAAAGATCACTTCTTAAAAAAAAGCATAATTTCAACTATTTTATGAACTTTTTATATAGTTTATTACCTAGATTATACTTTATGTTTTATATGAACAGAATTTTACACATATGTTGTTAGTGCAAATGGTATAACGCCAAAGACTGTAGACAAACGGTAGTAACAAACAAAATAAGTACAGAAACCATAATTCCACAAATGAAATTTTTAATCTGGAGCCATCTTTGTACATTCGGAATACCCTGTCCACTTTGTCAGCGTATTCACATATGTTGTTTCCGCAAATCCTTATATTAGATTCCGCAATTCTGTAGGTGTGCCCAAATGAAAAGAAAACTTTCACTGTAACGCCGTTGTATCTAATCGAAGTTGGTAAATATGCTTGTCGATAGATGTAGCGTCATCCCTGCTCCCCACGTCCCAAAACAGCTCACTCTGCCATGAAGGTCGGAAGTGATGCTCAGTTTCTTTTTCGATGAAGAAGGACCCATACTCCTCGACTGGCTAGAACGGCGTGAAACAGTTAACGCTGAACGGTACTGCAGCACGTTACTGAAGCCGAAACGGGCCACCGAAACAAGCGTAGAGAGAAGCTCTCGAAATGGATAGTGCTGCTCCAGGACAACACTAAGCCACTTGTGGCCAAAGAGACACCTGCTGGAAACATTTCGATGGGAAGTCCTCAAACATCCTCCGTACAGCCTCGACATCTCCCCATGTGACTCCCATATTTTCGGTCCCTTAAAAAAAATCACTGACAGGTCATCGGTTCACCTGCGACAAGGAAGTGTAGAATACCGTGGAAAAAGGATCCGTATGCAACTCAGGAGTTTCAACACTTAAGCCACCATTCGCTTCTTACGCTTCTTAACTGTACGTCAAATATCTGTGCTTAAAATATTCTGTATTTAAAATTCGTTTTATATAACCGTAGTCTCTTTTTCATTTGGGCACACCTTATATAATCATTTCTCTATGGAAAATAGTAAATAAATAATGAAGAATTTTTTGATTGAGACTTTGATCTTTTTAAATATTATCTCTTCTATGAGTAAGTCTGAGTGTAGGTTTTGCTATATACAAAATGGGAACCGCTCCATGATAAGATATTAAACAAAATCAGCTGTATATATTTCTAGGTAATTAGTAGAGTACCAGATTTGTTGTAGATAAAGTGCGACGCTACCAAAATGCAGAATCAAAGAACCTCTCCGGGAGTGACCGACTGTTTGCTGTCAAACACTATTCCAGTTTTCAGTACGCAAAGAGCTTTTTCTTGGCATTTGAATATATCTCATCGGCCTCGGTGGCTCAGAGGTTGCGTGATCACCTTCGATGCCCGAGGACGCGGGTTCGAGCCGAGGACGACGAGGATTTTTTCAGGGGGGAAATCCTGAAATCACGCACTTCCTTCAGAAGGGAAGTAAAGCCGTTGGTCCGGTGTAGTCGTTTGCAGGTTGCACGTTAAAGAACCCTTGCGAGGCAAAATTTGAAATGGCCATGGCAGTTGAAAAGGACGTTAATACCAAATAAACCAAAACCAAACCAAACCAAACCAATATATCTCAATGAATGTATTCAGATCTGCTCAACACAACATTCCGCAAGACAAAGTATTAAGTACGAGTATATTAAGTACGAATTTCAAGTATTCGTAACAACGGAATTATCCGAATTATTCGTAACTCTTTGTTTGCGTGCAAGTATACCTTGAAAGCGATGGTGTTGCGCGGGAGTGAAAAAAAATATGTCGATAAGGAGAAAGCAAAATCGTTAATGGTGATAGCCAAAGAATTGAAGTTATAGCAATGTTATTAAGCACAAAACCTTAATTTTGCTGTGCAATTATTCGTCTCGAAATAAGTATGAGATGAAGTAGGCCTCCGTGAATATTTTTATTTTTAATTACTTAGATTTCACAGGTTTCAATTCGGTAATAAAAGTGTCTTCCTTTGATTATTATATTTCTACCTTAGAAAAAAATTATTAGGCAATTTTTACAATACCTTGAATTTGATACAATGTCAATAACACTGTGCAACAAAATTTCAAAACGTTCACGCTTCCAAGGTGAAAATAGTCATTTCTTAGTGAATTCAATCAATGTGCTGAACACAAATATGACAAATAAGAAAAAAAGCTGAATTGGCTAAGGTTTTTTTAGTAATGTTTAAGCATTTTTGCGAAAAATTGGATAGATGTAAATATGATAATACACATGTTAAGAATATCTTAATCTTCTTCGGACTTTCGCTTTCTTTTAACCTGAAGTTTGTAAACCTCGTCGGGAGCATGTCTGATGAGCGGCCAGCAATAGTCAGTCAGAATTGACGTGGACCATTTGCCCTGGTACTGTTGCTCCATCTTGTCAATGTCCTTCACGGTATTCATCAGGGAAGAATACCAAGTAGGAGTCAAGAAAGTGGATATTTAAGGACATAACTGCAACCGAATGCATGAAACAAAGCCAATATATCCTCAAACAGATCCATGTAGTTTTCATGCTGCCACATGATAGAAAGCATCCCAAACATGTTTTACTTTACTTTTCATAAAGAAGTGATGCAATATGAAGCAATATTTTGTAAACATATATTTACCTTACTAAATTGCATTATTTTACGCGATAGCACCTATACAACAGATAATACGTCAATATCTCTGCAACGAGAGCTAGTCAAAGTGATATTAGTGTTTAGCACGTTAAATTCATTCAAGATAGGTACTTTCACCTAAGAAGCAATTTTATTGTTGCTCAGTGTAATTTATTGTTGCCTCATTCTATATAAGCGGTGCATAAACCGCGGCCCCGTTTTCAAATTCTTGCGGCCTGCGACACGGTCGCAACTATATTCAACCAGATGCAAACAAGTTAATATCTAAAATTTTTGAATACTTTTTTAATGCGACCCTCAGTCAAAATCCAACATCTCTACGGCCTTTTACACTTAAAAGCTTTTGTATTACTGTTTTATACATGCTGACAAAATCGGACTTGTCAGCATCCAGATATTAAAATTAATAACAATGTTTACGAAAGTTATCTAAGTTTATATTTTCTGGCTTATGAGTCGGTATTTCCACTTTAAGTTCTTTTACACTTTTTCTCTTGAGCCTTCAAGGTTGTTTTTGTTTTCTTTACGCAAAAGGGCTTTTTTTTAAATAATCCTTAATTTTTTTCTTAGAAAACACTGTTTATTTAAGATAAAATGAAATCTGGAATTTGATTTATTTTTTTTAGAGTGCGCAATAATGCCATAAATAATAAAACAGTTATTAATTACCATATGTCGTTATTGGATTTTTTTGCGCCTATTGTTAATTCCATTACTTTATTCCATATTTGAATCAGCTCTAGAGGGCAAATTGAGTTTCATTAAAGTTGTTTAGGCGACAAATTTTTAGATAGACATCTCTATACACAGTATTTTTAAGTATTCATTACGTAAAAGAAAGATAATTATTACTCACACGCACAACCACACTGATACGCATATGTATTTTGAGAATAGGGGTTTGCACCCGCGTTTTTCCAAACTAATCGATTTATTCGACTAATCGAACAAATCGTGAAAAAAAATTCAACTAAATAACCGATATTTTTTTTTCGAATAAAAAATCGAGTAATCGAATTTTTATAACAAAAAAATTCGATTTTCAAATTACTTTTGAGGGGGATGAAAATATGACAACCATCCAGGAACGGTTAGGCATAGGCTTTGGAATTCATCTATCCCAATGTTTATAGTATTGCAAAAAAATATATTAGCTTAATTTCAACTTCTGTTCTGTCAGAATGTTTATTTTCTCAAGTAGGAAGAATTATTTCACCGTCAAGGAATCGACTTTCTGGCATTTTTTACAGAGCTTAGATGTTAAATACTGGAATTTGTAAACAATAGTTTTTAAAATTTAGATTTTATAATCTGTTCTCTTTAAAATTCGTGTAATTGATGATTTTGTTCAATAAAATAAAAAGCTATCTCCGAATTTGTATTTTATTTGATTAATCATTATTTATTCGATATTTACTTAAAAATTATCGACAGATTAAAAAAATCGAGTATTCATTTATTCGAATAATTTTTCCTAGGAAAAACACGGGTTTGCACTTTAATAGTTTACGGCTGATTTGCTAATTATAAATATGCTTCCTTAGGTTGTCTGCGTTATATTGTTAAAAATACTGAATGCAAATATACATTATATTCTTCATAATTTCTTTAAATTTTTTCAACCAACTTTTAATTTCATTTTGTAAACATGAAACAAAAATTTTTTTCCAGCTACGTATTTCCTGTGAGCATCTCTAACATCGTTAAAAATCCATTTTCTTGTTTCCACAAAAACTGTAATTGTACAAGAATCACCTGCCTATTTAACATACCCTTTATCGTTATCTGTAGTGCTGTATAGAATAAAGGAAGAGATTTCAAACGTCGGCTTTTACGTGCAATAAAGGTTGTTCTTTGATAATAACGAAGAGAGAAGGCAGGGGCGAGAATATTTGTTCTATTGTGCCACTTTTGCGTGTAAGGAAACGAATGTAAGCAATTCTTTTGGAGACGGTTTATGAAGATGGAGTCTCCTAAGTGTCGTCTTCTTTTGTCTGACGAGAGTCCCTTCAACAGTGGCCCGCCTTCCATTAAAACTCAACAGCCCAGAACAGGCAACGGCCATGTGAGTTATCGACGCAATTCCCTTCCAACCACTCGGTCCATTATTCAAGGCGAGAGGAAAGACCGTTCTTAAATTGAAATTCACAAGACAGATCTGTCTTAACTTAAAAGGAGAGAAAGACGGAAAGAAAAGAGAACGCCCATTAGAAAACATTACGCGATTTAAAAGGCAAAAAAAAAAAATAAAGTCTCTAGTTAGATTACTTTAAACACCATTAATCTTATTTTTCCCCCTCAAGGAAAAGATGATAATTGAAAATTGAATCATTGAATTGTAAGTTATTGAATAACCGTAGCTATTCTTTGAAGGCATTTCTTGTTGTTGTTGTGTCATGTAAGCTGAAAGCTTTTAATCACTTTCCTATGCCTTTTAATTTTTTTTTCAATAAAGGGGTCTGTTTTTCAAAAACATGTCAATAACACATCCCTTTAAACCGATTTTCTGAAGATGTTCAGTAAATATCATGTAGCTTTAGAAATGCATTATTAATTTTTCTTGTCAAGAATAAATACACTTCAATTTGTCTGACATTATAATGGAATTTCCATTTAGAAAAACCTTTTCTTTCTAGTTTGAGCTCACTCGCATTAGGAGTTAACATAGAAATATCTAATTTAATATTTATATAATAATTTCACAAACAAATGAAATTAATGCATAAGATAATTAAATACAGCTTGAATATTTAATTTAAAGAAATATCACAATAAATAATTGATTAAATAATTTTGTATGGTAATCCGAAAATATTCTTCAACTAATTCATTACTTCATTCAAAAGTTGCGCTTTATTCATAATTTGAATAATTTAAACATTCATAGTACAAAACTTTCTTAAAAACTTCACTAACATTGAGAATAACGATTAAAATTTTTAAATTAATAATTAAGCAGAAACTATTTAATGAAATCATTAATTAATGGAATAGCCTTTTTAGGACTATTATTTGCGATTATAAGTACTTAACATTAATTAGGACTGATATTCCCAATTATTTTATTTTTATGGAAATTAAATTAGGCAATTTCTTCATCGTCATCATAAAATGCAACTCAGGAATTATCAATTCATCATCTAAAGATGAGAGCAGGATCTCTCGAAAAGCTTAGTAGTCATCAGTTTTATTATGATTTTAGTGCATTTTCTCCAACTTTATATTTCCAACATGGGAGAACGAGAAAAAAAGCTGAAAAGATGTAAGAAGTTACACGAAGAGGAAACGTTATAGCAGTGACGATCCAACCTGTTTTTTTAGCGTTTTATTCTTAGCAACGGTGTGCATTTTTAAAGTTTTATTTATTATGGGTTAACTCGCCTTATATACAATGATTACCTAAGCCCAATTTTACAGTTTCAAGAATTAGTTAAAGATTCCTAAGAGTGATTTGCAAGTGAGAGGTTAACAATTTTGCATACTGTAATATTAAATCGGAAAATAAATTTATTTTAGAAAATCACTTTACAAGCCTTCAATATACACTGAGTGAGCATATTATTATCACCACCTGACAAATGTTTATGCAAATGCACGCACGGACGTCGCCACAATGTTGCTAGCGGGCCGGACCAATATAAAAAGGGAAGCTGAGTGTCGTCGACAATAGTAGACGTGTTCCATTCTTCAACTATGGGTAAAAGACGCGATTTAACAGCCTTCGAACGCGGGATGATTGTAGGTGCTCGGAGCTATGGAGCGAGTATCAGCGAAACAGCAGCATTCGTGGGGTGCTCAAGAGCAGCCGTCGTTAAAGTATTTAAAGACTGGACGGTTAGCCGGAAAACGGGGTCTGAACGTTCGCGTTGTGGCCGCCCACGTATTGTTGATGATCGGACAGAACGGAGATTGTCACGACTGTTAAAGGATAACAGAAGGGCCACTGTGCATCAAATCACTGCTGACCTTAATCAGGGGTCTTCCAAAACGGTCTCTGAATGCACTGTCCGCCGCACACTGCATCGCATGGGATATGGAAGCCGAAGACCTGTCCGGACAGTTTTGCTGTCTGCAGCCAAAAAGCGGAAACGACTCCAATTCGTTCAGGAGCACAAGGACTGGACTATCGAGCAGTGGAAACAAATCATATGGTCTGACAAGTCATAATTCCAGTTACATCATACAGACGGCCGCGTGAGAATCAGGCGGAAACAGCACGAAAGCATGGACCCCTCATGCATGAGTACAACCCTTCAGGCCGGTGCGGGCAGTGTTATGGTTTAGGGAATGCTTTTCTGGCATGCGTTGGGTCCGTTAATACGTGTTGAACAACGTCTGGATGGCACAGCATACCTCCGTATCATCGCCGATCAAGACCACTCTGTCATGTTGATGGCGTAGCCCAATGGAGATGGCTACTTCCAGCAAAACAATGCCCCATGCCACAGAGCTCGTATTGTGCAGGAGTGGTTCCAGGAACATGAGGGGCACTTTACCTTACTTTGGTGGCCCCCACAATCCCCCGATCTCATTCCAATTGAGCATTTATGGGACGAAGTCGAACGAACCATCAGACGGCTGGATCCGCCACCGTCCAATCTAGCACAACTAGACAGTGCTATCCATCAGGCATGGTGTCAGATTTCTCCCATCACCTTTCAACATCTCGTGGAATCAATGCCACGAAGAATCACCGCAGTATTAAAAGCAAAAGGTGGCCCAACGAGATACTGACAGGGTAGTCATAATAATATACTCACTCAGTGTAATATCCTACGTTTGTCTTCGGGGTTGCCCAGCCGAAGAACTATGTCACGTATTGGGAATTGGTTACGTGACTATATAAGGTAGCTTTCCACTACGTTAAAAACATATCACTCATTGCTGCAATGGGTAAGAAACGTGATTTATCAGATCTGGAAAAGGGGATGATAATCGGTTTCCGGGCCAAGGGTGGCAGTATTTCGGAAACTGCGCAGTTTGTGAACTGTTATCGTGCTGCTGTAGTTAAAGTGTATCATGACTGGGAAATTGGGACCGTTCAGAATAAATGGTATGGGAATTGTGGAGCACCACGTGCCAATGCTGACGAAGGTTCATCGCAAAAAACGGCTTCAATTTGCCCAACAGAAACTGGACCACTTCTGACTGGAAAAAGGTTGCCTTCTCCGATGTGTCACGATTTATGCTCTACAGAAGTGACGGCCATTGGCGGGTGAGGCGAGAAACCTTCGAGAACAAGCATCCTGCCTGCAACCATTGTTGGACGAATCCAGGCTGGTGGCGGCAGCGTCATGGCGTGGGAATTGTTCTCATAGCATTCTCTGGGCCCACTGATACCTGTGGAAGGCATTCTCAACCGATTCGGTTATTTATCTAAAATTGCAGATCAAGTACACCCATACATAGCGACTGTCTTCCCAGAGGGAATGGCTCGTTTCAGCAAGACAATGCGACGTGTCATACGGCTGCAATTGTTCAGGAGTGGTTTGAGGAACACGACCAAGAGTTCCAAGTACTACTCCGGTTCCCTAATTCCCCAGAACTAAACCCAATCGAGAATCTTTGGGATCACCTCGATCCTCATGTGCATGCTATGCAACAAGCACCGCGTACCCTTCAGCAGCTATCGGATGCTTTACAGTCTGCATGGCAACAGCTACCAGTAGAGACCTACCAGAATCTTACTGACTCACTCCCACGCCGTCTAGCTGCTGTCCGTGCCGCTAAAGGCGGTTATTCGGAATATTAGCTGGTGGTCATAATAATGTGACTCGACTCTGAATGTAACAAAACGCTTCGCACAGATTGGCTGCTTTTATTTCCTGATAAACAACAAATTTTGGTGGGAATACAACCTATGTGAATTTAGGCTGCTTTCTTTCCTCGTGAAGTTTCACTTTGATGTTATCTGAAATAAGTTGTTTTCTTCTCCCATTTTATGGCAAACTTTTTCGAATAGACACTAGCTATCCAACAGATATGCACGTAGTTTTTCAGACTGATGTCTGAGAGGGATGACGACATCCTAATGGCCGCACTTATGCAAATCTTTTGGAATGACTTTCATATATGCTACAGTATTATTCAAAAATGCATTAGAAAAAGAGAATTTTCTGTACTTAAGGTATATATCAAAAGTTAGCAGCATTTCTTGCTTAGACTCCATTTTATGAAAGAAGATACTATTTTAGAGGGACCAATCAGGAGACAGCTTAAGCGGAAATGTTGCGGGAAAGTTTTAATTGTGAAATGCTCCGCGGATTCCGCGTTTCCACGCGGAATGCGCGCGGAGGGGTTTAGGTAATTGTTTTTTTTACTTCCTACTTAAGAAATAAAAGTAAAACGTGTTTTGCTTGAAAAATAACATTTATTGAGCATCATTAATACACATGTGTGAAAAAATCATGGTTTCATAGCAATTATTTCTATTTTTTAAACCAAAAAATCAAAAGTGGTCCGTGAAAGTTTAGGTAAATTTTGACTTAATAACAAAATGTGCAACAGAAACATGAAAACTTTTGCTGCGTTTGAATTGTTTCCTTGACATTTAACAACATCAAATACACGAATAGGCATTGTTGTGATAAGTTTCTGCAGAATTTGCGGCTCTAAGCTATACCAGCAATTTTCAATAGTAGTTTTCAACTCTTCCACACAGAAATATGGTTTCTGACCGGAATATACTTATCTAAGCATAATTCCCAAAGGTTTTCAATTGGGTTAAGGTCAAGACTTCGTGCTGGCCATTTCATTACTAGAATGTTTTTTTTCTTTAACCAGGAAGATGTAGTGAATGGGTGCATTGCCAAGTTGAAAAATAAATTCTGGACAAAGAATGTTACTTTTCAAGCAGAAATCTCGAAAAGCTTAGCATGATTTTATAATTTTTCGTTCTTCATTGACAACGATTCTTTGCACACGTGATGTTCAGACGTTCTGAGATAACAGATGGATTCCCCTCTAGAATATTCGTGTCAGTGCGTCGCCTGCAAGTTTCAGCCTAGGTCTTTTCTGAGCTTTCTTTTTCAACGTTATTAGTTATGTGGAAATATTATTCATTATCCAATTAGTTAATATTATGAAAGTTTGATCATGAATATTAATGCACATTAAATGTTAGATTTCAATCAAACAATTTTTCGAGGGTTGTACCAAAAGTAAGGTTCCCAATGAGCTACAGCCTCGAGGGAAGGTGCTAGGCTAAATCCGACAACAGTGCCGTGCGCAGTGGTTCCCGCACTCTCGAGCCCCACTCTCGAGCGATTCCTACGGCGCTCAGTGTTCGCTTGGCAGCCGTCAGAGATGGAAGTGTTGATCGCCGCTCCCGCCAAGTGCGAGGTTCGAGCAGTAATCCGGTTTCTCCACGCAAGAAAGTTACCGCCCGTGGAGATTCATCGGCAACTGACTGAGGTTTATGGTGAAAAGTGCATATCCGTTCAGCACGTCCGAAAATGGTGCAGGGCTTTTGCTGAGGGTCGCACGGAAGTTCACGATGAAGAACGGAGTGGAAGACCGCCGGGTTCGGATTCGATTGCCCAGAAGATCAACAGTGAGCTGCTGAAAGATCGGAGGGTCACTGTCCGTGAACTTGTTGAACGCATTCCTAAAGCTTCCCACGGCACAATTGAAAGAACGGATTGGCGGGAGACTTCTTCGACTTAGGAATACAAAAGCTGGAGCACCGTCTTCAAAAGTGTGTCGAAAAAAATGGAGACTATGTTGAAAAATAGACAACAGTGTAAGCTTTTCAACGATGTATAAATTAATAACAATAAACAATGATTTCTACTTGTAAAAAATATGGGAACCTTACTTTTGGTACAATCCTCGTACTTTCGTTGCGTATATCGTAAATAATCCACCATTACTTAAACTTTTGGGACGCACTTTAAAGGTAAACTCCACACTCAAAACATCTTTGTTTAAAATGAAAGATGAAAGTCTCAATAACAACGTAGCATGTATAAAATTTCTCAATTCGAACTGGAAATTGACAAAATATATAAAAAACTTTCATTTTTTCCCTCCCTCTGCCATCGACACTGGCGCCATGTTTCGGCAACTGTGACGTCAAAAGTTGCCGAGAAGTGCGAAGGAATTTCGAAATCGTGGTATCACACATTGAATGCTATCGGTTAGTTGTCAGTTTGGCATCGCAATGGAGTAGACCACTTTGACACAAGACCGATAGTGACGACTGCGATTTTGATAACAATGACAGCGATATACGTATAAGGGCTGTTAGCAGAATTAAATGCTACTGCAACTTCTGCGATATACAGCCCTATGCATTAATTCGTGAAACGGGATCTTCTGCCTGCCGCGTCGGCGTGGGCACATTAGGGCGACGTGTTCCCTACACAGCAGATAGACATACCTCATGCTTCCTGCGGCGTTTAGCACATGCTGTTGCGGTCGTTGTTCTTGAAGAACGCCAGACCCGTTTAGAAAGGGAAGAGCATCTAGTTTCAGTGAATTTCTTGTTTGAATTGATAATGAATTTAAAACGGCGAATGAGCTGAACACACGATGCTGTTTGGAGTTGGATACCAGTTCCCTCGCTGTCAAGAACTAATCCACTGTTTTTTAATCGATTCTGATTGTGGAAATCTATAAAAACGTGAAATTTCTATCCGACAATCTATTTACACATCCAAACAGAACAAATTGAAGGCATTCCGACATAAAACAGGTTAGCAAAATCTTATGATATGTAGAATCGTTCTAATCGACTAGAATCTCGGCGACGAAATTCCCCGAGGTTCTCGCGGCAGGAAATGATGCCTTGTTCCGCCGTGTTCTCTGGAGAAGGGATGGAAGATCCCACGCAAATTTTGAATTTTCCGAGGCATTTTTCTTAATAAAATATTAGGAAAAATCGAAAAATTTTGAATGATATATACTCTATTAACCTGGATTAATGTTATGATGCAAAAAAATAATGTCGATTTTTTTCCGTGGAGTTTACCTTTAAGCATATAGATACGAAATATTTAACAGCTGGTACGTACATTCAGTCGTGACGGTTTTCCCCCCCCAAAAAAAAAATTCAAAACGACGCCCGCCAACTCATCCGCAACACGACCAATTCTTGTAAATTTCTCGTACCACTGTTTTACCGTTCTTTGAATGCGAATGAGTTGGTGGGCATCGCTGGACTTTGCAGTCGACACCAAACGTGTAGGCCTTAAGAATGTCATTGCGCACAGTCCGGAAAGACCGATCCTCAGAAACAAGGAAACGAACAAAATAAATTCCTGACCTCTCTCACATTAATCTAAAGCAAAAAGAATAACTTTAATAATACCTGTCGCCGTTTACCTGATATTTAGTTTTAATAACCCTGTAAATATTTCAATGGAAAACAGAACTTTAACTCTCCTCGCATCACTTCCATTTTGTTTATACGAAATGCAAAACACTGCTCTCAAACTTTGTCTAAAGTGGAACTACCATCTACAGATATTACGTAAGAAAGCCCAATATTTTCAAATATTACAGTTGAAAAAGGGAGAAGTTGTAAAATGATCAATCTCAGTTCTTGCTGATCATGGTAATATAAGTAAATAAGAATTTTTGTTAAAGTATTTTCTACTTGAATTCGGTTATTATTTTAAATATAATTTTTCGACATGGTCTTTTATCATTTTCCATCTTGTAATAATAGTTGTCAGCGACCCCAGTTAATAAACGGCAAAAGGAGGAGAAGCTGATTTCAGCTGTTAATGAAAAATGGGCGAGCCATCCCCTAAGGGAAAACGTGGAAAAGCCGGCTTCACAAAATCCCGACGAGAGAAAGGATTAGAGATCACGGGCGAGATGGTACACAGAGCAAGTTCGGAACAAGCAGAAACCAGCACCGGAGAGTAAAGATTCTAGAGAACATAAGGTATTAGATTTGCTGCGACGTGGAGAAAGCCACTTTCCAGATTCTCAAGTCGTTTTTCGTTCCTTTTAGAATAAAAAAAAATGGTTTCGAGTTTTATTCTACATCTTTCTTTCGTCCTCGTTACGAAAATAAGAAAGTAATGGGGACGAAAAACTGAGCGGATAAAATAGAAAATGCGCCAAATGCAACGGAAGGATTAAACCTTGTAAATGCGCGCCAAGTCACGATATCAAACTTAGTTTGCTTGACTGAATCGACTAAATTATATTTAGCAGCATAAGCATAAACTCTTTGGAGAAGAAGAGTAAACTCAGTGCAGAATAATATATTAAGTGAATCTCAGTGCATTGAAAAACCCGATGTCAGGGCATATCTTTGAACTTTTGACAAAAGTGTTCTATGGTGTATTTCTCTAAGCGTGAACTTATTAGCAAGAGGAATCATGAGGCAATCGAACAAACAAAGAGAGCAAGAGAACTAGGTAAAGAATTCCCTAGAGCTACCAAAAAAGAAAGCTTAAGCTAGTTCGCGAAATTAATATACATTTGCACAAGGACTTCCGTCTTTGGCGTCGATGACAAATACGGTTTATGCAGAGACTATCAGTAGAGAGACTTTGCATTTACCTAATTTGCAACACTGTTGGGTGTTTCGTTGGGGAAGTTCAGATGCGCTGTAACGTTGAAGTCATAGTTTCGATCCTAAGTTTCGCTAGATGGTGAAATCAACGCCAATCTTGGAAGATATTTTAATACTTAATTTTCATCAGCAAAAACAAGACGCCACCGCTTTTCCACAACAAGGTTTATTCACCATGAATACGTATTTCGAGTGCTACGCACTCATTTTTCAACATGACTAAGGCATACAATGCCAACAGGCTATTTGTATACATGTCTAACCAATCAGGTTCCAATTATACAGATACATTGGAACTGTATAAGAAATTACTGGGATCTGTCATGGACAAAATACCCGATGATCAGTGTGCTGGTGTCTACAAATTGAAGTGCGGAGGATGTGAATCTGTGTACGAGGGACAATCGAGGAGGAAGATTGCCACAAGGATAGAAGAACACTTCAGACATATCCGAAACTACAACCCACAGGCCTCCAGCTTCGCACACCATACGATCTCCACCGGAAATGGAACAACACCTAACAATTATCAGATCCTCCATAAGACCGGCAATTGGCGTAAGCTCAATTTTTTGGATGAGAAACTGGAAAGGACTGTTGATAACGACATGACCAACTGACAACAACCTCTTGTCCACAAAAGAATTTTATTAAGCATATACGTATTTCGAACTCATTGAGTTCATTATTCAATTATTCGGCATTGAATAATGAACTCAATGAGTTCGAAATACGTATATGCTTAATAAAATTCTTTTGTGGACAAGAGGTTGTTGTCAGTTGGTCAATTTTTTGGAGTTTTTGGAGATTAGGAAAATACAGGAGGACATTTCCATGAATGGTGGTGATAAGGGTCCTTTGAACCTTCAAGATTGGATTAAGCTTCTAGAACACATATAATGAACTATGTTTATGTTGGATATTTATTTATTGTTAATTTTACTCTTATTATTCTACATTATTCTGGCTTCCTGCTAATATTTTATGCAATTTCTTATTATTTACTTTCTCGGCCTTGCAATTTTGAGTCACTGAATGTATATTACCGTAAATCTGATCTTTTTTCTTTATAATTTACCCTATTGGCTTGTACCACTTTTTTAAAAATAACTAATCACTGTACAGGATAATTTATCTGATTGGACCTTAAACCTTCCATATATCTGTATAATTGGAACCTGATTGGTTAGCCATCGTTGCTCGTTGCTGATTTAAACGGTCCTCTCAACCTTTCTATGTTTGGTGGTCTCGTTTTCCTCGATGTCCAAAAGGCTTTTGACCAAGTCTGGCATGATAGGCTCATTTACAAAATGATTACCTACGGGTTCCCTGACGATCTAATTGCTCTGGTTCGCTCCTTCCTGTCAAAGAGGACTTTTCATGTTAAGGTTGGGACTCCTTGTCTGAACCCTGCGATGTTAATGCTGGTGTACCTTAAGGCTCTGTCTTGGGCCATCCTTATTCAACTTCTTTATCCATGACTTTCCCAATTTGCCAAGTGTAATCTTTACTTGTTTGCTGACGATGGTTCCATCATGACCTGGGCACGAAACCAAGCACATGTCATCAATCGACTACAAAAAGCTTTACATCAGTGCGAGAGCTGGTTCACTAAGTGGCGATTAAAGCTGAATGTCAAAAAGTGCAAAGTCATGTTTATCAGTCGCAAATGCAAAAACCCTCCAAAGCCCCTCTTCTTATTTGGCAAGAAACTTGAGTGGGTAAAAAGCTATAAATATCTTGGTGTCATGATTGACTCCAAACTAAATTGGAACGACCATGTCCAATACGCGCTCAACAAAGCAAAGAAAGCGAGGTTCAGTTTGATTGCACTTCTGGGGCGAAACAGTGCTCTTAGTGTGGATAACAAACTCTTGATATACAAGGTTGTGATTCGTACTATTTTACTTCATGGAATGCCTGCTTGGGCTTCTATTTGCAAAACTAGGTGGAAGGATCTCCAGACCTTCCAAAATGTTGCTCTCCGATCCATTGCCCAACTTGACAGAAGAGTTGCCAACAACCACTCTATCTATGACGATTTGGGGATGTCCCACATAGGCACCTTTGTCCAGACACTTATGAAGAACATACTACCCAGGATGGAAAATCATGGAAATACTCTGGTTTCTGGTATTCTTGACCATCCACTCGTTGTTAAAGGCCCCCTCAGGTTTCGAAGACCCCGCCATATCCTGGATGTCTGCTTTGATGACGTTAACAAGGCCGTCTTCCCCAACTAGTGGATCTTTTAGATCCTGCTGATTTTTGGGGACTCTATTCGTCAATCTACAATCTGACTCTCGTCCCTTCTTGGGACTTATTCTCTGGAGAACTAAAGAGGTTCATCAGGCTTCTCTCCCAGTCAGGTTTACTCTTTGGGCGAGCGTGCAAAGTGAGCTTGACTCCTGGACCACTCGCGTCTTTCTTTTTCACTACACTGTTCGATTGTCGATTGTCGATTGTATGCCTTAGTCATGTTGAAAAATGAGTGCGTAGCACTCGAAATACGTATTCATGGTGAATAAACCTTGTTGTGGAAAAGCGGTGGCGTCTTGTTTTTGCTGATTTCATATCCACAGGTATTCTGGTTACTTTTTTATTTCTTAATTTTCATCTTAGGTCAAGTTATTAAAACACAAAGGCCTTAATGATATACCATTACCTACTATAATAATGGATACAAACAATATTTTCGTGCATTGAAATTTGATCTTTCTACAATTCAGTAACTGAAAAGTAGGTGTTTTGCATGATACTCTAAGGGTGCTTCCTTAAAGTCCGACCAGTCGCCAACATGTCACGTGGTACTGTTGGACTCGGGGGAATGTGTGTTTTAGACAGCCGATGATGATAATTCGAGACCGAAACTTTGCTGTTAAAACTCAGCGGGTACGATTACAATTAAAAACATCTGATTGGCCAAATTTTCATAATTCGCTTTCAACTCTTGGCTCATCGCTTGCATTAACTTCATTCTCTGTTTACTTATAGATAAGAATTTAGGCGTGCTTATTGATAGAAAAAGATTCAGCTCGCATCACAAGCTAAGGATTTGAATTTATTGAATTTCGTCCGCTCCTATCATGTAGAGCCTAACCTTGGAATCCGGGCTTGCTGTGAACGAAGCATTCGGACTTTTTAGATAGCATTTTCGCCTCCGCTCTCTAACGGGTGCGACGGTCGGGCTTTACGGAAACATCCTAAGAGAAGTTTGTGTCCATTTTGATATTTAATATACATAACCATCCCAATCGGGTAACTTAGAACGGATTTCGCGTAGATTCTCATGCAATATTTTATACGACTTAAATCCAGATGATGAAACGTAAATAAGTATTTGAAACATGCAGGCATAATTAAACTGCATTATAATCAACTAAATTTGAGACACTCAAAGTGTGGAACTTTTATAGTTTTGAACCCAATTTTATCGATGAAGACAAAAAATAGAGGGTGGGTCTTTTTGATAGAAGACATTCATATTCTAATTTTTGATAGTCTTTAATAATCTCAAAATTTCTAAAAAACAATTTTTTTTGATACATAAGCATTGTCTATTCATGGGCATTACACAATTTTAGATATTTGAAATTCTGACTTTGGATTTTTAAATATCATCAAAAAGTAAAATAGGAATGTTTCTAAAACTTATCCTCTATCTTTTAGTCTTCGTCGATAAAATCGGATTCAAAACTTTAAGTGCCATACTTTCAGTACCTCTATCTCCTAAACAAAAAAAATACCAAGAATTAAACAGTTTTCAAATGTTGTCTCCAATCTGAAAATGGCATTATAAATCTTATTTAAGATTTCAAAGTTACCCCTCCCCCACTCTCAGGGGGTGTGGGTGGGTGGGGGGGGGGGCTCGAGTTTGCTATCATTGGAAAACTTTTTGAAAAATATGAAACACATGTATTTTGTTTTTTCGATCTGATGTGTATTTCTGCAGATATTCCACTGTTACACTTTATTTGAAACACACTGTATATGTAGTGTAATTTTATTCATTAAAAAGCGAATAGGAATATAAAACTTCCAGTACCGTATGATTATATTGGTGTGTCCTATAGTGGTTGACAATAGGAAAAAAATAGGAAATTCTTATTGTAAATGGTAAACTACATTATATTCGGTTGCTCAAAAGGTTATTGCATTTATAGATGGTAATAGTTATAAATTTGATGCTCTGAATGTAACTGTAGATTCATGCGTCAATGAGATTTGGCAGCTGACACTTCTAACTTCCATCAAAGAAAAATACGTGCGGACCGATCAACAATTATTTTTTCATTAACTTTGTGAAAAAGAAGAATCAAGATAAACATTTTCGCCAAGTTTTATTTGATTACTTCTGAAAAGGCAAGAAAGCTGTGAGAATTGCGAAAAATTACGTAGAGTGTATCGTAATGAATCCCTAAAGAACGCCAATGTCAATATTGGTTAGATCGTTTCCGTTCTTGAGACTACAGCTGTTCTTGACTCTAATGTTCTCAATCTGGTGGGACTGGAAGGGTGTGTGGCGTTTTGCGAGCTCTTACCAGTGAATGATGCGATCAATTTGGTCGTCTTTGCGCAACAAATCGCCAAATTGAAGGACGCAATAGTAGAAATGCGGCGTTAATTGAAAAACAATCGGAAAGGAGTGGTCTTCTATCATGACAACGCGCGACCACACGTATGTTTGATGACTCACGGGAAATTGTTGGAGCTTGGTGGGGAAGTGTTACCTCACCCACCAAATTTGCCAGAAGTTGCTGCATCAGACTTCCATTTATTTATGTCAATGCAAAAGTTCTTGAGTGGAGGACACGTTGTTGCTAATATAGAAGGGAAGATTTTCACGAAAGGGATCTAAAAGATGGCATAAGATAATAGAACAAAAAAGGTATTAGGTCAATGAATAATGTGTATATTTTGAATAAAATAAGCGGTCTTGAAAATCCCTGGAAAAGACGCAATGACTTTTTCAACTACCGTAACTGTTGGATATTATAATGCGTCATACAATAAAAAGTTAAAGAAATCATCAGTGCGCATTACACAAAAGTGCGTATAATATTCCGATTTTGAAGTGAAAATTCCAAGTTCTACGTAAAAATTTCTTTATTCTCAAAAAAAAAATAATAATAAAGCAATACGCAATTCTTAATTCAAAATTCAATACACTTTATTGTGAGTCATCATACCAAGTGCAAAACTCTAAGCCAATGGGCACTGCCAATTGTGTTGATAGCCGCTTATTTTTTTTATAATAACCTGGGTACACATAATACAGGGATGCGCATTTTACACGAGAAAGTTTTCCAATAAACTAGAAACATATAGTTGCGCATTATTATCCAAAAATTATAAAGTAGCCAGATTCCGTCCACGTCTAGTACTAAAATCAACATTAAAAGAGTGCATGATATGGTTCTATTAAGCAAACAACTGATACTGAGGTTATCATTTGCAAATTAGCTATGCTTCTATCCATGAAATCATCCACAATAGATTTTTATGGGGTTATGCAAGATGGGTCCAAAAACTATTCATAGACTTTAAAATTCAAAAGCGTTTGGGCACAGTCATCTATTTTTGTACTGTTTTAATGTAAAAATAAAATCTATTCAACATTCCAAGAAGAAGCTTTAGCTGTGACGTAGAAGTAATATTAAATTCGAGAAATTAAAATCTAACTAAAATTACTAATAAACAACGGAAATTCATTTAATACTTTCCAAATTCACGTCTATTTTATTGCTCAACGCAATACAGTAATTAGGGAGTTAGTTTTTTTTTCGTTACGAGAAATCAGTTACGAAGCATTCAAGTAATGTTCTCGTGTAAAAATTTCTCGTTAACGACAATTTTGCAATCCTGTGGGTTTTTTTTTTATTTTTTTTTTATTTTTAGTATCAAATGCGAAACCAAAATAATCATTGCCATCTAATACCAACGTAAAAGTGGCACCATCTAGTGTCAAAAATAGATTTTTTACGCTATGAAATACAGCAAATACGCTGAATCCAACTGTATATCCCATAAGTAGATCATTCAGGGTGATAACTGATTGCTAACTGGCTGATATTGGCAGATAACAAAGCACAAACAGCACTCGACTAAGCGAGAGAACTAAGACGGCGGATTGTTGGTCAGATGTATTCGCTATGCACAAACTGCGCATGAACATGGATCTCGTTACGCAATTGACATTTGCCAACGAGATCGAAATATTCTTTCGTGAATTTATTTTCATAACGTAAGAGAATCGTTTAACTTTAACGCGTAGCCAACGAGAAAGACAGGCCCCGGCCAACACCTCCTAGACAGAAGGCCTGATAACGGAAACGTCATACATTGTTTCATCATCATTAATCGACCATTGTTAATCCTATTTCTACCAATAATAAGCTCTAAATTTGGTCAACCAGTGATCGTAGAATAACCAGTCGTAATACCAATATATATCGCAACGCAAAAATATTTTTCAACTAACAAAGATGTCGGCTTTTGTGCCAAACAAACAGCATTTGCGGGAAGCTTTGCTTTTATGCTTTACCCTCAAAAAATACAAATGTAGCTGAAGCACATCGTTTGCTTGAGGAGGCCTATGGCGAACATGCATTACCTGTGAAGTTTGGTTTAAACGCTTCAGAAGTGGCAATTTTGATACTGCGGACAAGGAGTACTCCAGAAGACCAAAAACAATTGAGACGCTAATCTGCAAGCGTTATTGTATGAAACCGGGCGTAACTGTCAATGGGCATCTCTACCGACAATAACTGATCAATCTGAACCATGCATTGCTCGAATAACGCCCAGAAAGGGACACGAGACACGAACAAGTGATCTTGCAGCACGACAACGCTCCGGGCCATCACGCTTGCATGAAAACTCTGAAACAGGTTCTGCTATCGCACCCGCTCTATTCGCCAGACCTGGCCCCTTCCGATTATAACTTTTTCCGGTCGATGACACATGGCTTGGCTGGGTTACACTTGCCCACTTTAGAAGAAGTGCAAAAATATCCAAAGACGCGTCGTTTTATCATCGCGGTATTCATGTATTGCCAGAGAGTTGGCAAAAATGTGTAGCTGGCGAGGGATGATAATTTGAATAAACCATTTGTTGTATTTCTCTTGACATTTTCCCTATGTCACTGATCCAAAAAACCCGGAAACTTACTTGCACACTAAAATAATCCGTTTTCAATTATAGTGAAAATAGCGGACGGCCGGATAAACGTTCATATCAAGCCTGCATTCTTGTAAGTAGCTTTTTGCTAAAGATCCTAATAAAGCCTTCTTGGAAAGATTCGTCACTAAAACGAAACAAAGGGTCACTACTCTGAACTGGACAGTAGACATCAGAATATGAAATCGACATCTTCCCATTTGCCTATCAAAGCTAATTCAAACTTTAACAAACAGCAAGAGAAATAATACTTACAATTTTTAATAGGTCTCACAAGGGTCAAAATTATAACTTTACGAGGAAAAAACGTAGCACTAAACAGTACTGTGACATTGGGATATTGCGAGAAGCTAAGGCATACAATTTAAAGCAAACGCCGGAAATTATTTTCAAAAGGCATTGTGTTGTTGCATGACAGTTTTATTCCGATCTTGATGAAATTTTGCACACTTGATCTTCAAAGCAAGAGGAATGTCACTGTCTATGTTAGATTTTGAAAAAATAATAATTATGGGTAATATTCTATTAATAAGAGGTATCTCATGACCAGCATGCAAGGCAAAGTTTGTGCATCAATAGGCCCATCGTATTTGTATCAACAATGCTATCAACACGCAATTCACCAACAATATGCAAGGACCAAAAAGTTTGTGCACTATAAATAAAGGCCATTAGGGCATGTAATGAACATTCTATCCCACCTCTGCGGATTATAAAACAAAATTATGCGATTTTGTAATATTGCATAGAATTCCTGTTGTTCGGTCTTTTCTTAGAATTGATACTTCTTAGAACTTAACATTTTCTTGAAAAATCTTTAAAAATGAGCAGTAACTGGAGATAATAGAGAGCTATCAGAATATTTTGAAACTGAGCAAGTGGTGAATGACCAAGTTCCCAGGTGGCCCTCGACGATCCAAGCGTTTCAACAGAAGTAACGGCGACTGCTAGACCACTTAAAGTGATGAATGGCCAAGTTTTGCTTCAAGACATCGAGAGCAGAGTATGAATTGCAAAAACGGATTTCCAAGTAGTGATTAATCCCACTCAGATTGTTGGGGTTGCAGAGCACACACTCAAACGATCACGTCCATCCAATGCAACCTAAGATGAGAGTTGTTTCGTCGATGTCATTGTTGCCATATATTTCCACATCAACGCTGGGGAAATATTGCTGCCATGGAACCGATGTAATGATGATGCAACAATATGTTCAAGATGATGCAATGGCTCAGAAAATCAACAAGCACTCTGTATTGTGTTCTTTTATAATCGTGCGAAGGATGCATGATAATTCATGTCTATCGAAATGTCACCGAAGAAAAGAATGAACATTGGTCAGAGAAGGCAAATAGTTATCCGGATGTCATAAACGCATGAACAACGAGAGCTTCGTCTACTACAAGACATTGTAGAATTATTGAAAACCAATTTGAGTTACTATTTAACTTCTTGAGGTTGTTCTGTTTACCTACAATTGTAATTTTCCCGGGCAATGCCGAGTGCCTCTGCTAGTACATAAATAAATTTAATTTAATTAATTTATGTGATGATTAGTCCCGCTTGAGATGCATTAATTTACACTGTGAAGCAAATACCATGCCTCCGTTGGCCTTACCCATGATGGACATCCCGCTATTGGAAATTGTGTTTGAAATTTTCGTTTTCACACTTTTAGGGTTCCAATTAAAAATTTTTAAATATGCCACAATGTTATTAATGCGCTAATTCAAAACTGCATGTGACCGCAGAGCTGTCCTTAAGACCAAATAACAAAAAATTTTACCACCGACCAAGTAAGTGGAGCATCTATGGTTCGTGTGTTAGCCTGAAACGGTTTTTTTCTGTGGGCATAAAAAATGTTTGTTCGACAAGGATCAAAGGCGTTTGAAAAACAACAAGACTATTTTGATAAATGATGTTGCTTTAACAACCTTATTTTAAACAGGTGGTGGCCTTACAGTATAACAGAGGGACATCAGGAGTT